>CM053582.1:294106893-294125358 GCA_028627135.1 Pseudochirops cupreus | reverse complement strand
AAGGGAGGGGAGAAAATCTGAAACTCAAGTGATTGTGGAACCGAATCTTGTAAATTAAAAGTAAATGAGTAAATAAAAAAAAAAAGTGAAAAAAAAAGTATAGATTTTATTTATTTATTTATAAATAGATTTCACTGATATCTTTTGTCTTTACATCATAGTAATTTTCCACTCCTGTGTCAAGACTGAACCATCTCATATGATAATGAAAAACAACTGAGCAAGAAACCTCTGATTCAGAAACTTTCTCTGATATAATATATGATATTCTGCCCCAAAAGTCCCTGCACCTTTTCCTCGGCATCCTCAGCTCTTCACACACTTTCTGGCACATAGTAGGTACATAATAAGTGCTTATTGATTGACTAACATTTTTCAAAATTATTTTCTTTCTCATTATTGGGGTAATTATGTAAATTGCTCCTCTGGTTCTATTTATTTCATTCTGCATCAGATGTCTTATGCTTTTCTCTGACTCCTTCATATTCTTCGTTTCTTATAGCATAATATTCCATCACATTCATAAATAACAATTTCCTGAGCCATTCTCTAATTGATGGACACCTACTTTTTCCCCCCCAGTTCTTTGCTAGACCAAAAAGTGCTGCTATAAATATTTTTGTATATATGGATCCTTTCCCTCTCTCTGTGACGTATTTAGGGGCATCTGCTTAGTGCTGCTCACCTGAGTTAAAAGGGATATACAGTTTAGTGATTTTGGGGGTATAGGTATATATTTTTAAAAACATGGCTCAACTAATTCACAGATTTACGAACAGTACATTAGTGTGCTAGTCCTCCTAATGCCCCTCCAACAAAAGCTATTTTCATCTTTTTTTTTTTGACAATTCAGTGGGCATTTGGTGGAACCTCAGAGGTGTTTTAATGTTCATCTCCCTTATTATTAGCAACTTGGAGCACCTTTTCATTGGTCAGCAACAGCTCAACTTTTTTCATTTGAAAAATGCCTGTTTGTATTCTTTACAAACTTATTTTGGGGGAAGTTTTCATTTCTCTGAGCACTTCTTTTCACTTATTAATTTTCACTTGAGAGACAGACATCCTTTTTTGTCCTTAGGTCCTGCAGAACTGGGAATATGGCTTGGGCAATGATGGGCAAATCTCTTCCCCTCTCAGGATGTTTCTTCATCTATTAACTGAAGTGAATAGACTAGATGATCTCTAACTAGAATTCCCTCCAGTTCTAAATCCTATGATCTTATAATAATTTTCTGGATTTACTTAAAGTCCTTATAGTGAACTTTAATTCAGTTATTTCCTGTTTGAAAAGGGGGGGGGGAGTGATATTCATTTGACATGATTCGTGTATAAGGATGGGACATGGGCCTGTCATTTCATTGGTTTAGAGGACTCCTGACTAAGGAAAATCCCCTCTGCCAAAAGCAGGTCAGCATGCTTTCTGCTACTTACATGCTCTTAGATTTGAGAGTTGCCTAGAATACTCACAGATTAAATGACTTGCTCAGGGTCATACAGTCATTTTATGACATAGGCAGGATTTAAACACAGGTTTTCCTGGCTTCCAGATGAGCTCTCTATCCATTCCTCCCTGTTTCAACTATCTTCCAGCTTAAATCCACTCACCTGCTTTTCAGTGATCTCTGGAGTGATATCCTTGGATTTTTAATATATAGACTCTTGAGCCTGTTTAGCCCTTTTAAATTGATGGGAAAGGAGAGAAATGGCAAATCCCACTGATGTTTCTTAACTGTCTCTATTTTTTATGCAAATAAAAAATATTATTTCCACCATGTCTTGTAGCTTCCAGTACTATTTACTGTGTTCAAATTCTCACTGTTTCTTACTGTCTCTATTTTTTCGACTAGTAAAAATACAGTTTAGATATTATTTTCACCCCATCTTATAGCTTCCTGTACTATTTGCTCTATTCAAACTTCTCATTAGGTGGCAGCATAGATGAGAGAAAAATACAGAACTGGGAGAAATCCAACCTTAATGGCTGCAGACTTTAGCCCCCCACAGCCATTTCTTGAGTGTGTGGGCCTGCCTTAGCGAGGATGCCTGGCACCTCATCATTCTTAAGCAATTTCAACTGGACATATTGGATGCATGAAGTAAGGCAGGACCAATGCTATTGTGACAGTGGTGAGAAGGCAACCAAACTCCGACCAACACTAATTGTACTAATGGTGTTTTATAGTAACATGATGAGTGATTCCTACTTTATACAGTTCCACGTAAACATATTCATCCACATAATTACATGGGGTTTCTAGGATTGTTCTAAAGCCTCTGTGGGCAAATGGCAGACTGTGAACGGTGTGATGCTTCATAGGGCTGGAAGGGACCTTCAGAAGTCATCTAGTCCAAATTCCTTGTTTTAGAGGGTTAAATGGAGAAACTAAAAACCAGGGAAATTAACTGACCATTAGATTCTAAGTTCCTGACAACTCTAAAAGATTCATATGGAAAATGATATCCACATCCAGAGAAAGAACTGATAGAGTCTGAATGCAGATTGAAGCATATTATTTTCACTTTTTTGTGTGTGTTTTTTTTCTCTTTTGCAAACTAGGATTGTTTTGCAAACTGTTTCTTCTTTCACAACTTCCACATGACTAATATGGAACTAGGTTTTACATAATTGCACATATATAACCTATATCAAATTGTTTACTGACTTAGGGAAGGCAGAGGGTAAGGAAGAAGAGAGAAAATTTGGAACACAAAGTGTTATTTTAAAAAAAAAAGATTGTAAGCTCCTTGAGGGCAGAGACTGATTTTTAGCTCTTTTTGTATTCCCCAGAGATTAGCACAGTGCCTGGCACAAAGTAGGTGCTTAACAAATATTTATTGAATTTAATTAAATTGAACTTGCCCCTTGTAGCAGCCACCACACCAGCATAGCCAGGATGGCTGCTAGAACAGATTCTTAGATCTGCTTTATTAGGAAAGGTAGCTGTTCAACAATCTTTTTTAATTACATTCACTAGTTCAGGGGAAAAGTCAGCACCCTGAACTTCAGAGAAAATACAAGCAGAGAAATAAAGACCAACAGACAGGGCTCTGACTGCCTGAATCAACTATGTACTTTACATACCTCCCTGGATCCAGAGAGCCTTTACATCTGAGCAGTTGGGGAGCTCTGAACATACAGCCACTCAGAATCTCAACCAGGGAATCACAAGATCCTTCTCATAAGCAAGCTGGTCCCCGAAGCAAAATACCAACTCAGAGTACATATACACTTCTCAGAGCCAGAAGGCATCATAACCCTCCTGCTGCAGTGCCTAATTAGAATTTAGCAAAAGGTGTAAAAACCTTCCTGGGAGCAATCCTCCCCTAAGCAAGCTTCCCTTAAAGGGCTCCAAGTGAGGCCTATTAATGGAGGTGGGGGTGGGGGAAGATCTTATATCCCATTAACATTACACCCCTATTTAAATCCTATAGTTAGTAAACACCAGAGATAAGATTTGAACCCAGGTCCTCTGTTCTTTCCATTGCACAAGACTTGTAATAACAATACATATTGGCATTTTCATGCTAAGTAAAAGCTCTGGGAATGCATTATAATGCTAATATCCCCTTTTCCGATCTTTGACACCAGTTCAGTAATTTAATAAGAAGGTTTTCATTTTTGTTTAAAGCATGATCTGTTATCATATTAATATTGCCAGAAAAAGGGACAAGACATGACATAGAAAAGGTCCAGTCTAGGTCTCTTCCACTTCAGGGGTCCATCAAATCTCTTTATTGAAGAGTAAATTAATAATTAAAATATAAAATTTTGTAGCATTTTAAGGTTGCAAAGGGATATCACACACACACACACTCTCTCTCTCTCTCTCTCTCTCTCTCTCTCTCTCTCTCTCTCTCTCTCACTCTCTCTCACTCAATCCTCACAACAATCCTGTGAAGCAAGTACTGTTACTATCATCATTTTTTTTTTTTAGAAATGAAGAAACTTAGGCTGGGAGAGGGTTAAATCCCATTGCAGTTAGTAAATGTCTGAGGCATGATCTGAACCCTGGTCTTTCTGACTCTGATTAAGTTTAGCAGTGTAGCAACTATGCCAAACTTCCATCAAAAGCTGCTACTAAGGAGGAGAATAGAAGAAATCTAGGACATGTGAACAATAGTATTTCAAGGAGACAGGACCTCCAAGAATCCCAACAACTTGCTCATTTGGAGTAGGCTCTTAACAGAAGCTAACATGTGGCAGGCACCTTTTAAACACAAACAGACACAGAGTAAGCATCTCTGGTGTAGCAGCTCGAAAAGAGTGAAAATAAACCAACAAATCTGAACTCAAACAACTATAAGCAGATGCTTGTGTCTCCTTTAGACACATAACTAACTTGTACTTCCACCAACATCTTTCTTGAATTCTACTCTTTTTACATTTGAAGAGTCAAATATTTGGTGAAATAACTCCAAGCCATGTTTTTGTTTTTCTTTGTTTTGTTGAAAGTGTAGATCTTAACAGGGTGGCACAAATTCTACTGAAAGTTGGATTCACATGCACTCCTGGATTCTGTGTGGGGTTTACTGGATGACAAGTATCTCTGGCTAAAGCCTCCTCCTGTCCTCTCAGTTGGTAAGGCCTAACATAACCCAAACTCATTCTGTACTGGGCTTGCAAACCAAACAAGGTATACACATCTCAAATGCAAAATGTTTAATCAGAATTAAAAGAATTAACAAAGGAATAGGAAAAACAAGCCAAACATAACACAATTCAGGGATTAGGGCAGCTAGGTGGTGAAATAGATAGAGCACCAGGCCTGGAATCAGAAAGACTCATTTTTTAAAAAAAAATTGATTTATTTGTTTTTAGTTTACAAGATTCAGTTCCAGAGTCCCTTAAGTTTCAAGTTTCTCCCCTCCCTCCCCCCCCACCCTTGGTGGCATTCAGTCAAGTATAGAATCTGCAAATACTTTCACATTGGACATTAGTCTAGTTGTATACAAGAGTCGTAACCAATGGAGTGGACAATAGGAAAAAGGAAACAAAACCAAACATGGAAAAGAACGATAGCGTGTAGATTGCTTCAGTCTCCATTTAAACTCCGTTATTTCTACATCTTTCTCTCAATGTAGGTATTTCCTTCCATCCTGAGACTTGTAGAGTTGTCTTATACCTGTGTGTTGCTTAGAAGAGTCCAGTCTATCAAGGTTGGTCGTCACACATACGATGTGTCTGTGATTGTGTACAAGTTTTTCCTGGTTCTGCTCTTCTCGCTTAGCATCAGTTTGTATAAGCCTCTCCAGGTAAATGTGAAGTCCATCTCCTCCCCATTTCTTATAGCACAATAGTATTCCATTACATTCATATACCACAACTTGTTTAGCCATTCCCCAATTGACGGGTATCCCCTTAATTTCCAGTTTTTTGCCACCACAAAGAGAGCTGCAATAAATGTTTTTGAACATATGGGTCTTCCTTCTGCTTCTATGATCTCTTTGGGATACAACGCCAGAAGTGGTGTTACTGGGTCAAAGGGTATGCAATTATTTATAGCCCTTTGGGCATAGTTCCAGCTTGCTCTCCAGAATGGTTGTATCAGTTCACAATTCCACCAATAATGTGTTAGTGTTCCAATTTTTCCACATCCTCTCCAGCATTTATCATTTTCCTGTTTTGTCATCTTAGCCAATCTGGCTGGTGAGATGCGGTACAGAAAGACTCATTTTCTTAGTTCAAATCTGGCCTCAGACACTTATTAGCTCTGTGATCCTGGGCAAGTCACTTGGGCAAACCCTGTTTGCCTCAGTTTCCTCATCTGCAAAATGAACTAGCGAAGGAAATGGCAAACCACTCCAGTCTCTTTGCCAAGAAAACCCCAAATAGGGTCATGAAGAGTTGGGCACAACTCTTGCCTGGAACAACAACAACCCTGAGTAAATAGTGCAGGAAATAATCTACTCTGACACTCATGGTCGTGTGTGTGTGTGTGTGTGTGTGTAGAAGGGGATGGCAAGTGTCTCTTACACAACTCCTTGATAGATAAGGAGAATATTTGTTTATATGCTTTCTGAATCCTCCTGATCTCTCTCAGAGTAGCACTGCCTGGTCTTAGCAGTCAGCAGAGCAGGCTATCCTACTACTCTGTTCCTGGGTTCCACTGTAATTGCTTCTCAGTGCAGTTCCCCTTGTCCTCAGAAGTTTTCTCACACCATTCAGAGTCCACATCTCATGATAAATAGCTTTGCATTGGAGGCACATGGTCTCATGGCAGAGGGAAACCTGGGAATTTCTGTCAGACTTATCTTTGAAGTCTGGAGCTTCATGGGAAATGTAGTCCATCCTTCTACAGAGCCTGATCACAACAACCTTATCAGGATTAAACTGGATGCGAAAATACCTACCTTTCCCAAAGAAACTCCCTCGTGAAGCAAAGTAACTGAGTTGTTTTCTGAGATACTAATCGACAATAAAAACAAAAGCTATCAACAAAAATGTATTTTAAAAGGAAATCGACAAACATTTATGGAGTGTCTAACTTGTGCCAGTACCTTGGTAGGCACCGGGGACAGGAAGACAAAGAATAAAACCATCCCTACTCTCGAGAAGCAGAAATTGTATTGGGGAGACAACCTGTACCTATGTGGGTGTGTGCAAAATAAACATGAAGAGAATAAATACGAATGAATGCGAGTTAGGGAGGGATGACACTGACATTTGGAGACATCAGGAAAGGCTTCATGTATAAGGGGCTGTTTGAGATGAAGAGGGGGAATTACATTCCAGACGTGATGGGAATTGATTGTTTTAGTCATTTTTCAGTTGTGTCCAACTCTTTGTGACCCCATTTGGTGTTTCCTTGGCAAAGATACTGGAGCGGTTTGCCATTTCTTTCTCTAGCTCATTTTACAGATGAGGAAACTGAGGCAAACGGGGTTAAGTGACTTGCCCAGGGTCAAGCTAGTAAGTGTCTGAGGCAGAATTTGAACTCATGACAATGAGTCTTCCTGACTCCAGGCCTGGCACTCTATCCACTGTGCTAACCTAGCTGCCCATGGAGTTGATATACCTTCTGTGAATATGTCCTGGTCAAGAGGAATGCCATTCTATGCTCTGCTGCTTCTAACTTGGTTGGAAGAAATGGGAGAGCCTGCCTCCAGACAGCTGAGTTACCATCTAATAGAAGGGCCCCAAGCTCTGATTTTGAGCATTTGCAGACATTCTATAACTGTATATCATCCTTTTTGACCTCTCTTTTGACCTCTCTTACCTGTCTGACCACTTTTTCTCTGCCTCCATTGTTGGGTCATTATCCTTGTTATACCTATTAACTGTAGGAGTTCCCCAAGACTATGTTCTGGGCCATACTCTCTTCTTCCTCTATGCCAGTGGTTCTCAACCTTCCTAATGCCATGACCCTTTAATACTTGTATGTGGGCATATCTGCATGTGGGCAGACCCATCTGGAGATGGATAGAGGAGCTGTGTCTCGGTTCCTAAGGCCATTAGAAATATGTGTTTTCCGATGGTCTTAGGTGACCCCTGTGACCCCTGTGAAAGGGTTGTTCGATCCCCAAAGAGGTCACAACCCACAGGTTGAGAACCGCTGCTCTATGCCATTTCACTTAGCAATCTCCTCACTCCTGTTGGGGGTGCCGCCATCTTCCTAGTTACCCAAGTTCACAACTTGGGTATCATCCTCAGCTCCTCACTCTCTCTCATCCCTCCATATCCACTCAGTTACTAAGCCCTGACATTTCCACCTTCACATCTCTTATCTATGTCCCCTTCTTTCCTCTCTGGTGTAGGCTCTCATCACCTCATGCCCATACTATTACAATAACCTGTTGTTTAGAGTCCCTGCCTCAACTCTCCCCTTCTCCAGTTCATCCTACACTCAGCTTTTAAAGTTATCTTCCTAAAATGTAGGTCTTGGTCATGCAACCATGTAGTAATAAGAGGGCTGCTGAGAGCTGGGACTGAGATGCGTTCAAAAGCCTCTTATTCCTTCCCCCTGATTGTTTTCAAGTGAGGAAGCAAGGAAGACTGGGTGTTGGAGAGGCCTCAGGAATTTATCTTCTCACCCGCTCTGACACCATGGGAGCTGTGAGTACATGGGACTTGTTTCTATCTTTGTTGCATTGACTCTTCCTGTTTTTAGGAAGAGTATTGTGCTGGAAATCCAGGAGTTACAGTCATTGCCAGGATTTACCAGAAACCAGATGGTGAGGAATAAGATCCCAACTTACCTGTTTAATACAGCATAAATTGAAGGCAGTTAAGAGAGAATTATATAAATTTATTTATCAGCTATGGTTGGGGTAAATTGCTTTGAGATCCTTCTCCCCAGTAAGCAAGATGGGATAAAGGAGAGTGTTCCCCATCCCAAGAAGGTGGGGAACTTCTGTTCCTGTTATATCCTCACACAAAAAAATTTTTTTTTATATAGATTGATGTTAGTTGGTTAAATAAAACTAGGATGCTAATTGGTGGAAATTAACATTGAGAATAGACTAGAATGGAGGCTTATGCTCATAGTGATATAGAAAATCCAGCACCCTATAGGTGAGTAGTAACCAGCCTAGCTCTGGGAACTTGACTCATTAGCGCAAGTGGGAGCAGGGATAAGTGCCTAAGACTCTCAGTAGAGAAAGAATATAGAGTCCATATTGCCTAGATCATAGCGCAAGGGAAGAGGAGTAAATGTATAAATGAGGCTGAAAAGGTGGGTTGGGGTCAGGTAAAAGAGGAGTTTATGTTTTATCCTAGATACAATGTATTCTTACAGAAATATCAGATTTTATTGAGTAATAAAGTCTTTTTTATCCCATCAGAGATGTAACTAAGCCCAAAAATGAAATAAAAATTAAAGATGAGGCAAGATGTATAAGGTGAAAGGTGAAGTGAGGTAGTCCTGGCTGCCTTAGTGAAGGATTTTAAAGCACAGAATAAAAGCCTTGAACCTATTTCAATAGTTTGATGGGAAATTATAGTAATTTATGTGGTAGCCCAAGGGAAAAATCCTTGGGAAAATACCTCAGCTTTGTACATAGGACATAATTGCTGTCCATACACCAAGCTTAAAACCGGATGTCTCCTAATCCAATTTGCTATATAATGAAGGAGTCCCAACTGTACAACATGACTGACAATTTGTTGTCTAGTCTCAGTCTGAACAGTTTCTGTAACAGGGAATTCACTACCTCAGTAGACCACTTATACCATCTGTAGAAATCTTTAAGTTCTCCCTTCTATGGATCTGAAGTCTATCCCACAGCACTTTGAAGGGCTAAAAGACCACATGGGCCAAGATTACAGCAGGCACTACAAAATACTGGAATCCTAAATTTCATTCTGAACTTTGGGGCAGATTAAATCTGTTAATCCTTTATTCTTTAAATTCTGTGGATCAAGTATGACATATTATTCTCTCTTCTTTTGTACTGGGTTCCCAATTCCTATCATGAAGTCTTACCACTTTGGATTTAAGTTTTATATCCAATAAGTTTACCACTTTGGATTTAAGTTTTATATCCAATAAGTCCTTTGGACCTTTCATTCCTGGCCAAATGAATTTCATTCCCCCTCAACCACACTTTGACACAATTCACCCATCTATTGTGTTTTTTGAACTCTCAATTATCAACAAACTCCTCTATTACCTTTGAACTTTCACCCAGTCTTCCTTCTACAGCCCCACCTTTAATAAATAGAGTTAATTTTTTCCAGAGGTTATGCAGTTGTTTGCAGCCCTCTCTACTAAGGCCAATCCTCTTTCTCTCCCCCACTCACAGGATCAGGAAGAAAAGTTGATCTATTCCTTGTTTCCCATTGCTACTTCAATACTATCCCACAACCAGCATCTCTTTTGAGATCCATGTGATCTCACTACACTACTCTCTTCATCCTTGTTGCTCTCATACTCTGCTCATTTTCAAAATTTTCTCAACAACTTCAGTATATGACTCACAGTCTTCCTTTCTTTCTCATCCCCTGACAACATCCTCGGAGGACTTTGATGCTGATGTTGAAAATCTCCTAAGCTGTATACTTGCTCCTCTATCCCACTTCAGCTACATACTAGCATGGTCAAACATTAGGCCTCACACTATCTCTCACAATTGTAGCCCTTCCAGAATCTCAAACTTTGGAATTTTTGAATTTCCATCCTTTCTCCTTTATTACTCTCTCATTGCCATTATACCTATCCCTTATCCACGTCATGACTTCTGGTCCTCTTGACCCATCTCTTTTCTCGCAGTTTACCACCTTCACTCTGCCTTCATATCAGACATTTGAATGTCTACCTGTCTACTATTCTAGAAGCCTTTGCCCCCAGATCTTCAACCATTCCTGAATCTTCATTCTTTCTGTGACTCTATTATCTGATTTCTCCCTTCTTACTCCCAGGAATTACTGTATAAAAAATTTTTTAAAAAAACCAAACATTTTACCCATTGCAAGTTTATGTTACATAAGTAACATAGTACTATGTCAGGAGTTAGAGAGTCAGCTTTAGAGATGGGAAAGACTGGGTTCAAGTCCTGCTTCTGACTCCTAAAGACTCTGTGATGTGGACATACTCTTTCACTCACACCACATCCTTTTTCTAACTCATTACAATGAATATTGTATTATTGTTTTATTATTGAAGCAGGGTGGTGCAGTGGATAGAGTCCTGAATAGGTCCTGGAGTCAGGAAGATTGAAATTCAATCTAGCCTCAGACACTTACTAGTTTTGTGACCCTGGCCAAGTCACTTAATCTATGTCTACCTCAGTTTATTCAACTGTAAATGGAGATAATAATATTATCTACCTTGAAGGATCGTTGTGAGAATCAAATGAGATAATATTGATAGCATAGCTCCTAGCACACAATAGGTACTTAATAAATGCTCATTTTCTTCTTTCCTACCTTCCAAAAATTCTTTCACTTGCACCACATCCTTTTTCTAATCCATTACAATGAATATTCCTTAAGGGTCTATATAAGATTTCTCTTTTATACATTCTCCTCCTTTGTAATTTCCTACAATTTCAACTAATAGTGCTATGCAGATGATTCCCAAATTTTTGTCTCCAAATGTGACCTCTATTCTAAAATCCAGGCTCACATAACTAGCCCTAATGGCTTGACACTTCAAACTCAACATGCCCCAAAATGAGTTTGTTACCTTTCCCATCCTCCTAAAGCCTTTCTTCTTCTTGACATCCCTATTTTCCTCTGTAGCATAACCATTCATCTACTCACCCATATTTGTGACCTTTAGACCATCTTTGACTCTTTCCTCTCCCTTGCCACGTCAATGATCAAGTCCTATCAATTTTGTCTCTGTAACATGGCATCCCTCATATCCATGTTCTTCATTACATTTTCAGTGCCCCTTTTCTACTACAAGGGTTCAATATTACTTGCATGGACCATTGTAGCAGTTTCTTAATAGATTTTCCCACATCAGCTCTCTCCCTGCTCCAAAATGTTTTTCGTATCAATTGTCATATGTTCTTTATGCACAGATCTAGTCATATTATTTCACTGCTCAAAAATCTTCAGTGGTAGAGATTTCCAGCAAGATGTTGAGTCAGGGTTTGTGTGTAAGTCTATCTCTTTAATATCTTAAAATAGATAGAAATACACCAGAACAACTATAAGAAAAGGAAGATAGACAGGAAAAAAGGCAGAAAAATTTAGGAAATGAGCAAGTAGAAAAAAGCTCCTAATACATTGAAAAAATAATATGGAATGAGCAAGTTCCAGGAGAAATCTCCAGAGAAGAAAATATTTCTGCAATAACAACAAGACCTAGGAAGTTTAGTGGAACGACCACAAGAACCTTAAGAGTAGTTGGAAGGCTTTAAAAAAGGATTAAGGAAAGAGATGATATGTAAAATTAGATCTTAGTGAAAAAAATTCAAAAAGATAATCAATGATTAAGAGCAGAAACTAGAACATCTTAGAAGAGCAGATACCTTGGGGGGGAAAGTACCTCCAGAGTGCCTCAAAGAAAAATGGAAATAGAATTTTAACATTCATTGAAACAAGGATGAACATAATCCCAACATAGCAAGATTGGAAATCTCCATAATAATTTTTAAAATCTACAAATGGGGATTTGAAAAAAGAATTTAAAAGAATCACTAGGATTCTTTGGAAAAAAAACATGATAGAATGAAAGTCCAAATACAATTTAGGGTCTTATAAAAGAAAATCGTCCAGAAGTACTGGAACTTAAGAAGTATAAATTGATGCAATCCATAGGACACTACTAGAAAAAAAAAACAAGAATATAGATTTTACCCATCCATAAATGTGGTTGCCAAACTTAGGAGCTTCCAGGTCAAAGATTAAAAGAAGGAACAGGTCACACACCAAAATACTTCAGTCAGAGTCTCCCAGGACTACTCATTGTCAATGAGGACAATAGGACAACAGGAAAAGCTGGAATATGATATATTAAAAAGCAAATGAAGGGCAGCTAGATGGCACAGTGAATAGAGCACCGGCCCCGGAGTCATAAGGACTTGAGTTCAAATCTGGCCTTAGACTCCTGGCACACTTACTAGCTGTGTGACCTTGGGCAAGTCATTTAACCCCAATTGCCTTGCCTTCCCCCCTCGAAAAAAAATCAAAGGAAAATTGCTTGCTCCCAAGAATAATTGATCCTGCAAACTTGACTATTAATAGAATTTGTAACTTTGAAATATTCTATTTGAGAGAGGAAAAGAGTTGGGCAAAATCTTTTAAATATGAGAGTAGCAGAAAAGACACTTATGAAAGGGAAAAAATGAAATATCATACCAAGACTTCATGGAAGGAAAAACAATAATAACAATGAACTGAATTGGATGGGATGAATTTGCTCATAACATAAATATTCATACAGAGTTAGAATGAGTAGTGGGACTATAATTGAGTAGGCTTCATCTGAATTTTTTAAAAGGCAGGAATGCCAATCATAATCCCAGATATCATAATAATAACAATTAATATAGTCAAGAGAAATGAGTTAGGAGACTACTTTAGAATTAAAGGCACCACAGAAAATGAACATGTAAACACTACATATATATCCACTAAATACTTAAAGGAAAAACTAGCCAAATTACAAGATTGTAAAATAATTGCAGGCCTCTTTCAGTCTTAGACAAATCTAACAGATAAACAAGAAATAAAAAATCTGAACAGATTTTTAAAAACCATACGTGAGAGATTTCTGGCAACTATTGAACAAGAATCTTAACTTTTTTTTCCCAGCTTTATGTGGCACCTTTCCAAAAATTGACTTACCTCTGGTCATGCAGTTAGTCAATATCAGAAGCGTAATTTGGACCCAAGTCCTACTTTATTCTAAGTCTTATTCTAAGTATTCTTCCCATTACCCTGTACTGCCTCTTTCTACTATCCTTAACATGTCATGCTCAGATTTGAGCACAATACTCCCGATGTGGTCTGAGCAGCACAAAGTACAGTGGAACTAATCTCTCTCATGTTTTGGACATGATATTTCTGTTGATGCAGCCTAAGTCTAATTTAATTTTTCTGGCAACTGTAACATACTATTGGCCCATACTGAGTTCATATTTAATTATATCACTGAGTTTTTCTACTCCCAAAGGAGCGTTTGTTAAGCTAGTTCTCCCTCAGTCTATACTTGTGTCATTGATTTTTTTTAAACCTAAGTTTGAACTTTATTATATTTATCCCCATTAAATTTTGCTTTATTAGTTTTGGCCCATTATTTCCAGTTTGTAGATGTAATTCATGACCCAGAACTGAAGCTCTAGATTTACATGGACTGGCTTCAATCTTGGGGGGACTTCTTCCAAATGACTCTTTGATTCAGGCCCTAATTAAGATTTTCCCAGGGAATTTTGGAATTTGGCTTTCTCCCCTCACTTAGCTTTTGCCCTGAGAACACCAAAATCCAGGTCACATCTAGGTTTCTAAAGAAAAGTAAAAAGTGCTCAGATCCCATGCAAATACTTAAGACTGACAAAATATCAAATATAGAACAGACTTTATTTAACTTGACCAAAAAAAATATTCAAAGTACAAAAGACTCACACGCAAACCCATAAATAGTTACAAACAACTCTTAGTTCCTTTTTGATAGGTCTCACATTCTCCAAGGACCTATCAAGTTCTTCAGACTTATAATTAAAAGTAAAACACGGAGTGGCGAGGTGGTGCAGTGAATAGAGCACTGGTCTTGTAGTCAGGAGGACCTGAGTTCAAATTTGGCTTTAGACACTTAAAACTTACTAACCGTGTGACCTTGGGCAAGTCACTTAACCCCAAAAGTCCTGCCTTCCCCCCTCCAAAAAGCAAAAAAAAAAAAAGGCACCACAGAAACCCTTTGCTTAAGGTTCTCCTGATAAGGAGAAGCACTTGGGGTTGCTAGATAGTCAATGCCTTTTTCCTATATAGTCAACATAACTCACAATACTAGAGAAAGTCAAGACCTGAGTTTGTTCTGTGACATCATGGCTCTGACTCTTGCTACTCTTCAACTCCAACTTCTGCTTTTACCTGGAACTTCTCCATTTGGTCTAGTAATGAAGAATTGTCCATAATGCCTCTTCTTTTTGGGAACCTGGGTCCAGGAATTTGGAATTTTCTGATATCGCCTTCTCTTTTCTCTGGGAGATTTGGTTCAAGAATTCTCACAACTCTTCCTTCTGTCATTGCCTCTGGTTACTGCCTCCAGGTTCACATGGTGCTGTCTTCTCTTTGATCGTATGGTTACTTGAAGGAACCACTAACTTCAAGCTTCCTTTCATCAATCCATTCAGGAAAGTGCATTTGGTTTGACTTCCAAGCTCTGATCCTCTTCAGATCTGTCTGCTCTCCCTTGTATAGATCAAGCTTAAATATGTGATCCAAGTGTACACTAACCAGATTCAATCATTTCCAAATCCCACGACTTAATCAACTATTTGCATCACATCAATTGGGAGTCATTTGGCCAATTAGAACTTTGAATTGGGAGATATCTTCAACAAAGACCTCACCCTTCAGTCTTTCTCACCTTGACCACATCCTCTGCACCAACCTCAGATCTACATACTCTGTGGATAGATTTCAAGGAAATTTTTTTTGTAACCCTATGTATTTATTTTACATATTTCTGAGAAGGGGTCCAGACTGCCAAAGGGATCAAAAACATTAAAAAAGATTATGAACCCCTATACCTATACAGAGATCTTTTAAATACTAACTTAGTTACTCAATGTATTATCTTTCCTTTCCAGCTTGGTGTTATGCAAAGATTGGATAAGCATGCAATCTGCAACTATCCAAGTTGTTGATGAAAATGTCAAATGTGAAATGCCAATCTCAGGGCTAGATCTGGGCAAAATTTTGCACTAGATGAAGTTTGTTTTGGGTGCATCTTTGAACTATCCTTTAATTCCCTTGCCATTTTCCCCTGCCTTCCCCCAGGGCTTGTGCCCATTCCCACAGCCAGGGTTTGGTTCTAGGTTTTAAAAGCATCTACTAAACAATTATTCCTTTCTAGGGTATATGAGAGAATTGTTCTTTGCCTATTAGAACCAAAAAGGAAGACCGATGGCAATGGATATTATTTTGACTATAGTTTTCCGAATCAATATGAGTTTATTTTTTCTAACATGGTTAAATGTTGTCCTTCCTATCTGTTGTCCTACTTCAGCCTTTTGACTGAGGTTCCTTGAACAAGATTAAGGTGAAGAAAAGAAACCTGGGGTTGGGGTGTCCTATAAGCAGTATCAGCCAGTCATTTAAAGCTAGACTGTAGCCAAATTTGGCTATAAAAAATCTGTCCTCTGGAAATTATTCTACTTTTGTTCTTTTAGAGTTTTGTTCTTTGGTTGTTAGAGTTTCTTAATTATAAGTTCATTTTAAAACCCCCAATTTTGCCTTAGTTGAATTAAGTCCTTTGTCATATCCATAAAAGAAGCATTTTACTAGGAGGTGGTGCTTAATTGGACCAATTCCAGCAAAGGAGACAGAGAGAGAGAGAGAGAGAGAGGAGGAGGAGGAGGAGAAAAAGAAGAGAAAGGAGAAGAAGGAGGAAGAGGAGGAGGAGGAGAAGAAGAAGAAGAGTAGGAGGAAGGAGAAGAAAAAGAAGAAGAAGAGAAGGAGGAAGGAGAAGAAAAAGAAGAAGAGAAGGAGGAAGGAGAAGGAGAAGAAGAACAAGAAGAAGAAGAGAAGAAGAAAAAGGAGAAGAAGAAGAAGAAGGGGGAGAAGGAAGGAAGGAAGGGAAAAAAGAAGAAGAAAGATAAAAGGAGAGAGAGGACAGAGAGAAGGAGAAAGATGAGGAGAGAGATAAGGAAGGAATGAGATAAGAGACAGACACAAAGAGATTCAAAGACACAGAAACAAAGAAACAGGCTGAGTGACTAAACCTGTCTCTAATTGTTAATAAATGCTTGTTGATTGATTGATTAATGAAGTGAAGTGATTTGCCCACAGTCAAACACCCAGGTAGGGGTAAAGCTGGGACTGCATCTTGGTATTTGAAATCCTAGTCAGGGGTAGGGGGCATGGGGGTGGGGGTGGAGTTAGGACCAGTTGTGGACGCCATCTACTCTAATCCAACAAACACTTATTAAGCACCTACTATGTGTCAGGCACTATGCTTAGTGCTGAGGATTCAATTAATAAAAAGAAAAACATTCTCTGCCCTCGAGGAATTTGCGATCTCAACACAAAATAAGAGGCCTGAAAGCAGGGAGGAGAGATAGGACACAAGGGGGTACCTGGTGATAAGGGCATCTTGTATTCTTATCTTCATTCTAATGTGTTTAATGATAACTATGGTGCTAACCCACTCCCAACCCTGGAAAATTTTCTGTTTAACTGGGTTCCCTTAACCTTTTATAGTCTCTTGGAGACTATAAAGGACCCAAAGTAATAAATCATTAGTGCTGAAATTTAAGAGACGGGATATTTTACACATTGGATGGGAGTGGTCTTACTAAAATCTCTGAAGTAAGGAAATAATGAAATTTTCATTGGTCAGGCTACAGATCAAAATCCAATGATTGGCAGGCAGACATAACATAGGAAAGCACATGGACTAATGCAGTGAAAAGAAATGATCTTGTCTTCTTTGCTAAACTATTGTTCTTGCTTATATTCATTTGTCTGTCATTCCAGAAAGGATGTCCTTAACAAACTAGTCTTCCCCAAAAGCCTAATTTCCCTCACAACATGGGGGTTTAGGAGGAGCAGAGATCCCAAAATATTTTTTTCTTGGGAGAGCAAAAGAACCTCATTGGGTGTTAAATAGGAACTACAAGTAATTTTTAAACCCTAAATCTAAAAGTTATTTGGGACAAGACGTGGAATCAGCAACAGACATAAGCAGTCAAAAGAAGAGACAATCAGATTGTGGAGCCCTCTGGCTAGCTTTTGCTGTTTGCCTTTAGCAGAAGGCATTGACTCATGGACTCATGACTATTCATGAAGTGAGTTCAGATTGCCCTTATCAAGAAAAATGTCCCCTTTTTCTCCCCTCCTATCTCTATCACCCCAGTTCAGGTCTTTATTGGACAATTATAATAGTCCCCTAACTGATCTTTCCTCAAATCTTTCCCAGCTCCAATCCTTCAGTCAGTTGCCAAAATGATTTTCCTTAAGACAGGCTTAACAAAGTCATTTCCCTACTTAATAAACTCTATTAGCTCCCTATTAATTTTAGGATCAAATATAAATGCCTTTGGCACTTAAAGCCCTTTCCAGTTTGCTTCTAAATTACCCATGCAGGCTTATTACACACTACTCCCCTACATTCACACTACAGTCCAGACATAGTGAACTCCTTTCTGGTCCTCACACATGGCCCCGCATCCCCCATCTCCATGCCTAGAATGCGTTCCCTCCTCACTTCCACCATTTAGAATTCCTAGCTTCCTTCAAGGTTCAGCTTGTGTCCCCTTTTGCATGAAGCCTTTCCTGATTCTCCCTAGCTCCTGGTGTTCTCTCCTATCCCTACCAAACTGTCTTTCATATATCTATATATATCTATATCTACATATATCTACATATATAAAATTATTTTATTATATATACATATTATAATATTATATTATATATATAAACCCTATATATGTACATGTCGTCTCTCCTCTTCATCAGGGTTTATTACATTTTTGTCTTTATATCATAGCACCAAGCGTAGTGCTTGGCCCATAGTAGCTACTTAATAAATACTTGCTGATTTATCGTGGGAACAGAAAGATCCATCAGATAGCCAAGAAAAGCTGAAACCCAACAAGGTGCAACAACATACTCTTCTCCCCTTCTCTGAACCACCAAGACGATATTGGTACTCAGTTGTAACGATACTGGGATTTGAAGATCTTCCACGCCCCTTGAGCTTGCTGATGTAGCAGGAAGGGGTGGAGCAAGAGAACGCCGGAACCAAGCTAGTCTCCGTGCGGTGCTGACTGGAAGCGGCGTCAGAGGCAGTAGCTGCGGTTGCGAACTCCTTTTGCTTTGAGCAGGGCAGAATCTCTGCTAAGGACTCCTGC
>CM053582.1:294062292-294106393 GCA_028627135.1 Pseudochirops cupreus | reverse complement strand
AGAGAGAAAAAAAACAAGTAAACCCTCACTTCATTCTAGTGATAGTGGGGAACCCTGAAAATCTTGGGACCAAGGACATAGCCACGTGGTTTGGGATTAGAGACAATATTGTAACTTTGAGGCTCAATAAGCAGATATATTAGGGGTGCTGCAACTCCCAGGACTTTGAATTGAGGCATCCTTAGGGTCAGGAAGGAATCCGGGGAGATACCTAACATCAAGTCTCTGAGACCCACCATAGTGTCTGTCACATAGTATGTGTTTAATAAATAATTTGTTGATCAACTGTCTCGATCAATTGGATTAGGGCAGAGATTCTTAATCTGAGCTCTACACATTTTTAAAAATATGTATTTTGATAACTGTATTTGTATACAATTGGTTTCCTTTATAATCTTAAATATTTTGTTTCATTTGTTTTAAATCGTTATCCTGAAAAGTGACCCATAGGCTTCACCAGACAGAGGTCTAACAAAAAAAAAAGGTTAAGAACTCCTGTAGTAAGAGAAAATGAGATTCCTTGCCTGGCTAAGAAAAAAAAAAGGCAAAAGCTTTTTCTCCCATTAAAACCCCCATTAGAGAAACCTCGTGCCTGCCAAGCAAAGTGGGCATGTGGGACCCTTAGAAATGAAAAAGCAGGTTTCTTATTTAGTGTATTCTCGAAGCCTCCTTTACATTCTGGAGCATTCAGTTTTAGGCCATTCCCCAAAATTTGAGTCCCTTTTACCTATCTCTTGTCAGGGACACCATACCTCAAGGTCCACCACATCTTCTCCAATGAACCTCCAAAGATTTCCTCTTCTCTCAGGGAATTCCTTCAATAGCACTCCTTCCTAGAGATGCCCCAAAAAGCCCTCACTTGCTCCTACGGATATCAAGTCTAAAGCCTCACCAAAACATACACCTGTGAGGGACCTCTCCTCAAAAATTTCCCACCTTTACACTTCAGAATCCTGGGAGCCGTCTAGGGCCTCAACATAACCTGGTTGTTGGGCACTGAGGCCAAAACATAGTGTCTAGAGCCCAGGTTACATGGGCCTTGGTCCCAGGGCTTCTAGGGGTTTTCCCCACTTTCATAGCCCTGCCAACCTGAAGAATAACAATGATAACTAGCATTTCTGTAGTTCTTTAAGGTTTGTAAAGCTGGGGGGGAGGAGGGAATGGTGGTTTGCAAACCTTTCTAAGGTTTGTAAAAATCTTATCTTAATCCTTACAACAACCCTTGGAGATTGTTTTATAATTCACGCCTTACAAATAATGAAACTAAGACAGATAGGGTGCAGTGGTTAGAGCACTGGGCTTGGAATCAGGAAGATTCATCTAGAGTTCAGATCCAGCCTTAGACACTTCCTAACTGTGGGACCTTGGGCAAGTGACTTAATCATGTTTGCCTCAGTTTCCTCATCTGTAAAATGAGCTGGAGAAGGTAATGGAAAAACACTTCAGTATTTTCACCAAGAAAACCCCAAATGGGATCAGGAAGAGTCCATCATGACTGCAATGACTGAACAACAAAAAAGGCAGATAGAGATACAAAGACCAAAATAAGAAAGTCCTCGAGGGGTTTGCCTCAGTGAGGGGCTGGGGAATGAAATGGCATGTACATAGATTAGTTAACTACTGAATACATGCAAAATAAATACATATTAATTTTGGGAGTAAGAAGGGAATGTGGACACTTTTCTGCCTCTGTAAGACAAGCAGCCTAGAGATGATACACACCTTTAAATCCCAGTCCTCACTAGGGAAAGACGAGGTTTTGCTCCAAGGCACCAGCGTCCTGGGGAATTATGCTTCTTCCCAGAGCTCACCATCCGTACACCTTATGATCCAGCCTCTTCCCCTCAGCCCATATGGGAGATCAGGCTAGACTCTGAAGGAATCGCTGTATCCTCTCTCTGTACCCACAACTCTTCCTTTATCCCCCTCCAGAGAAAAGAATTCCTAATTAAAACTCCGACACCTTCTGAGACTGAAATTTCATAGGATGTTAGGGGGGAAAAAGTGACTTGAGAGATTATCTAAGTCTAGCTCCTTCATTTTCCAAATCTTCATCCCTTCAACTATTTTGTAGATATCCATGTGTCCTTGTTGTCTTCCTGATAGAATATAAGCCCTTTAAGGCCAGGGACTCTCATTTTTTTTGTCTTTGTTTCCCCAAGGCAATGGTTGGCACATACTAGGTGCTTAATAAATGCTCACTGATACACTGATTCATGAGAAGGAAAGAAATGAGCATTTATTAAATACCTACTCTGTACCAGGTGCTGTGCTGAGCAGTTTATAAATATTATCTCATTTGATCCTCATAACAACCCTGGGAGGTAGGTGCTATTATTATCTCCATTTGGCAGTTGAGGAAACTAGGACAAACAGATTAAATGACATCCCTGGGTAACACAGCTAATAAGTATCTGAGAACAGATTTGAACTCAGGTAGTCCCAACTCCAGGCTGAGCACTCTATCTGTCCACTGTACCCGCTGGCTGCAGACTTCTATACTTTTGAGTTTTGCCTAAGACTCTTTCCACTATACAAATATAATATGTGATACATAAAAACAAAACTCAATGGCGGCCTCATGGATATAATGTAAGAGGTGTAGACTGCCCTTAATGGGCAGCTACAGGTGTTCACCGTGAAGAAGTAAGGGAGTAACTTTTTTTTTTTGGAGGGGGGAAGGCAGGGCAATTGGGGTTAAGTGATTTGCCTAAGGTCACACAGCTAAGTGTTAAATGTCTAAGTCAAATCTGAACTCAGGTCCTCCTGACTCCAGGGCTGGTGCTCTATTCACTGTGCCCACCTAGCTGCCCCAAAAGAGTAGCTCTTTAGTATGAGCAACGTAGCCAGTCTTATGAAAATATTGTCAGGGGATATCAAGTTAAAAAGGGACAAAAAAGAGACAAGGGGCAGCATGGAAAGGGGAGTCCTGGGATGTTCATGAGCATCTATGAGAAAAGAGGTACTTTGGGAAGGAACTGAAGAAAGGTGACCCCTAGAGACAGGAGAACAAAGACAGTGGCCATTAAGTTTTCCCTGGAAGGTTTCTTTCCTATCTACCACCTTGGCAGACAGAGATCTTAGCACAGTGACTGACACACAGTAGGTACCTTACAAATGTTGATTGATTGTACAGAAAATTTCACGCTGTTGGTGCAATGAAAGGCCGAGACTTATTTAACTACTTAATTTCCTCTCGTTACTTACGTGGTTTATGGCTCAAATGCTTTTGCTGTTGGATCGGTAATCGGGTAATAAAGAATGTCATATCGATGGGAGCTCAGGCTGTGATTTGCATTGGTTGTTACCCAAAAATAGTTACGCTGAATTTGGAAAAATTAGGATTCTATTTTGGAGAGTAAGAATTCTCAGAACTTTTGGGGCCTAGTTGTCACTGTGGTAATCTTTGCTTCAGATCCATTATTTGACAAGCACAATTTTTTTTTTTTGAGGCAAATGGGGTTAAATGACTTTCTTAGAGTCACACAGCTAGTAAGTGTGTGAGTCACATTTGAACTCGGATCCTCCTGACTCCCAGGTTGGTGCTCTAGCCACTGTTCCACCTAGCTGCCCCACGCACTGGCAATCTGATGCGACCATCTTCCACATGCACCCTGGAGTGAAGGGAATGAATAGAGAAGGTGAAATAGAGAAAATAGCAGGATATATAAATACTGCAGTTAAGTCCCAATTTGTGAGTCCCACAAAGCAGTTGCATATATTTGAATTCACACAAAGTTATAATTATATAAAACATGGTAATTGGTTCCAGCCCAAAGGAAATTTACATGGTGAATTCAAATAATTCCACTTCAGAGGATACACTATTACCATTAATTGGAATCTATCTGTTGTCACTCATCTCTTGTACTTTTTATCATTTACTCTCGACTCAGTACTTGCTGTAGACTCCAAGTTGTAAGCCAGGACAGTGTCTCAGGCAAATTGTAAAACCCTTTATTCTCTGGGATGAAGTTCAATTAAATACTGCAAGGGGAGGGGGAAAGCAATCTGTTGATAGGTGTAGACAACTGCTTGCAGCTGGGCTCAGAATTTAACAAAGTAAACAGAAACTGCGTAAAATAGAGGAGAATTTGGCTCAGGGCTTCACGGAGCTGGAGAAACCATGGGTAACACTCCCACTATAAACAGATAAGCAACTTCTTCCTTTATATGAATACAAGTTTCTGAAATAAGATTAATAAAGCATCCCATTCCCCAACAAGCCTACTATGTGCTGCCTCCTGGAGATAAAAAGACCAAAATGGTTCCTAACCCAGAAGGAGTTTATATCCTATGGCAATGAATATAACATAAGCACAGATTAGTAACTACTAAATATATGCAAAATAAATGCAAAGTAATTTTGGGAGTGGGGAGAGAAAGCTAAAGAAGGAGTGCATCAGGAAAAGCCTCTTGGAAGTGGTCTGAGAGTGAGCTTGGAAGGGAAATAGGGATCATAGGTGTTAGAGGTGAAGAAGGAGGGTATTCTAGACATAGGGAAACTTCTTTCAAAGATGTAGAAGAGGGAGAAGGAATTTCAGGTTTGGGGAACCACAAATAGGGCACAATAGCTAAAATACAGATTCTGCAAGGAGGAATAGCATGGAATCATCTGGAAAGAAAACTGAAGGGTTTTTAATGTCAACAGAGGAGTTTTCATTTTATCCCTGAAACAAAGTCACTGAAACTTCTTGAACAAGGGAATGTGGTCTGGCCAGATGTCACTGAAACTTCTTGAACAAGGGAATGTGGTCTGGCCAGATTTGTGTTTTAGGAAGATCAATTTTGCAGGTTTTTTAGAGGCTTGATTGGAGAATGAAGAGACAAAGGAAAGAAGTGGATTAGGAAGCTAATGAAATAATGCAGTCAAGAGGTGAGTGAGGGCAGTCGGTAAACTGATCCTGTGGTTTGTGGTTTGGTCATTTTTCTGCTGTGTGGACTCTTTGTGACCCCATTTGGGGTTTTCTTGGCAAAGATACTGCTGTGGTTTGCCAATTCCTTTTCCAGCTCATTTTATACACAAGGAAACTGAGGCATACAGGGTCAAGTGACTTGCCCAGGGTCACACAATTAGTAAGTATCTGAGGCCAGATTTGAACTCAGGAAGGTAAGTCTTCTGGATTCCAGGCCAGACTGTGATTTAGCAAAAACTCAAATCATAATTTAAGTTTTTGCAAGTATGTTGAAAGAGATGGCACTAAGTAACCTTATCTCTGTTTGATTTAAAAATAGGGCCAGAAATGATCAAATTAAATGCTGTTACAGTTGTCAGGGCTACGAATTGGTCAAATTTGGTTTTGGGTAACTGCTTGGCATTACATAATAAGGGCTAGAGAACTATCCACAGCCTTAAATCCTTGGACTATACCCTAAGGATTTTATTAACAGGAAAGAAAAGAATCAATCTATTGAAACATTTCATAAATATGATATTTGTAATAAGCAAAAATCTAGAAATAACTCATATGTCCAAGGATTGAGGCAGGTAGGTGTGGCACAGTGAACTGAGTGCTGAACTTTGAGTCAAGAAGATCCAAGTTCAAATTCTATTAGAGACACTTAAAAGCTGTGTGGCCCTGGGAAAGTCACTTAACATCTCTCAGCCTCAGTTTCTCCACCTGTAAAATGGCAAAAATAATAGCACCTCCTCCAAAGGGCTGCTGCAAGGATAAAAACAAGATATCATTTGTAAAATGTTTTGTGAACTTTAAAACATGATATAAGCCTGAGCTACTATTATGATTGGGAAATGACTGAATAAACTACAGTATATCAGTGTGGTAGAATAGTGGTGAGCCATAAGAAATGAGAAATAGAAAAAATATGAAGAAATACGTAGAAACTTATATTCAGTGGGGCTTTGGGGGTGGACTCAAAAACCTCTAAACTCTCTTCCAGCTCTGAATTTATGATGCTATGATGCAAACTGAAAAAAAGGCAGAAATTAAACAGCAGTATGCACACAACCTAACCATGAAAACGGTTTTGCAAAGCATTGTTAAGTGCCTATTGTATATGTGAGATAGCATGGCATGGCGGAGAGAGGGACAGACCCAGGAAAACTGTGCTTTAAGTGCTGCCTCTGACATATACGGTCACTTAACCTCTGAGTGCTTAGCCAACTTTTTAAATTGTTGTTTAAGTTAAGCTTATGTTGCAGAAGAAAATGCTGTTCTGCCTGGGGGGAATTTCCAGAAAATTCTTTCTAGAAGGGAGTTTCTAATACTGAAGAAATCACAGATCCAGTCCCTATTCCCTACTCCTTATTCCTACTGTGATGTTGTTGTGTTAGTCCTTTGTTCTGAAAGAGGACCAATGACCTACTGTATATAGATCACTGAAGGGAGATACAGATTTAAGTAAGATACTGCCCCTTTCTTCTCGTAGAGGGATAAGACCTCAACAGAGATAGCTATAATACACACTGTAATACCTCTTAAGTGCATTAGAGGCAGCTAGGTGGAGCAAGTGGATAGAGTGCCTGGCTTAGAATCCGGAAGACTTATCTTCATGAGTTCAAATCTAGCCTCAGAAACTTACTAGCTAAGTGACCTTGGACAAGTCACTTAACCCTGTTTGACTCAGTTTCTTTATCTGTAAAATGAGCTGGAGAAGGAAATGGCAAACGACTCCAGTGTCTTTGCCAAGAAAACTCCAAATGAGGTCACAGAGTCTCATGTGACTGAAATGACCAAACAACAAAAACAAAAAGTACGTTAGAGAGTTGGATGTGAGGTCTGAGAGGGACAGTCACTGCTTATCAGTAATATTAGGAAAGGATTTCTGAAGGAAGCACATTGGAGTTGGACTTTAAAAGGCAGGAATTCAACAGACAAAATTGGGGAGAGAGGCTATTTCAGGCATAAGAAACATGCTAAGTAAAAGCAAAGAGAGCAATAATACATTCTGAAGGACAGAGAGGTCCAATCTGGTTGATGCAAAAGGTGTACAGAGGAGGAAAATGAGAAAAGGCTGAAAAAAGCAGGCTCACACAAGATTGCTGAATATCTTCAATACCATGCAGAGCAGTTGTAAAGTTTTCTTTAAGAAATAAGGAACCTGAAGCATCCTATTTTCACTTTTTCATGTTTGTTTTTCTTTTGTTTTGTTTCTACTTTTATAACATAATTAACATGAAAATATGTTTTACATGATTGATTACACATATGTAACTTAGATTGCTTGCTGTCTTAGGGAGGAGGGAGGTGAGGGAGAGGGATAAAAAATTGGAACTCAAAATCTTACAAAAACGAATATTAAAAACTGTCTTTACATGTAATTGGGAAAAATAAAATAGTATTTTAAAAAAACATATGGATAAATCTGCTTCTCATATCTAACCTATATCAGATTGCTTGCTACTTTAAGGGAGAGAGGAGGAAGGAGAACAATTTGGAACTCAAAGTCTTTCAAAAACTGAATGTTGAAAATTGTCTTTACATGTAATTAGAAAAAATAAAATACTATTAAAGAAGGAAAAAAAAGAAATAAGGAACACCTGAAGATATGTGAGGAAGGCAGGACATAACCAGATCTGTACTTAAAATGGATTGTTCTGGCAAAGGTACGAAGAAGGAGAGAACAGGTAAGAAGATTCTTGAAGAGACTATTACAACAATCTGGGTAGGTGGTGATAGGGACCTATAGCAAATGATAGCAGTAAAAATAAGGAGAGAGTAGATGCAAGAGATACTATAGTGATAGAATCAATAGAACCTTTTAATTCATTGGTTATGAGTAGTAAGGGAAGATAAATTAAAAACAAGGTAATTAAAATGAAAAGCCCTATAAATGGTGGTGTCCCTGACAGAAATAGTGAAGTCAAGAGAAGGAAGAGGTTTATCAGGAAAGACAATGAGCTAAGTTTTAGGCATGTTGAATTTAAAGGTCCCAGTGAGGTACCCACATGAAGGTGTCCTGTAGAGAGAGGACTGGAAATGTTGGTCTGGAACTCCAAAGAGAGATCAGGGCTAGGGAATCTGACAAGATATGGTAACACGCCTCTCTCTCTGCTACAATAAAGTCAGATCTATAGTCTGAGTGACTTGTTAACATTTTATAATTAAGAAGGGATATTTAGTTCACCCACATCTTGGAAGAAATGCCAAATTTCAGACGCTAATAATTATTATAAATAATGAATATAAGTATTTATATAAGCACTTTACAAATATTTTCTCATTTTATCCTCACAATAACCTTGGGAAGTAGGTGCTATTAGAATTCCCATTTTTCAGATGAGGAAACTGAAGCTGACAGTTTGTGACTTGTCCAGGGTGATACAACTAATGTTTGAAGCCATATTTGAACTCAAGTTTCCCTGCCTCCAGGTCCAGGGCTCTATCCACTGTGTGATCTGACTGCCTATATGCTAGAACACCCGTGTCAGGGTCCTATGATCTCTGACAGCTATGCCTGAAAAAAGAGGGAATGGTTTAGAAGCTGTCACTGACATTGTGATACACAGTATCTTATCCAAACCTTTCAGTGTTTTCTGTGCCCAAGACCTCAAGCAGCTTGTAGCATAGCAGAGTATATGAGGTCCCCATAAAAACAAACACCATGGGGAAATCCCCACCCCCCAAAAAATCAGGGCCCTCAGAGGGAAACTAGGACAGCTTGTATGTACACAAAAATCCCTTCTAATACTATTCCTGACAAACGGTTTTCTAGCTTCTGTCTTCACACCTCCAGTGAAGAGACAACTATTTCCTTTTAATATAGAAAAACTCTTATCATTAGGATAATTTTCCTCTAGCAAATAAAAATCAGCCTCTCCACAATTTCTACCCATTGATTTTAGTTCTGTCTTCTGGAGCCAAACAGATCAAGTCTAATTCCTGTCCCCTGTGACAAACCTTTCAAATACCAGAAGATAACTGACATTCCCCAACCCCAAACCTTCCCTTCTTCCCTTAGACATTCCCAGACCCTTAATCTTATTTTCACGTGGAATGGCTTTCAGCACCCTCACTACGCCAACACACTGAGGAAGCTACACAGGAACACGATGCATCTGAAGCAGCATTGTTCAGACACAGCCAATCAAGTAGCATTTATTCAGTGCCTACTGTGTGCTAAGTAATGTGCTAAGCCTTGGAGGTCCAAGTAATGGCAAAAACAGTCCTCAAGTATGTCAAAATCTAATGGAGGAGTGGTGTAAATGGCAGGTGATGTCTCAGGGAGAAGATGATCTCAGAGAACAGCGGGGGAAAGTGTATAGTAGAGAGAGAGTTCTGGAAAGGGCTCCTATGGAAGGTAGGATTTGAACTATTTTAAAAATATTTAATATTTATAATTTTATAATTATATATAATACATATAACATATATAATATATTATATAACATGTATATAATATATAAATTATATATAATTATATAAATTATAATTTATAATATTTATAATTTAATATTATTTTTCTGATGAATGAAAATCTAGCTTTTCTCCCTTCCACCTCTCTCCCATTGCAAAAGAAAAACAAAACTCTCTTTAGCAAACAGGTATAGTTAAGTAAAACAAATTCGCACATTGACCATACCTAAAAGTAGATATTATAAAATTTATATACTATTCAATATATTATATTATTTACACATATTATAATATTTATATATTACATTATATATAACATCATGCTTCAATATAAAGAAAAATAAATATAAAAAAATAATAACAAATATAGATACAGATTTATTTCTCTATGTGTCATATATGTTTATGTATACATATACATTTACACTCATGTATGTGTCTGTGTGTATATATGTACATACACACACACAGACACACACCCTGAGTTCATCGCCTTTCTGTCAGGAGGTAGGATAACATGTTTCATCACGAGTACTTCGGAATCATGGGGGGTCATTGCATTGACCAGAGTTCTTAAGTCCTTCCAAGTTGTATGTCTTTATAATATTGTTACTGTATAAATAGTTCTCCTGTTTCTTTTCACTTGACTTGGCATCATTTCATGCAGATCTTCCGTACTTTGTTCAACCATTCTTCAGTTAACAAGTGCCATCTCCTCCCCTTGCTTAGTTTCCAGATCTTTTTGAGCTTTGTCTCGAAGGAAGCCAAAGAGGCAGAGGAGATAAGGGAGAACGTTCCAGGCACAAAAACACCTTCCCTGACCTTCTTGTTTTTCCTCCTTCCAACAAATTCCTCCACCAGTGCAGTACACAGAGGTCTGGGCTCTCCCTGCTTCTACCTATTTCCTATAGGCACCTCAAAGTAGGAGAAAGGCTGAAATCTATCAGGAGCACTGGCGCAGCCTTCTTCCTCCATCTGTCTTGTCTCATTGACTATATAACAATGCAATTGTATCAGTGAATATGGATTGACCACATTTTTAGCACTTTTATGTCATTAGGTTTACCACTTCCCAACAATGTGACTTGTTTCAAAATGGCCTCCATAATGGCTTTGATCTGACCTTTTATAAAAGTCACTGCTAAAAATTCTTCCCTTAATTTATCTTCCTTTGTAAACTCCTATAGAAAAACAAATCACAAAACATTCATTCAGTAAGCATTTACTAAGCATCTATGTGCCAAATACTATGCTTGGTCCAATCATTGCCCTCAAGGAGCTTGCATTGTGCTTACCTTCTAAATTTTACTGAATATCCTTTGTCAGATGCTTCCTGAGTTTTGGTTTGGAAAATATGACCGTTGTACCTATAGTTCTATGCTAGTGTCTAGGCCTCAATTCTTTGGTAGCTGTGCCGCCAGGATGGTTGCCACCGTATTTGCTGTCCTCCCTGTCACAAAGGCTACCTTCTGGTACTCCCATTTCACATCTACCATTAGACCCCAGTTGTTCCAAATCTCCATATATGTGTAGATAAGTCAATACAATGTATACAGTGGTAAGTACACAATGATTTGGTAGATAGTAGAAATGGGATGATCAAGAGAGATCTGGTATAGCAGGTGGCACTTGAATTAACTCTTGAATCTAGAGATCCTAAGAATATGAGGTGAGGAGGAAATATACTCCAAACATAAAAGAGGAACTTTGCAAAAGCAGAGAGACATAGCAGAGGAAGCATCACATACAAGGAATTGCAAAGAAGCCCATTTGACTGGAATGTAGGATGTGTGAAGGAGCATAATGTGCAATATATTTGGAAAGGTAGACTGCAGCCAGATCATAAAGGGCTCTAAATGCCAAATGTAGGAGTTTTTAATTTGGTCCTAGAGACAACAAGCTGACACAAGAGCTTTTTGAGCAGGGGAGCAATGTGGCCAGATATACAAATTTGGAAGTTATGTGGCTTGGAAAGGGAAGAGACAGGTGTTGGGGAGGTCAGTTTGGAAGTTCCTGCAATAAGCCAGGTAAAAGATGAGCGGGGCCTGCACTAAGGTAGTGGACATCTGAGTGAAGAGAAGGGGATGGGTACAAGAGATGTTGTGGAGGAAGAACTGATAAGACTCAGTAACTTGGATACAGAAAGCGTAGAAAAAGAACAGCTGCAGGATGACCCAGAGATTACAGACTTGGGTACCTGGTAGGAAGGAGGCACCCCCAAAAGAAAAATTAAAGTTATAAAGAGAAAAAAGCTTTGGAGAGAAGGAAAATTAGTTCATTTTGAATATAGGATCATAGATTTAGAGCTGGAAAGAACCTTAGAGGCATTTTATAGGTGCAGAAATTTAGTCCCAAATTTAAGCCATTTGCCCAAGGTCACACAAGTAGTGACAGGAGCAGCATTTGAACTGAGACCCTCTAACTTCAAAGTCAAACTCTTTATGATGCACCAGGCTGTCTCTCCCATTGAATTTGAGATGCCTATGAGTGATGACTTGGGAACAGAGTTCATTGGAAAGAAAGGAGGGATCCAGGGAAGGGAACAAGCATCTATTAAGCACCTATTATGGTCCAGGCTTGAGTCCAGGTAGTTTGCAAATATTGCCTCATCTGACCCTCACAGCGACCCTGGGAGGGAGTGAATCAGTCAATAAGCATTTATTCATAGATGCTATTTTCCAATTGAGGAAACTGAAGCAGATAAAGATTAAGTGATTTGTCCAGAGTCACATAGCTAGTAAGTATCTGAGGCTGAACTTGAACTCAGGTTTTCCTGACTAACCAACACTCTATCCACTGCACTACCTAGCTGTTTCTACAAAGCCAAGCACACACACACACACACACACACACACACACACACACACACACACACACACATCACCATATGTGATTGCATCCTCTGACCTTCAATTTGCTTTTAAGCTTAAGGAATAATTATGCTTGTGTCTTCACAGTTATTCCTAGCTAGGATTTTATCTTATTCCTATTCCACTGCAGAATCAGAATATAGCTCATAGTCAACTGAAGCTCTGACATTCTGTGACCCTCAAGTCATCTCAGTATTAGAGAATGTTAGAGCAGGAAGGGACTGGGCTGGCCATTTGAGCCAGTGGGTTCAGATTCTGCAAGGAAGGAGAGGGTCCTGGAAAGGCTGACTACCACAATAGTTTATTGGCCTTACAGAGGAATTTACAGGGGTTGGAATGATTGGGCAGTCTAGCATATCAGCACACGCTTACATTAGCAGTAATCAAGGCTATGGGTTGGGATGGTGGTCTGAGAGGAGGACAGAGAGCACTTATCTCCACTGAGTTGTAAGGAGCCTTCTTCTTATGCATGGTCATCATTGGGCAATCTCCAGATGAGGAGGGGATCAATGTTGTTGGAGGCTGGGTGTTTTGTTCCCTCATAGGGGCTTATCAGGAAAGGGGGCAGCACCAGAGTTCCTATCATCAGAGGCAGAATTTCTTTTTTAAATAACATTTTCTTTTTTTTTCCAATTACATGTATAAACAATTTTTAACTTTCAATTTTTTAAATTTTGAGTTCCAAATTCTCTCCCTCTCTTCTTTCTCTCCCCCTCCTGAGATAGCAAGCAATTTGATATAGGTTATACATATGCAATAATGCAAAGCATAATTCTGTATTAATCATGTTATAAACCCCCCGCCCCCAAAAAAGTAAAAACTAGCATTTTGACATTATTATCCTCTTTGGAGTTTGTGTTTTGATCTTCCCTGTTACCATAGTAACTTTATGTGGTCAGATTATTATTATCTTTCTTTTGTTCATTTTCCAGCCTATTTCTTGACTTTTTTTGTCTTTTTGGAGGGGGGGAGACAGGGCAATTGGGGTTAAGTGACATGCCCAAGGTCACACAGCTAGTAAGTGTTAAGTGTTGGAGGTTGGATTTGAACTCAGGTCCTCCTGACTCCAGGGCCGGTTCTGTATTCACTGTGCCACCTAGCTGCCCTTATTTCTTGACTTTTAACTTTATGTTAAAGCTGGATTCTGCTCCTGGGGTGGAGGAAGCATTGTCCCAAGCTTCAGGATTTTTCATACTATTGTTTTTAGAGCTAATTCTGGGGACCTGTAGGTTTTTAGTCCTTCCAAGGTGGTAAGAGCTAAGGAGCAGTGTGACCACTGTGCTCCTGGTCTGTGCTTTGGTCTGTGAGTGATCACAAGCACCCTTTTCTGCCCTGGACCATGACCAGGATCTCTGCTCCCCTGTGGCTACATGTTCTAGAGTACTAATACTAGTGCTTTTTCTTACCCTGGGACTGTGATCTGGGTCTATAACCTGGATCCCCACTTGGGCAACAAAACAGAATCCTGAACCCAGTGCCAGCCAGTCTCTTTAATCTCCTTCTGACCATTTTCCTGACCCTTTTACCATCTGTGAGATGAGGGCTCTGGAAGCTGCTGTTGCTGATTCAGTTACCCCCAATTCATGCACTAGCTTACTGAGATAGAGCCTTGCTGCTGGCTCGTATGAGTGGTGTGGGGTCTCACTACTAGCTCATACCAGGGGCAGGGCCTCACTGCTGGCTTCACTATGTGCTCAGAGCTTCACTTCTACCTTGCTGGGGCACAGCTTGCTGCTGGCTTGCCTGGGCCACCTGCACTGGACTGTTACTCCACTCTCATCTTAGTAAGACAAGAGTTTTTCTGTCAACCTTCTAAGTTGTCTTGGCCTAGAAAATTGTTTCACCACATCCTTTTGTTGGTTCTGCTGCTCCGGAATTCATTTTGAGGTGTTATCTTAAAGTTGTTTGGAGGGGAATGTGGGAGAGCTTAGGCTGTCCTCCGCCATTTTTCCAAATGATGCCAGTGTTCTTGCCAGGCCCCTTATTGCTAGGGGTGAGAACCCAGACCATTAGTCTAAGGCTTGCTTCCTATTTAGGGACCTCAAAGATGATCAGTCTAAGCCTTTTGTTTTAGAGATGAGAACAATGAAGGTTGATTATTAGATATCTACTCTGTACTAGGTACCGTCCTTGGTGCTGGGGATAAAAATACAGTTGGGAGACAGATCCTATCCTTAAGGAGCTCACATTTGATAGAAGGAGACAATTCATATAAAAGAGGCCCAATTTCATTCAGTAAGACAGTGGCAAAGCCAGAATGGGGGACCAGAAATTACTTTAGTCTTTCAAAATATTTATTGTTGGCTAAGCAAATAAAGAAACAAGCAAAAGGTAAAATGAAATAGGAAAATGCAAAAAGGCCAAGTTATTCCCAGATATCCCTATATTTTAAGTGGACTTCAAATTGGACTACTTTCTGTTGTCACTTGCCATTTTCTTATAGCTTTTAGATTTGTGCTCTTCAGAACGCCCTTTCTGTTCTCTTCTTGATTCTGGAGCTAAAGCGCCCATGTCAAGCTCAGAGATGTTCCTCAGATGATTTCTCCCTTAATGCTTTTGAACTCTAATTTTTGGAAGTCAGGTTCAATCTTGCCATGGCTCCTTCTCTGAGCACATTTGGGCTGGTCCTCACTTTAGCCTCAGTTTTCTCCCTGATCTCTTAAAGATAAAGAGTATTTCCCTGTGCTTCCCCCAAATCTTTCTTTGATTTCAGGCTTTTTCTTTTTATTGTATTCATTGCTTTGCTCCTTTCCTAGATATGTGTCTATGGTTTGTTGCTTCCAGAAATCACATTCCTTGCACTGGGTGGACTCTCTTTGGCTCTAGCAAAGACTCTGCTCTCTATCTAGTGAGCCCGACTTCTATCCTGATACATCATTCTTGGCATGCTAATTAGGTCACTGTTAAAGCTGGTATTCTTAGGTGAAGTAATAATTGTTCCTATGTCTTCAGAGCAAGCATAGGATAGTGCTGATTTTGAAAGAAAGAAGGAAAGAATGACAAGGAAAGAAAGAAAGAAAGAAAGAAAGAAGGAAGGTAGGAATGAAGGAAGACAGAGAAAGAAAGAAAAGAAGGAAGAAAGAAGGGAGGAGAGGGAAGGAAGGAAGGAAAGAAGGAAGGAAAAAAGGAGGGAGGGAGGAGAGAGAAGGAAGAAATAAAGGAGGGAGGGAGGAGAGGAAAGGAAGGAAGGAATATTAAAACTTTAGCAGGCGAAGCTTTCTGTACTTCTTCCTGCCACTGCACCATCTTGGCTTTACCTCAAGAAATATCCTTGTCAGATGCTTCTTGTTTTTCAGTTTGAAAATATGGCTGCTGCATCTATTGGGTTCTATACTCGCATTTGGTCCTTGACTCTTTGGTGGCTACGTAGTCAGGATGTTTGCTACCATCTTCACTGTACTCCCTGTTGAAAAGGTGACCTTATGGTATTCCCATTTCACATCTACAATTCAATACCAGTTGCAAATCTCTAGATTTGCAAATGCACTGTATGATTTTGTAATTATAATCTATACCGAATGAATGCAAATCTCTACAGTCTTTTAACTCTATACTTCCTCAGGCCTCCTTACCTCTTTTCTCTTCACTAGTAACCTTTGTAAATTAAGGGCCTGGGGCAGCTTAAGAAACTGGATAAGATATAGACCACAGGGCCTTACCACTCACTAATGTAGGAAATAAAATGCATGTTGCTTAGGTTTAGCAGAAAACTGTAATTTCACTGAGTCTCTATCTTTCTGTTCCTTTTAAGAACAAAACTTGTAAATGAGGAGGGCACAACAGAAAGCATCATGGGACAGTTTTCTTATGCTCCACGTGGCTACAGGGCAAACACTTCAGCCCCCAGCCTTTGCTCTTAGTTAGCTCTCAGAAAATGTGGTATGTACTTCAAAGGAGAAAGAGATCTATCACAATCAGAACATGGCCTACTTTATGACCAACGGGCCACAGATCTTTGCGAATCAGAAATTCTTGGGGAAAAAAGCGGGTTTCTGTTTTCTTTTCCCTGTAGACATCAAAAATCACTTTAGGCTTTTGTGCATTCCCTGTGTTTCACATTCCTAAATTCCACCCACTCCCAAATCAGGCCCATTGCCAGACTTGGGCCCCAACAAGCAGCCCTTCTTTTTGTATAGCAAACATGCAGGAATTTGACATGATTGGTCTTGTGGGACAACACCCTGGGGATGCCTTCCTTCTTTCCCAAAACCTCATACTTGACTTCAATAAGGCAGGTGGGAAAGGAAGGAGACGGTATCTTCAGCCTGGCCAAGAGAAGAAGGAAGGGTAGAGCTGAGAGAGGTGAGTGGCCTCAGTATCAAAGGGACCACTTGGTACAAATGGCAGATCCATTTCTCAGTCCTTCCCAAAATGGAGAGGCTACTAGAGGACTAAATGTGACACCGAAAGATTTTCATTTGAAATTCCACCTGAAGCTCTTTTGCTTTGGAACCAGGGATTTTAAAAACAAATAGTTGCTTACCTGTGAATAACACTTTTCTGTTAATAGTGCCACTATTATTACACTCATTTTACAGTTATAGAAACTAAGTTTCAGAGAGGTAAAATGGTTAGCCCACAGTCACAAAGGTAGCAATTGGCAGAACCAGGACTTGAAACCAGGTTTTCTTGTTCCAAATCCAGCAGAGTACCCCTAAAATAGGGTTATTTTGAGGTTCTGGTGGTTTAGGGCCCCAGCACAGATCTTTCACTTTTCCTGGAACATAGAAACTATACCTTGGAAGGGAACGGATTGGGGGTGGGGGAAAGGGTGGGGAAAATAGGAATGGCCTATTCTACAGATACAGAAAGCCTTGAGTGTAATGGGGAAAGTACTAGAAGGAGAATCTGGGTTCTAGTTCCAGCTGTGTGATTAGCTAACTGGGTGACCAAGAGTAAATCATTAAGCCTATCAGAGCTTCAGGGGAATTAGGTTATCTCTGAAATACCATTACAACTGGCACTGAATTCAATGCCTCTTTGGACATACCATGACTCATCTTCATTCCTCCTCCCTCTGCCTCTGGGATCACACAGACCTGGTCTGATCTTTGGAACCAACACTAACAGGATCAGTTTCTCACTTTGGCTCATTACCTACACCTGGAATTGCTCAAGGAAAATTTCCTGGTGTACATAATCAACCAGCAAGGTTTTACAGACCCAAGCACTGTGCTAAGCAATGGAGCTACAAGGAAGGGCAAACAGTCTTTGTCCTTAAAGGGGTAGGTTTCTCAAAAAGTACGTAAAAGTACCCCCATTTCCCATATGAGTTCTCAAGGTACTGTTAAAAGGAAAACACTTTGTTTGAGTTTTCATCCTGATTAATAAGACAAAAGTCAGGAAAAGGAGAATTAAAAGAATTTATTAAAAAAATGCGGCAGGGTAACATCACGTTGATGGGCTGATTACCAGAGATCAGCAAGGGATTCAAGATGGAGCCAGCTTTTATTGATAACTTTTGTAATGAGATAAAGATAATTCAGTAGGTCCAGGTAAGCAAAAGGGAATGGGCCGCATCTCAGTTCCTCCCCAATTGCTTGTATGTGATGTTAAGTGGCACTGGACCTGAAATCAGGAAGACCTGATTTTAAATCCGGCCTCAGACATGTTGTGACCCTGGGCAGGTCATCTGTAAAATGAGTTGGAGAAGGAAATGGCCAACCACTCCAGTATCTTTGTCAAGAAAGCACCATATGGGGCCAGGAAGAGTCAGACATGCCTGAGAAGACTGAACAACAATGATGTTTAACAAGTACAAACAGGTAAAGAGTGACTTGCTATGGGGTGAACAGCAGGTAATGCAATACTCACTAACTGGGTGATGCCACCCCCAAGACTAACAACCAGGTCTGGGAACAATGGGATGCTGAGTCAGCATCACTTTCAATAGGACCAAATGTATATCGAGTACAGGAAAACCTTTATTTCATGCCGCAAAAAAATGCAGAAGATACAAGAACTCACTGGAACCCTTTAATAGAACTAAGATAAAGAAAACACATAAGATGAACAAGCAATGTCCTTTCTCTACAACATATACTGGCTTTGTTCTTAAAGAAGAGGGTTCAAGACCGTGGGACTATTATCCCTTTCTTTCTCCAAGGAGCACACTGCATCAGGAAACAGTCTTCTCTCTTTAGAAAGTCTAACCCCTAAACTCTTGAGTTTGGGGTGACCTACAGGCTAATCCCCCAAACCAGTGCTGTCAAACAATCTTTCCCGTCTGCGTAGAGTAACAAATATTAATAATAATAGCTAGAATTTATGTAGAGCCAATTATGTGTCAAGTACTACGCTAAGCACTTCACAAACATCTCATTTGACCCTCATAACAACTCTGGGAGACAGGTGCTATTATTATCCCCATTTCGCAGGTAAGGGAACTGAGACAAACAGATGTTTAAGTGACTTGCCCAAGGTCACACAACTAGTAAGTATCTGAGGCTAGAATTGAACTCAGGTCAGAAGGTTAGATTTCAGGAATCACATTGCCAAGGGAATTCAAAATCCTCTCTCCTTCATATAGGGGTTGGGTTTAATAAATACCATCCAAGGACCTGTCCTCTCAGGCTTTATGCAACTGTGTTCATATCACTCCTGCTATGTACTTTTGATGCAAATCACCATCATCTGCTCTTTGGGGGAGCTACCTGCAGAGTGTAGGTCCAGTCCTATTTACATCAATCTGATCTACCTTTTCAAAGGAGGAATGGAATAAAGAAAGGAAAAGACTGGATAGGGAGAGGGTCTGTAAACTCAATTTATAGACCATGGAGAGAGAGGATGATCTATCTGGAGTCCATCCCCCTGAGTGTTGTTAGCTAATGATTAGGATTTCCCTAGGTACTATCAGGAAAGCACCAGTAGGTATGCCTACATTCCATGAAGAGATGCCCCTCCTATGTCTCCATGCCCTATAATCTCATCAAGTTGATGACTGAGGAAATCATCAAATGAATAATATACTCCTGATCAAGTTTCAGTACATGTAAAAGGAAGGCCAAGTCTTAACCATTGGGATTGGGGGTAGGGAGTAAACCAAAGCTCTGGGAGAAGAAACAGCAACTCTTCTCCAATCCTAATGACAAGGCAAAATTCCTATCTCTGTCTGCTAATCAGGTCAAGGACATCTAATTCCTATGGGAAATTTCCTCTACCAAAGCAAATCAACATTGTCTCTGCACACATTTCCTTTGTAAATTTGGGCAAATCCTTTCATTTCTCCAGTTCCCTATTTTCTTCTCTGTCAAATAAAAGGGGGAAAGAGATTGAAGAAGATAGTCTTCTAACATCCTTCCTAGATCTAGATCTATGATTCCCATAATTTAGTAAATAAATTTTAGAGAGTTGCTTGAGACTTGACAAACTTAAATGATGTGTTCAGGGGTTAAATAGCTAGAAGCAGAGGCAGGATCCGAACCCCAATTTTTCTAACTGCAGGTCTTACCTTCCATTTACTATGCTACTTTACAGATAATAAAATTGAGATGTGTCAGATAACCCAGGTCCTTTCCCTTACCATTGACTTGAGTCCACTAATTGTCTCCACCAACCCAGGACACTATATGCTGGACTCAGGAATCCATTCGATACACACCTTTTAGAAGCCTTAGAATGGAAGCAGCCAAGCCTTAAATTCTCCCCCTTTTCTTCTGTCATTGGCTCCTCAATCTTCTATAATTAAAGAAAAATTCTTTTTAAAAATTACAAATTAAAAAAGTACTTATATCCCATGAGTAAATACTGAATTTATCCAATTATAGGCTACAGTTTGCTTTCCACACTTAACCGCACTAAGTCTGACTCTTATAAAACTTGACCGTGGACTATAATTGGTGTGATTTTTTCCAGGGTATATATAGATCTCACTTTAGATGTTTGACCTATATTCAAAGCAAAATAGTAGTATAGGCTCTTAATGCAGCAATATGTAGTTTTATAAGGGAGCATTAAGATTCTGACTGGCCAATAAAATGATTCGAGTTCTGAAGCGCTTAAGGTAAAAAATGCTGTCCACCTCCAGAGAAAGGACTGAATGCAAATCGAAGCGTATTTTTAAAACTTTCTTTGATTTCCTTGTTTTTTTGTGGTCTATGTTTGAATGATGGACTAGAGCTCTCTGGGAGATGATGTTTCGAAGCTGGTACCATTATTTTCCTGACCTCTAAAATTCTAGAGACTGTTGAGAGAGGTCTACCCCTGGGTGAGATCTTCTTCTTCTTCCTGGTTTGAGCTGAGATCTTATTTTATTCTGAGCTGAAGAGCTCAATTATTCTATAACCCTCGACATGTTCTTTAAAATTTTTTTTGATTATTTTTTTAATAGGCAAAAATCCACCTTTTCTCCTTTTCACTCCCTCCTCCCAGAAAGACAAAACCCCTATTGCGAATATGTGTAGTCAAACAAAACTAACTTTCACATTGACTATATGAAAAAAGTCTCATTCTGCATTCTGAGTCACTTCTTACCAGGAAGACAGTAGCGTATTTTAACATGAGACTGCTGGAAATATGATTGGTCATTGCACTGATGAGAGTTCCTAAGTCTTTCAAAGTTGTTTGTCTTTACAATATTATTAACATGTATAAATTGTTCTGGTTCTGCTCATTTCACTCTATATTAGTCAATATACTTTCACAGAGAGTAGGAGGACCATGACTGTTCAATTAGCATGATAGTTGAAGGAAAAGAGGAGAGGCAGGCTAAGTCTAAAACAGGTGAGACTGGGCAATCTCTTCTCCAGTATCCAAGTGGGGTATTGGGTTAGAATTCTATCTGTCTGCCATGTCCTCAAATATCTCTGGTATAGGGTTACAATTCTGAGTTCGGAAGGAAAGCTGTTTCCACTGATTATTTTTAAGGACCCCTTAGTTAACACTTGACAGTATGGTCCCTTTTCACCAAACACTATCTATAAAAGACTGTCATAAATAATGAATAATGAATAAATCTATTTATCTAAGAAAAACAACAAATGGAAATTCAAAAAATTCTGTAGATTAAAATATACCAGGGAGAATAAGGCAGAATAATAGGAAGAAGTAGAGTAAGCTTTCTCAACCAAACACCAAATACATAAACAAAAGCAAGAAAAATGCCATCAAAGAAATCTAGAAAATGTACCAGACCAAATCATAGTTTATCCAAGAAAAAAGTATCCTAGTAATTTTTCCAGTCCAAGTTGGCATAGATGGCCAGTCCATGGACACTGGAACAAAGTGTGGCCAGGAATACAACACTTGGAACATTCCAGCTCAGGGAGAGTTTGAGTACCAGAAAAAAAGGAAACTCTAGTCCAGCATAGAGGTGCACACACTTGTATAGGGTACAGGAACAGGTGCCAACTGGCAATTCTGTCACTCATTGCTTAGTTCTAGGTGAAAGATCTAGAGTAGACTAAGGAAAGGACCTATATCTATGGGTAGTATTCCAAGGTAAAAGTTGGTTGTGGGCTCTAGGTTGTGAACTGAGCAAGAAGCAAATTCAGAAGCAAGCAGCAGCTGTGTGGTTCAGACCCCAGGAGTGGAGCTTCTAGCCTCCAGCCCAGTCTGAAGCCTGCAGAAGAATAAACAGGGCAGTAGTCTTAGACGAAAGGGAAAGCTACAGCTTGGTCACTCGAACCTTCAGAGCTTGAGTCGAGCATTATTCTACTGAAACTCCAAATGGGCAAGCCCAAAGACCTGTTGCTTAGATTCAAACCCATGTCAGGAAGTTGAAGAACTCATACTGAGGGGAGTGCTCAGATTTTGCCCTGGATCACACTGCTTTAGGAGTACTGAAAGTTAGCAGATCCTCAGCCTGAGTTGTCTTTGAGGTCCTGAGACAACCCAATACTCATATCCCAAAATAGCAGTAGTAGGACCAACCCAGACAGTTTCATTCACAAGTGCAGAGAGCTTATTCCTAACATAAATTCTGAAGTCAGGAAGTAGACTTGAAAGAATGAGCAACCAAAAAACAGCCCCATCATAAAAAGCCATTATGGTGACAGGAATGCTCAAGACACAAACCCAGAAGGAGAGAATGAATCTAGAACATACAAGCATAACTTCAAAGAAAAACAGCTTGAGTACAAATTCACTAGAATTCCTAGAAGACACAAAGCAAGAGTTTAAAAAAAAGAGTTCACAAAGTTTTTATTAATGAAATGAGAGCGCTTGAAGAAGAAATTAGAAAAGAAATGAAAGCTATGAAAGAATGAATTGGAAAGGGAATCAACAGCTTAACACAAGAGGTATGAAACTTTGTCCAAGCAATAAACTCTGTAAAATGTAAACTAGACCAAATAGAAGCTAAAGGCTCCATGAGACAAAAAAAAATTAATATAAGATCAAATAGAAGAAAATATAAGGAATTTTTATGGCAAAAAAAAAAACTGACCTGGAAAACAGATCAAGGAGAAAAAGTACCTAAAAATTAATTGCATTACTTGTAAGCCATGACAAAAATAACATCCTAGATATCATATTATAAGAAATCATAAAAACAAAGAACCCAGGTTTCTGAGAGCCAGAAGGGAAAGCAGAAATAGAAAGACTCCATCAGTCACCTCCTGAGAAAGCCTCAAAATGAAAACCCTCAGGAACATGATAGCCAAAATAGCGAGCTTCCAGCTAAAAAAAAAAATACTGCAAGCAACCAGAAAGAAATATTTCAAACACTGAGGAGCCACAGACAGGATCACACATAAATTAACAGCCACCATGACAATGGAGCAGAGAACTTGGAATATGATATCATAGAAGGCTTACAGTCAAGAATAATTTCCCCAGAGAAGTTAAGTATAATTATACAGGGGTAGGGGGAATAGATCTTTAATACAATTGATGATTTCCAAATAATCCTGACAAAAAGAATAGAACCACAAGAAACTTTGAAGCTTGAACACAGGAGTTAAGGAAACAAAATTGCAAATGTGAACGAACAATGATAATTGACTAAATGAGGATAAACTGAATTTATTCTAATATAGGGAGATGATGCTCATATTACCTCTGAGACCTACTGTCATCTTGGGTCATAGAGAGAGAGTCTAATTAGACAAAACCTGAAAGTGGTTCTGTTACATCTTGATGATCTTAAAAGAACAATTGAGAGGGGAAGAGAAATATGTCGGAGGTAGATAAGGAAAAGGAGGGATAGGGAAAACTGTCTCACATAACCAGAGTTTTCAAGCTGAAGTTTACATAAACAAGGAAAAAGGGGTAGGGGAGTAGCTGACACTTGAATGTCACTCTCATCTGAACTGGTCAAAGGAGCATAGAACATATATATGCACACACACTGACTTAGATATAGACATATTTCATTCAACAAGGAAATAGAGAAAAGGAAGAAGGAAAAAGGATAAATTAAGGGAAGGAGTAATTCGAAGCAAAGCAAACATAGCTCTTTTTGAAGTGGCAAAGAATGGGAATCTGTGGTGGTAACTATTAAGTACAGAATAATAGAACAAGTTATGATATATAAATGTAATAGAATGCTATTATGCTATGAGAAATGATGAAGAGGGCGGTTTCAGAGAAACCTGGAAAGACTTGTATTAACTGATGTAGAGTGAAATGAGCAGAACCAAAAGAACAATTTATACAATGTTAATAATACTCTAAAGACAAACAACTTTGAAGGACTTAGGAACTCTCATCAGTTCAATGACCAACCATATTTCCAGCAGTCTCATGTTAAAATATGTTACTGTCTTTCTGATAAAGAAGTGACTCAGAATGCAGAATGAGAGTTGTTGGGTTTTTTTTTTTTCTGCATATAGTCAATGTGAAAATTTGTTTTGTTTGGCTATACACAATAAGGGTTTTGTTTTTCTTTCTTTCTCAATTGGGTGAGGGAGGGGGAAGTGAAAAGGAGATAAGGTGGATTTTTGCTGTTTGAAAAAAGTAACCAAAAATAAATTTAAAAGAATATACTAGGGATTATAGAATAAATGAGTTCTTCATTTGGGAGTAAAATAAGATCTCAGCTCAAACCAGGAAGAAGGGGTGGGCCTAGGTCAATAGTCTCTAGAATTTTAGGACCTAGAGGTCAGGAACCTAATTGTACTAGCTCCCAAACAACTTTGCCCAGTCTACCATTCAGAGTCTTTCTTTCTCTATCATTTCTCAGGAGGTTCTTTCTCCACTTGCTGGTAAAGAGTGTCTCTGGAACCAACTGAAGCAGGTATCTAGACAGGTACATAGCATCACACCTAGCATTCTCTCAGTCAATCAGGTATCATATTTCTCTTTTGTACATAGTACACAAAACTGCTTCAGGCTTGGATGGAAGTGGGTTTACATAAGTATTATAAATGCTTTATCTATCTATATGTTTACTTGACCAATCCTCATTCAACAGGATAACAACAAGCTTGCTCCAAAAACATTACCTGTAGGTCACACTAAAAAATGTCAGTTTGGTCAGGGCAAACCAAAATTTCTAGGCCATATTGTGTCAAGACAGTGGGTTAGGATGGAACCCTGCAAGGTGAATACAGTTTTATAAGGGGATCTACCAAGACAAAGAAGAGCCTCCAGAAGGTCCTGGGATGTGTACATTTAAGATCATCAGATTTCATCAGATTTAGAGCCAGAAAGGACCTTACAGGTCATTTAGTCCAATTCCCTCATTTTCATATGAAGAAACTAAGACCCAAGGATTTATAAAAATTTCTCTTATCAGTCCCCTTATGGAGCTCTTAAAATCTCTAAGACAGCGAGTACATGATATATACAAAATAAATACTCAATAACTTAGGCACAGGAGGCTCTAATAACCATGGGGAATCAGGAAAGGCTGTTGAAGGAACTGGCATTTGAGCTGAGATTTGAAGGGAACTCAAGAAGCAAAGGAGAGGGAAGAAAGCATTCCAAGCATGGCGAATAGTTTCTCCAAAAGCTACTGGGTGATGGAATGTTATGTATGGAGAATAATAAGTAGATCCATTCATTTGGAGTACAGAGAACATGATGAAGAATAATATGCATTGAGCCTGAAAACATAGATTGGAGACATATTGCTTCCTTCAGGAGCATACCACCCATTTCCACCTTGGCAGATACCAAACAGAAGAGTTTATATTTTTTGTAAGCCAATGGAGAACTTTTAAAATTTCTCAAACAGGGGAATGACATGGTCAGATCTCTGCTTTAGGACTATCGATTTGTTAGCTGTGTGATTAGAGAGAGGGGGAAAGATCAGGCTACAGAAACATTGGAAAGAGGTCAAGAAGGTTGAGGTTTGAGAAAAGGTGCTTGAATTTAGCAATGAAAACATTACTGGTTAATTTGAAGAGAGCAGTTTCCATTGAGTAGTAGAGATAGAAGCTAGATTGCAAGGGATTGAGAATTGAGTGGGAGATGAGAACTGGGGTTTTTTTGTTTTGTTTTGTTTTGTTTTTTAAGAAAGAATTTGGTTAGGAAAAGGAAAAAGATATAGGATAATAGAGTGAGGGGATGGTAGGGTCAGGTAAAGATTTTTTTCACCTAAAAATGGTGGGAGAGCTGGGCATGTTTGTAGGCAGCAGAAAAAGAGCTAATGGAAAAAGAGAGATTGAAAATTAAGGACAGAGGAGCGATGGTCAAAGGAGTATGTTCCTGAAAGACACAGGAGAGACAGGATCAAGGACACAAGCTGAGGGGTTTGTATCGCTAAGTTTTAGGGCATTTCAAAGCCTGAAACTGGAGCATGAGAGAGGCTAGGGGAATGATTTAAAGTACAGATTGATGGAGGACAAAGTTAAATGGATGTGAAAGTATCAGGGAAGGTCCTCTGTTTAGCAGATGTCATGAAGTGGTGGCATAGGTGACTCCTGGGGAGTCTGAGATACAATCTACCTCCTCCTCTCCGAGGACCTTTTCCTATTCTCTACCATAATCCCTCTCCAGAGTGTTTCAAGCCACTGACCAGATGGCTCAAAATCTTGTCCTGCTATTTTCACTCAATCATTCTATGAATGATTTAATACTCCTACATTTTAAATACTGCACTACATTTCCCAGGATGTTCAGCTTGTGTAAAGACCATTCCTTCAGACTATTTGTGGGGTGGGGTGGGTCTAAACAGCTGCTACAGTATACATCCTCAAAGGCTCAGTAGAGAATTGGATAAAAAAAAGATTTGTAGAGGATTCAATGGGTCTTTGTGTCTTCTCCCAGCATCATATCAGTAGGGGCAGAGAAAATAAAAGATGGGAGTAATTTAGGGTTGGGATCTGGAAAGGGAAAGAAAAGAAAGGGAGATAAGGTGCTCAAGGATAGAAGATAGTGTAAAATTCAGCTGGTTTACTGAAGAGTCTTGGTTTTGAAGGAAGGCAAGTGATGTCAGAGCAGAACCCAAGTAAGAAAGTGGGAGAGGAGGATCTGGAGTCACCCGAATGTTGAGGTGAGGACAGGAAAATCCTAATTATCCATCCTTCTACCACTGCCCTGTACCCAGCTACTAGTTCTAGCACCTGACTTGCCTTGCTTTTACCCACTCCAGGCCATAATATGTTTTCTAGGGATTAATTATGATTTAAAAAAATAGAATATAAAACTTCAGAAATGATACTCTCACCTTAGACATAAGAGAGGGTGAGTAACATACATGAAGCATTGTTTAAGCCTTAAAACCTATATAATGCCTGCTAGCTTGGTTCTCAGGGATCCAGCCTCCAGTAACCCTCTGCAAACCTTTTCATCACAAACCTTCCTGCTAGCATAGACATGCTTATTCCCTGCCAGAGGCAACATGAGAATACTACCTTGGAGATACAACCCACAACTCCCCTGGCATGGCTCCCATATTGAAGGTTGGGTGAGGAAGTAAGTCAACAGAGCACAGGCTGAATATGTCCAATGGCCCAGTACACTGGTCAGGCTGGAGAGCCGTACACATAAGTCTCACTCTGCTGCTTCCTCACTTTGTCCTCAAATACAATCTCTTTGCAAACCCAGAGAACAGAATAGAACAATCAGTTTTGTCCAAGAAACATAAACAGCATTCTCTCAGGGCTTCCTTTCAATTCTCTGGTTTCAGCAGCCCTAGGAGGAAATGTCGATCAAACTCTCTATCCTTACCCCAGCCGCTCTCAGTAGCCTCACAACAGAAAGCTCTTAAGGCCAAGGCAGTGGCTCCCAGTACCTTGAGATTCTCTGCTTTGCTTTGGTCTCCACAACAGACTTCACAGAAAATCAAGATCCAGACATAGAAAAACCTCTAAAACTAGAAGAATAGTTTTCACTTCTGCCCAATCTACTTGAAAGACCTCCTACTTGTAATTGTAGCAGTTATTAACTAATAATCTTAAACTGAGGTGTATTCCCATTCTCTCTCATAAGAAAAAGCCCCAACAATCTTACTTCTTGAAGTGACAGTTCTTGGTGGTTTTAATGTTGGTAGATTAAAATTACTAACAATTGCAACTTTTGCTGATTGTTAATTGTTTTTGTAGGTAATTTATAAGGGGAAATGAAGCTACCTGTTGTAAAATTTTTCTTCCTTCTGGATTTAGAGGTTCAATTTGATTTGAGTGGGGTAGGCATTTTCTTTGGCTGTCTCCCATTCCTGGAACACTCACCTTCTACAGGAAGCTTTCCCCAATCCTTCTTAATTCCAGTGCCTTCCCTCTGTGATTTATTTCCTATTTATCCTGTATACAGCTTGCTTTGTAAATATTTGTTTGTGTGTTCTCTCTCCCATTAGACTGTAAGCTCTCTAAGGATAGGGACTGGTTTTTTTTTTTAAGCTTGGAACTTTGTTTTAATGAATTACAAACTAAATCATGAACAATGATTTAGACTGATCATAAATAAGTGCCAGGCCTGGAGTCAGGAAGACTCATCTTTGTGAATTTAAATCTGGCCTCAGACACTTACCAGCTGTGTGACCCTGGACACTTGACCCTGTCTGCCTCAGTTTCCTCATCTGTAAAATAAGCTGGAGAAGGAAATGGCAAACTACTCCAGTATCTTTGCCAAGAAAACCTCAGATGGGGCCATGTTGGGGCAATATTGGACACAACTAAACAACAAAATCCCAATATAAAACTTTAGCATTGGGAGCATAAGAGAGGTTTGCTTAAAATTCTGTTTCTCTACCAAACTTGGGAGAAAATCATCACCAGATAGAAGTCCTAGATAGGGAATGGTTTGTCAGATAGTGAGGTACCATAGATATTATTATTCCCATTTTGCAGATAAGTAAATCAAGGCAGAGTGTAAGTGACATAATTTCAAGGGCCAAAGGAAAGTCCTCCAGTCTCTCCACAATACCACCTCTACCTGATAATTATAACTAATGTTTATAGAGGGCTTACTGTGAGCCAAGTGCTTTACAATGATTATCTCATTTGATATTCACAGCAGTCTGGGGATGTAGGCGGTATTATTATCCCTGTTTTACAGATGAGGAAGTTGAGGCAAACAGAATCATGAGTAGGGCCTCGAGGCCACATGTGGCCCTCTAGGTCCTCAAGTGAGGCCCTTTGGTTGAATTCACACTTCACAGTACCACATGTGGCCTCAAGGTCACAGGTGCCTCACCCTTGAGTTAAGTGATTTGCCTAAGGTTATCCAGCTAGCAAATGCCTAAAGCTGAATTTGAACTCAGATCTTCATGATTCCAGGCCCAGTGCTCTATCCATCACACTACCTACACTCCTGAAGGCCTTTCAAAAAGGAACAAAAGCCTTTCAAAACCGTCTGTAACAGAGACCTGAGATACTAATACCCCTGGGAGAGGTATTTCTTTTACTTAAATTCACACTAACATGTAAATAACTGATATCAGAGTATAGGTTTTTTTCAAAGAGGAGAACAAGGAGAGAGACTGAGAAAGTCTGGACTCCAATTTGAGGGAAGAGAAAGCAGAAAAAGCAGAATTGTTCAGAAATGGAAGGACTTGTCTTCTTAAGGAGCAGTGGATTCCCACTCCTTGAAGGTCTTCAAGCAGAGGCTGGATGTGACTGACTTCTTTACTGGGTTTATGATGGTGCGAATTCCATCACATCTGGGTTGGACTAGATGGCCACTGAAGTCCCTCCCAGCTCTCAAATTCTTCAATTCTAGGGAGCTGTGAAAAGGCCAGGATGAAAGGTGAGCTCAAAGTCACAGACTTGTATGGGCCTCTAGTATTCAGGAGACAAACATGATAGACCTAGCCTGACAACCTTGTTGAGGATCAGGTGTCCATTCCTCTTGGAAGTGAGTTTATCAATACTTCTCCAGCTTACAAGATGGCCTTTGAGAAAAGAATGACCTGTACTCTGTTTTGGCCTGCCCTTAAGGACTACCCATAATTGTTTTTCTTTCTTCCTACTCCCGGCTTCTAGAGCCTGGCACAGCCTTTTGTTGCTCTCATGATCCGTTTTACAATTGTCCCTTTTGCCTTCACTTTCAACCTATCAGTGCTAGAATGTATAAGTAAAGACAGGACTTTCCTTGCAGCATACAAAGATAGGTTTGTATTATTGAAAAAGAGAGCAAAAACCACCATACAGTTCTTGGATTTTCTGTTCCTTCACACACTGACCTGAAAGGCTTTGATTTTCTTTACAGTAATGAGAAAATTACCTATCCAACACCTCCTCCAGCCCCACCCCCACCCCAGGCAGATTTATTATTTCACAAATTTGGGGGGCAGTCAAGCAGTTCACTCATTTCTGCCAGCCCATTTCCCAAGATTTCAGCCACCAAAGGAGGCTATTGTCTGAACCCATTGCAGCTTTTTTCAGCTGAAACCAGCTTAATTCCTTTTTTCTTGGGGCAGCTCTCATTGGCACACCTCTCATTAGAGATTTGGTTCCTTCTAACCAACTTGTCAGTTTTTCTTCTTATGAAAATAAGAGGCAAACAGGGTGAAGTGACTTGCCCAGGATCATACAATTAGTAAGTGTTTGGGGCCAGACTTGCTCTCAGGGAGATGGCTCTTCCTGACTCCAGGCTTAGCCCTCTATTCACTGTACCATGTAGCTGCCCTAATATTTTATAAGATTATAGTATTTAGAACTAGAAGGAACCTTAGTGATCATCTGTTCCAGGAATTCTTAGCCTTTTTTGTGTGTCATGGACACATTGTGGAATCCACTAAAACCTATGCACCCCTTCTAAGGGAGCAGCTAGGTGTCACAGTGGATAGAGTGAGTGGCCTGGAGTCAGGAAGAATTCTCTTCCTGAGTTCAAATCTGGTCTCAGACATTTACTAGCTGTGTGACTCTGGGCAAGTCACTTCACCCTGTTTGCCTCCGTTTCTTCATCTGTAAAATGAGCTAGAGAAGGAAATGGCAAACCATTCCAGTATCTTTGCCAAGAAAATCCCATATAAGACCACAAAGAATCAGACACAATTAAAAAATGATTTAACACCCCTTCTCAGATGGATGCTTTTAAATATATAAAGGAAAATATATAAGATTACAAAGGAAACCAATTTTGTAGAAATAAGGTATAAAAATGTTTAAAAAAACAAAAGGAAATGTTCACAGAACTCAGATTAGTTTAAACCTCTGATCTAATTCAACTTCTCCTTTTTACAAATGAGAAGATTAAGATTTAGGGAGATTAAGAAATTTGCCCATGGTCATACAGGTATTAGATCTGGGAATTTGAACTTGGTCCTCTGATCCCTTTTCTATTATACCACATTATAAGTATAATCCACCATAAGGTAGAGAAGTCCCATGTAGAACTCTTTAGCTGACCGCTAATGTATAACATGGCTTTATAGAACTGCTTTCTGTAATGTTATTTTATATCGTAATATGAAGGAAGGAAGGAAGAAAGAACAGAAGGATGGAAAAAAGGAGGGAAAAACATTTATTAATCACTTATTATCTGCAAAGTGCTAAGGCTATAAATAGAAGAGCAAAACAATCTTTTTTCAAGCAGTTCACATTTTAAGAGGAGGTTCAGAATACTTCAAAGATTTTTAAGAGTATCTAGGTGGTAACAGTGGATGGAGTCTGTGTCTGGAGTCTGGAGTCAGGGAGATCTGATTTCAAATCCTGCTTCAGATATTTACTACCTGGGTGACCCTGGGCAAATCATTTTAACCCCCACCTGCCCTTTGAGAAATATTAATGTCTGGAAAGAATATGAAGGGGTGGGTTCTATTTGATCAACCTGCAAAATTATGTTTCAGGTTTGCTCTTTTTGTGCCCATAAAGTCTTACATTCATTCTATCTGCAAACCTGCAAACCAAACAGAAAGCTCCTATGGTCTTTTATGGTACAGAGGCAAAACAGGTAGTAAAACATCTTCTGTAATGTTATTTCTACTGATAAAATCTACTATTTCTGAAGTTGAGTCATCTGACAGTGCCAAGGACTCCAAGAGCAACAACAGTCTTTCCAGCATCCGTGGGTGCTGAGGAGGTGGGCTTTCAGTACCCGTAGAAGCAGTTGGCAGATAGAATCCCAAGACAGGTTATGTATGTATGACTGTAGTAAGTGATGGGTGGTAAGAGGTCTGGTGAGCTCTGCTATTCCAAAGGCTCTGAGGTTCAAGTCCCTGGGGGAAGGTGGGAAGTGGTGGTCGAGGTGACGGTGGTGGTTTGGTTTCCCTGGCACATGCGGCTTCCTGTTTCTGTCTCAGAGTGTCTTCCTGCTTCAGAAAGACTCAGTTTTCTCATCTGTAAAAGGAACTGGAGAATGAGCTGGCTTGCCTTTCCTGTAGATGGCAGCTGGTCAGTGATTGGTAAGGATAGATGGTCCCTTCTTTGTAGGAATTGCCCCCCCTGGTTAATGACTGGAGAGTCTGCAATGGAAGAAGTAAGGGCCACGGTCAGGGAGATGTTGATTGTATCAGAAATCTTGGATCTAACTGTTGTTGGTAATGGGTCAATTGTTGGTCTTAGTGATGACAAGGAAGGTGGGACAATTCTCTACCTCTTTTCAAGGCACTAGTTAGCAACATTATCCTATCTAGCCTATTTGTGGCTGTTTATCTAAAAGAAGCAATGTGGAGCCAAAGATATGCTAGAAGAAACTACCTTTTCGTCTACCTAATATGGTCCACTGGGGGATGTTAGTGTCTGGATGGAATATAAAAGAATGAACTCTATTTGATCAACCTGAAAAGATAGGCTTCAAAGTGGTTCTTTTTGTGCCCATAAAGAAGGAAATCATGTCTTTCCAACCTTACATTCATTCTATCTTCCAGACAAACTGGTCTTTTGCTATTTCTCATGTATGACATTCCTATTTCCACATCTTTGCACTTGCTGGCCCCCATGCCTGGGATGCACTCTTTACTAATCTTCACCTCATCAAAGCCACAGTTCCCTTCAAAATTCACTTCAAATGCTACCTGCTGCATGAAGCCTTTCCTGAGTATCAAGCTACTAATTAATGACCCTCCCCCTCACTACCTTTGCTTACATTTATACATGTATGTGTTTCTACAATATAATGTAAACTCCTGGATAGCAAGAGCTGTTCAACTTTTTTCTTTACATCCCCAGTGCCTAACAGAGTGTCTAACACATGGCAGGTACCTAATGAATCCTTATTAATAGATTGCTTGAGCTCTGAAATCCTCATCCCACTGCTGATCAATTCAGAATCTTTGACCTGCTCTATTTTGGACCTGACCCAGTTCACCCCTCCTTAGGAGCCCTATATCATGGAGTTCACCATATTGGTGCCAGATTTAGTATGGATACTCAGCAAGCCTTCCTGGAGCACAGAATTCCAAAACCCCAGACATCTATCTATTAACCTCATGTACCCCAGTAGCAGGGATATAAGAGGTAAACACACAGGAGGCACTGGAGGTTTGGGGACTCCAGAGTCTAAAAGGTTCACTCTTGATCTGGTCAGACAGGAAGGGCAGGAAGACAGCTTCAGAGGGGTTAATAATCAGCTTTATTCTTCTCTAGTCTTCTCAAAGTGTTGCTGATATTGAGAGCACCAATTCCTACAGCATTCCCTATTGAAGGGACCAACCAGCATGAAGGGTGGGGCAACTATCCCTATATCTCAATGGGGTCAACGCACAGGCATAGCTTGTGCTCTCCCCTAAATCCCCTCAAGCCTCAAAGGGGGCCATTTGAGGCAAAACAGATTACCCCCAAGCCTTGATGGAGGCCCATCAAGGCACACACAGCATTCCAGCTTGTGCATTCAACCCTAAGGGTTCCCTACTCACTGACCAGTGCCCACCTGCTTTACAGGGCAATAGACAAAGAAGGCATATTGCCAACAATAGCCTCACAATTTTACATTACCTCATCCCTCAATTTTACTGCACAGTCATAGTGGATATTTATAATTTAAGCACAAATGTTTATATGTTTATCCTTATATAATGATATGCAAGCATGGTGGAGATGTTTTGAACCATGATCATGAGAACTTATATCTAATACCTGGGAACAAGAGATTGTTATGGCTATGGATCATGGGAACTAAACTATGAGCAAGAATAACAAAAATCCACCTTATACACATTAAAATCCACCTTACTTACAAGGGATTACAGGCATGGAGCCTTGGCAAGAGAAATACTTTAAAGATGATTTTATTATATTACATGCATAGTTGAGTGTTTTTGTTTTATTTTGTATAATGGAGGTTTTTCCAGATCACCTAACATCATGGAGGCATCCTGCTTTTGGGAGAAGGCATTCTGCATTCCAATACCATGTGGGTGGCAATAGCCTCTTTTGTTGGCTGCACAGTTGGAATATGTTGTTTTTTGGTGGTGGTTGTTTTTTTCATTACCAGACAAGAAATCTCTCTTTCTCTCTCTCTCTCTTTCTCTCTCTTTTTCTTCTGAGATGGCCAGATTCACCCATAGCATAGGTTTCATGAGTTAAACTTGGCAAGGAGGGAAAATCTATTTTTTCCTGCTCTTGGATTTTAACCTGGGAATCTGAGAAATGGGCTTGGGGTTTTGTTAGGATCTATTTCGTATGTCTTTTTTGGTCCTAGCCACAGGTAGTAGAATCCCATGGAGACTTTGGAGGCAGAATCCCAGAATGGAAGCTGCTCTCAGCCAGGGCAGCAGGAGAGCTCTGAGAAATTTGGGGACTCAGATCCAAGAAGGAGCTTTAGAACTTGGGACTGTGCTATATAGGAACTGAGCTAAACTGTTAAACTTAATCCCTTTAAACTATTAAACTCCCCTTTAAATTGTTAAAGTTTAAGCCCTCTCCCCTCCCCAGAGTATAAGTGATGAGAAGGAGGGTATGCTCCTGGGTATTGGGGAGAAATAATTGTATGTTTAATATTTTTATGTTTGTTCTTACTATACCTTTGCCTAGGTATTCTTTCATAAAAGCTAATTGACCATTAAGTGGTTAAGTGGAACTGGAATGCAAGGGCTCCCTCTGAAATTGAGGAAACCCCATTGGTGGGAGCTGGAACTAGTAGCAGAAAGCCTAAACACTCCTAAACCCTTTTAAGGGTATTGGAGAATTCTGGGGAAGAATTGAAATGGAAATCACCTGGTCTTCAGGCAGTGGAGACTAGCGTAATCACCATTACATTCGTTTTTAATAAATTTTCTTTTGCAAGCAAGGAAAAAATTATTTAGTAAACTACCTTTTTGATGGAAAATAGACATGGTGGCTTATTTAAAACACACACGTGCACATACATACACAAAAACACAACCTAATTTAAGTTTTTAAGTTGTTTTCATAGGAGAGGAAATATAAAATATTATACACCATCATCCTTAATCAGTAGTCCAGGATTAAGACTCAGACTATGGCCAGAGTCAGAATTCGCTCTGGAGAAGAATGAAGGCTCAAGGTTAGGGCTCAGCATGGACTGAGTTGCTTAAATTTCTCCACAGAAGATGACAGCAATGGGTGGAGGGGTAACCTGGAGATAGATTTCCTTAGTAACACAGATAATCCTTTAACAATCATTGAATTAGGATATATACGTTAAATGATGAAAGAGCTTTGTTTTAGCAGTCAAATGACAGTTGTTCAAATTCCAATTCAACGTGTCATTTACTGCCTGGGTAACCATTGGCAAATCATTTCACAGGTCTGGGCCTTAATTTCCACATCTGTAAAATGAGGGGGTTGGATTAGACCAAAGGTGCAAAACATGCCCCACAGGCAACACTCCCAAACTCAGCTAAACCAAATTAAAATATAATTGCAGAATACTTAACCAAATAAATAAAAAATACGATAAAACAGATGACATTACATTTTAAAGCTAAGTCAATATATGCAGGTATTCTTATGCATAGATTAGTGGCCCCCATTTCTACTTGAATTTGATACCACTGGACAAGCTGACCTCTGAGATTCCTTCCAAATTTAAATCAATTTATAATCACCAGACAGTATCTGTTGAATTTAGAGGCATGACGCTTACTACATATTCACTGTCCTTGGATCTAGATCTGAGAGGGACCTCAAAGGCCATCTACTCCAACCCCATCATTTTACAATCAGGTTGCTGAGGACTGAGGAGAATAGCATTTGTTCCCCTTTGCTCCCTTCTCCCCCTGTCTTGGGGTGCTCGGTGTCTCAACAGCTTTGTGTGGCCTCTTGCCTACCCACAAGTTTTCATTATGTAATCTGATGGAGGACTTCCTTCCCTTGCAGGGCTTGTGGCCCCAAACCTTTTCATACACCATTCCTTGCATCAGAAATGATTAATATCTATCTTTTATTCCATCAGGATACTGTGTCTCATCGAGTGAATAGGTGTTTCTATGATAATAAGTGCTAACGAGTTAATAATCATACCCCTTCCCAACATGGCAATCTTCTGGTGAAGATGCCTTAACCCAAATTATTCTAAGAGACATTTATTTTAGTCGCTATCTTTTGTGTGTGGGGCGGCGTTTGGTTGTCGTTCAGTCCTGTCCATTTCTTTGAGACCCCATTTGGGGTTTTCTTGGCAAAAATACTTGGAGTGGTTTGCCATTTTCTTCTCAAATTAATTTTATGGATGAGGAAACTGAGGCAAGCAGTATCAAGTGACTTGTGCATGATCACACACAGCTAGTATCCAAGAACAGGAAGGAAGGAAGGAATATGAGTTTTCCTAATTCCAGGCCTAGTATTCTATCCACTATGGCTCCATGTAGCTTCTTCCTGTATCTGTCTTCCTATTCTCTCCTCTCATACAGCCATCCCATAAAACAAAAATCTAATGTATAATTCAGGCCTGCAGTAGGGATATTTCTGAGCAAGAATACTGCATATGGAATTAGAGGACCTTGGTTTGAATATCTGCTCTGCTATTTACTAACTGTATGACCCTGGACAAGTCACTTGTCATCTCTGGGCCCTCATCTGCAAAATGAGAGGAATGGTCTAGTAGTCACCAGCTGATTTCTCCAATTAACAGTAGGTCCTATGAGCATATAGATGATAGTAGTAGCGTCAAACTCTATTAGAAACTGGGGCCACTAATTTGTATATAAGGATCCCTGCTGGCTGCATTATTAACTTAGTTTAAAAATGTAACTTTTATGGTTTATTGTGTTTTTATTTATTTTGTTAAATTTTTCCCAATTACATTTCAATCTGGTTTGGTGGCACTGTGGCTCATTGAGCCACAGGCTATATGTTTGATACCCCAGGATTACAGTGTGCTAAGTAATGGAAATTCCCTTATAGTAAGTAGTATTTTTTGAAGTCCTTCCATATAATCATGTTGGGAGACCATGTTTTATAATTAGGTCTTTCTCATAGTTAAACCCCCTCAAAATGAGTCTATTATATCTAATTCTGCATTTAAGGGAGACTCCAGTTTACATTCATGTCATAATACTTAACATCATCATCATCATAATGCCCAGGAGCAGCTAGGTGGCACAGCGGTTAGAGAGCCAGGCCTGGAGTCATCTTCCGGAGTTCAAATCTAGCCTCAGACACTTCCTAGCTCTGTGACTCCGGGAAAGTTCACCTAACCCTGTTTGCCTCAGTTTTCTCATCTGTCAAATGATCCTCAGAAGGAAATGGCAAACATTCTAGTGTCTTTGCCAAGAAAACCCCAAATGGGGTCATGAAGAGACAGGCACAACTGAAAAAAAAAGACTAAACAATAACAACTGATGGTGAATTTGGTTAAGCTGGTAAAAATGTGGCCTCATAGGTGACCCATCATCTCGCAAATCTGTTCCTTTTGCACTGACTGTTCCCATGCCTGGAATACCCTCCCTCCTCGGCTTTGCTCCCTGGAATCCTTCTTCCTTCAAGACGCAGTTCTGCAGTTCAAGCACTGCTTTCTACAGCATACCTTTCTTGATGCTTCCAGTGGATAATGCCCTCTTCAAAATACATTGTATTGAGCTGTTTCGTATTTATTTCTATTTCTACTCATTCTGTGTGTGTCTATGTATGTGTATATGTATATGTATGTGTGTCCTTGTTATCTTCCTCTGTTAGAATATAAATTCCTTGAGAAGTAGTACCTAGAACAGTGATTGGCACACATTGCTGGCTCTTGATAAATGTTGATTAAGAGTAAGAAGACTGACCTGAAGTCAACAGTTCTATCTTCACTTTTTGCTCTGGAGACTTCCTGGGACACTTCTGTCGTGCCAGGAGAATAGCTGGGATAAGGAGACCCACAGGTGTGGTGAACAGCCTCTTGGAGGCCCCTAGCCTGCTGAGGCCACTCTTGTGGGGGGTGACCCTTCTGTCTGGAGCTGGTGTAGCCAGCATTATTTGAAGGAGACAGATTCATGGAAGGAAGGCTGATGGTATGTTGTTTGAGGGAGACTAGCCAGGATGTCTATAATCATAGTGTGCAATCATAAAAGAAGCAGAATCCTGGGGAAGTATATGGATGGGTTAGATAGCAAGGTATTTAACTAGGAACAGCCATGGGCATACTTCTAACCATAGAAAGCCAAGCATAGAGCAGCAATTTGTGAATGTTGCTGTTCTAGATTTTTCTTAGCACTGAAAAAACACTTTAGAGCAGAAGACAGTTGCAATGGAGGTAAGCATCAGGTTAGGAAAAACATCAGAGAAAACAGAGGTGGGAGGAAAGAGGAAAGAGGAAGACTAGCATTTCCCTTGACACTGAGTTAGGTCAGATGTAAACTCACTGACTACTGAATTATTGCCACTGTGGATTGCTGCCTTACTGTCAGTTGCTGTCACATGGTCCCAGTGTCCTTAGTCACCTTATGCCTATCAACACTCATAACCCCAGGCAGTGTCTTCCCCATTTAGAATGAGAAATAGTTTAAAAAAATGTCTGATTCAGATATGCTGTAGGCCACCTTTGCACAGGGTGCCTGGGAATGTTCTCTCAACTTACCTTTTGGACTTTCTAGCTCTCCTTGAGCCTTACCTCAGGAGTACCTTCTTACTTAATAGCTTTCCTGATCATCTCAGTTTCTAGAGCTCTCACCCCAAACAATTAACTTTGTATTTATCAGTCAATCAACAATCATTTTTAAAAGCACCTCCTGTGTGCCTACTGGAGGTACAAATGTCGAAGTGAAATGGTCCTCTACCTTCCAGAAACTTGCAATCTTATCAAAGGAAAACAGCTTGTGATGCATCTGAGTTTTTGCAAAAATAGATGCAAGATTATTTGGGGTGAAGGGGTTTTAAGGTACTAGCAGCTGAGGGATCATGAAATCCTTCATGTGGAAGTGCTTAAACTGAACCTCCAAGGATACAAAGGATTATAAAAAGTTGTCATTTCTGTCATGTATGACTATCTGTGACCCCATTTGGGGTTTTCTTCGTGAAGATACTGTAGTGGTTTGCCATTTCCTTCTCCAGTTTATTTTACAGATAAGGAAACTGAGGCAAACAGGGTTAAGCAACTTACCCAGGGTCACATAGCTAGTAATTATCTGAGGCCAGATTTGAACATATAAAGATGAGTCTTCCTGTCTCCAGGCCTGGCACTCTATCCACTACACCACTTAGCTGCCTCTTATAAAAGATGGATATCATTAAAGAGGGCTTTCCAGGAGAGTATAAAGGCACGGAGATGGGAGATCATATACTCTTATATGAAGAAAAAAGATTGAGTTTGGCTGGACCATAGCGTGTATGAAAGGAAATAATGTGTTCTGTGGTTGGAAAGCTAGGTTGGGACTCGGTTTTTGAAAGACTTTAAAACAGATGGGCTTATATTTGCTCTTATAGGTAACAGTGAGCTACTGGAATTGATTGAGGAGGTGAGTGACATGATCACTCTCTTAAGCCAGGCTCCAGAATGTAAAGTATAGAGCAAGAACCAAGTCTTCTTGTAGAAAGTGGAATTTTAACTAGGATTTGAAGGGAGCCAGGAAAACCAGGAGACAAAGATGAGGGGGGAGAGCATGCCTGGCAAGGGAGGACAGCCAGAGAAAATGCCCAGACTTAGGAGATGGATTTTAAATGTAAGGGAATGCATAAAAAAGGAGCTGACTTTATTGGGCCTTTAGGTAACAATGACATAAAGAAGACACCATACTTTGAAAGCTACTCCATCACGTTTGATTTGGACTTGCTTAAAATGTTCTATATCAAAAAGAAACCTTTAAGATTTCAAACACCGTTGACTGATTATTGACTCACTTGGCAATTTGCTAATATTTCTTACGAAACTTCTTCTAGTAAAGGACCTCTTTCTAAGAGTTTTATTCTGGGGCAAAGCATTGAGCATGAGAAACGGAAGGGGGACTGGAAAAGAGACTAAATAGAGCTAGGCTTTGTCTGTAGAGATCTTCTATTCAATTGGTGCTTCCATGCTAATGCATAACAATATGAATTCCTGTCATTGCTAGTCAGTCCTATATCTATATACCTAGGAAAACACCTTTTTAAAAATCAAAATAAATTCAACGTACATAGAACACAAGCATAGATACATATGTAGAAAGATGAATACACATGCATATATAGTATATTAATATATATGTGTGTGTGTATATAATAGTGTGTGTGTGTGTGTGTGTGCGTGCACGTGTGTGTGTATATGGAGAGAGAGCGAGAGCACCTGCCCTCTAAGAATCTTCATGCTTTGTCTGGTTAACATAATATGATACAAAATTCTACAGAACTCATTGGCTATGGCTATCCCTGACTACTGTCAAAAGACTTCTGAAAAGACACCTTGGTTTGTATCGGGCAAGGATGATGGGATTCTCAGGATCCAATCTCTTGAGACTTCACCAAGTGCATGTACACACATATACATGCATATACATATATGCATACACACAGGTACACATATGTGCATGTATGTATACAGACCACAAGAGAGAATATATATGAATATATACAAATGTATGAACATATGCATATGTTTGTACACGTTTGCATATATACATATATACTGAAGCTGTCTTGATTTGGTTCATAGGGAAGCAGGAATAGGCATCTCTAGTATCTCCTCATCCTACCCTTTTCTAAGCAAGACTTTAATTCCTGCTGGGAGGGGAAGCAAGAAGTTGGGGGCCAGAGACCAATCCTCTACTTTCCTCTGAGAGAGGGGTACTGGGCTAGTTGAGAGCTGGCAAACTGGCCCAGCATCATGGCTTCAAAGTTCAAAGGCCTTTAAACTCTGTGCTCCAAAGACTTTTACCTTCCCTTTATTTCAGTTACCCATTAGCACCACTATATCATGGATTCCATCATTCAAAAATACCTCCAACATATCAAGCTGCAAAATTCCCTTCTCTGCCCATAAATAGTCTCTTTTCTGTCTTACTTTTTCCACTTATTCCCTTCCCTCTGCTTATAAGTATGATAAGGTTTTTCCTATCCCCCTCAAAGCTTCTTGACCTAGAAATGCCCCAGAGCTACCATTTCCTCTCTCTTCTCCCTTACCCTGTTGTACTCCCAAGAAGAAGAATGTACACTTGCTGCCTCCACTTCTCTGCTTCTCACTTATTCCTCGACCCTTTGTAATCTGATTTCTGTCTTTACAATTCTTCTGAAACTTTTCTCCCAAAGGTAGATGAATCTCTAAGATCCTCTGAGGCTCTTAGATTCTACGTCACTGCTTTAGGAAAACTGCTAACTAATAAATCCAATGGCTGCCACCCAGTGTTCATCCCTGCTGATGTTTCAGCATCATTCAATGCTATTGAGCACGCCTTCCTTGACTTTCTCTCCTCCTCTTTCTCTAATACAGCTTTCATTTGACTTTCTTGCCACCTTTATGACCTGTCATCTCTCCTATAATCTCTTCCGTCTCTCCACATTTTTACTGGTTTATCCCCCAGCCTGGAATATATTCTAGTCCCACCTCTGCTCCTCAGAACCTGTGCTCTTCTTTAAGACTCAGCTCAAATGTCTCCTTCTACCTGAAGTCTTTCCTGTCCTGATCCCCTCCAAAGGCTGGTACATTCCCTCACCAAACTCCTTTTCATTTATCTTTTGTATTATTTTTACATTTAATACACACACACGACATATATACACATAGCTGTAAATCTATAGCTATACATGTTTAAATGTATATACAAATCTAGATATACACTCATATGAACCTAAACACATGTGTATGAAAATAAATGTATGCATATGTATGAGCATATGCATATATTTGTATGCACATTTGCATATATACATGTATATATTGAGGCTATCTCAATTTGGTTCACAGAGAAATAAGAATAGCCATCTTTAACATCACTTCTTCCCACCCTTTTCCAAGAGAGACTTTAATTGCTGCCAGGAGGGAAAGAAGGAGGTAGGGGTCCAGAGGCTCACTCTTTACTTTCCTCTGAGAAAGGGGGTGCTGCAAAAGATGTATATCTGCCTGCTGTCTTACGTATAATTAGTCTAAGGGATATAATTTTAAGGTTCAAGCTGATAGCATGATAGCTATTTCTTAATGAGGAAAGGGGGCTGCAAGGTTTTTGTCCAGAGCTTGACTCCCTTCTCATGAAATATCGGTTCCTCAGTGAATTCACATAGGAAATGGCAAAGAAACCCATTTGTCCAAGTCAATAGCAAAATAGAAATCAGAGGAAGTATACATAGGAGAATATATACCAGACAACGCAGATTGAAGGAGCTTTCCCATTGGGAGTGAGATAACTCAGATCAATCATGAGAGAGAGTCCCAGATCTCACCCAAAGAGGAAAATTTCCCAAAGTCATGAGTGCAACAAGGTGGGAATAGGGATATGATCCAAGTTTACATGCTGGCTTCTTCCAAGAGTCTTCCCTCTCCCAGCTTCAACAATCCCCTTTATCCAGAGAACAACCAAATAAACTTGTTAGTTTGACCCACAAGGACTCCAACAATTTGATCCCAACAAACTCTCCTGCCTTATTTTCCTTACTTTACATTCATTACTTGTATCTGTCAGTCAAACCAAACTACTCACTTTCTCCTATACATGTTTTCTTTCCTTTAGACACAGGATGCTCTTTATACCTGAGATACCTGTTTACCCATATCTCTACTGGCTAAAATTTTACTTTTTCTTCTAGTTCTGGTTCAAATGCCACACCTTCCTTTTAGTTTTCTCTGATCTTCCCAGTCAGAAGAGATCCCTCCCTCCTCTGGAACAGTAAAGTATTTTGTTCATAGCTTTATGTTCTTCCACACTTCCCTTTTTATGTATTTTTTTTCCCCTTTGGTCCATTAGTCATGTCTGACTCTTCATGACCCCATTTGGGGTTTTCTTGGCAAAGATGCTGGAGTGATTTGTCATTTCCTTCTTTAGCTCATTTTATAGATGAGGAAGCTGAGGCAAACAGGGTTAAGTGACTTGCCCAGGTCACACAGCTAGTAAGTATCTGAGGTCACGTTTGAACTCAGGTCTTCCTGACTCCAGATCCAGCACTTTATTTACTATGCCACCTAGATGCCCTTTTCCTTTGCATTAGATGCATCCATCTATATAGGATTATAGAATCCTGTAGATTTAAAAGGACCTTAGAGTTATCAAGTCCAAATCCCTCATATTACAGATGAGCACCCTGAGGCCCACTGAGACTAAGTGACTTTGTTAGGATCCCGTAGGCAGTAAAAGTGTCCGAGGCAGAAGTTGAACATGGGTCTTCCTGACACCAAGTCTTATACCTGCCCACTATCCTATACTGTCTCATCATGTATTATTTTATCTACTCAATTCTATGTGGTCTATGATCTGTATTGGTAGAGGGACTTCACACACCAACAAAATCTCAGTGTTGGTGTTTTGATATATTGGCACATCTTATTTCCCTTAAGAAGAAGCAGTTGTGATGTGGATAGAGAGCCAGACTTTGGACACTGGGTGACCATGGGCAAGTCTCTTCTTTATGCCCAAGGCAACTCCTTAAGACTATAAATTATAGCTGAATAACTTACCTGCATTGGTGGCACTAATTTCTGCACTTGAATGGAGTTCCTCACCCTGATCAAATCACACCTGAAGACAAAGAATTATCTGCTGGACTTTTAAGTTCCAGGGATTGTGTCATTTATCTTTGTTATCTTCCTCAGTGTTTGGCATGTATTAGTTTTGAATAGAAATGAAAGGTTAGGAGTTACGACTTCTTAATCTGTTGACAGAAATTTTGCTCTGGTTATCATATAAGCTACTTTGTTCTCATCTATGTCACACCTACGAGGAACTTATCACACCCACACAGAACACGCCAAAGATACAGGTCTGGGCATTCACATTCTAAGAAGGAAAATCTGACGCTCATTATTCTTTTCTTTCTGAGGAGAAAGTGGCCGGAAGGAGCTGTTAAAAATATGCTGGTAAAATTGAGGAAGGAAGAAAATCTTCCATTTTATGAAGAAGTCAAATCAATCTTCTTTTTGAGTTCTGTACTTTATAAGACTGCTCGATCATCCTTTCCTCTCCACTTCTTGGGATGTCAGAAATTGTGCAGCTAGGTGGCATAGTGGATAGGGTGCTTGGGCAAGTCAAACCTCTGTCTGCCTCAGTTTCCCAAACAGTACAATGGGGGTAATAATCATGCAGTCTGTTGGAGGCGGGGGGATGGGTGTTGCTCAGAGCCTGCTTGTAATGTGCTGAATAATCCATATAAGGTG
>CM053582.1:294018995-294061792 GCA_028627135.1 Pseudochirops cupreus | reverse complement strand
TACACCATGTGACCTTGGACAAGTCACTTAACCCCAATTGCCCTACTCTTCCCCCTCCAAAAAAAAACCAAAAAACAAAAAAAAGAAAAAAAATATCTCCAATGATTGTCCTATTTATCAATATTGCTGGGGATGGTTAATGAGATGAATCCCGGATTGACAGACTATATTGTTAAAGATTGGTTTTACATTTCGTAGAATAATAATCCTTGGATGATTTTATTTTTAGTTTGTTGTTTCCTTAAAACCCAACATTTCTGTTGCTAAATTTGGAAGCACAAGGATGCTTATAACACATTCCTCATCTGCTTGGTCTCCCAAGGTCCTCTCAGTGGCCTCCCACAGGCTACTCCTAAGTTGGCACCTCTCTACATTCCTTCAGAAGAGGATTAAAGGACTAATGGATCAGGTAACGATTGAGTGTGGTTTTTAATTGTGAAATCATGTCTTAAATTTAATTGGAAAATAAGACAATTGATATTATCTTTGTTCACAGATGTAACTAAGAGACTCGCCCATTTGGCATGTCATCTTCTTTAAACAAAGCAGGAAAGATTTGTAAAGCTTTATAAATTTTATAAATCTCTAACCTTTTATGCTAGAGCAGGAATGTGCTAGAGCAGGAATGTGCTAGAGCCAGTTTGAACTGGCTCAGGGAGAGCTGATTATTAAATTTTCAGTATGAGCTTTTAGGGGGAGGGAACAAACATTTCTACAGCTCCTACTCTGTGCCAGGCACTGTGTTAAGTGCTTTAGAAATATTTTCTCATTTGATCCTCACAACAACCCCGGGATGTGCATGCTATTATCATCTCCATTTCCCAGTTTACAGTTGAAGAAAGAAAGGCAGAGAAACTAAGTGACTTGCCCGGGGTCACACTGGTAAATATCTGAAGCTGGATTTGAACTCAGGTCTTCCTGACTCCAGGTCCATGGCTCTATTCCCTGAGTCACCCAGTGGCCTACTGCAAAAGCTACAAAGCAGAATTTGATTTGTTGTTTTGCTGATCATCTTGACTTAGAAAGTGATGAAGGAAATAACAATATATATTACGTTTCAAAGAGCGTCCTGAACGTTTACTACCATATTCCCTGATTGGGGACTAATGTAAAACTTTAGGGAATAGGACAAAGACTTGTGGCCTTGTGGTCAAGAGACCAGAGACTCGAGTTCTGGTTAAGGCTCTGACACAAACTCACAGTGTTCCCGTGAGCAAATCCTATTATTTCTCTGAATTTCCATAAAACGAGTGGGTTAGATTAGCTATCAGGTGGTGCAGTTAATGGAAAGCTGGCCTTGAAGCTAGGAGGACCTGGATTCCAGTCATTCCTTCGACAAATGCTGGCTGTATGACTTCACTTCACAATGCTCTAGCCCCAGAGTCTAGGTAATTCTCTTTAATTGCAGAGCGGATGCTACCCTGTTTTGGTAGAGGAGTTTCCTCATTGATGTTTCCACTGCTAACGAAATCACAGGTCTACTTCTTGTCTCTAGACTAGATGATCTCACAAGTCCCTTCTAACTTCAAATTTATGAGCTTATATTAATGTGTGTCTAATAATAACAATGTGATGGGACTGCACTTGTGATATCACTAGTTTAGGGAACCTCTGGTGACAAGACCCTCCTCCATCAATGCAAGTCTGCAACCCATCTGCAATTTATAGCCCTACGTGGGGGTTGTTAATTTTTTGTTGTTGTTGTTAAGCGACATGCCTAGAGTCACACAGCTAGTAAATGTCAAGAGTCTGAGGCTGGATTTGAACTCAGGTCTTCCAGACTCCAGGGCCAGCACTCCTGTGGTTCTTAATTTTTTTTTTTTTTTTTGGAGCTTCATGAATTCCTTTCCAGTTTGGTGGAGCCCATGGAACCAACTCAGAATAATATCTGTTAACTACATGCACAATGAAAGGAAATGCTAAATTTTGTTCAGATGTTGGTGAAAATAAAGATGCATTTTTTTTCTCATTCAAGTCCAAGGGCCTCTTTAAAATTCATGCACCTTTCGGGAGTCAGCGAACCTTTGATTAAGAATCCCTGTTGTAGAAAGTTGTCTAGTGCACAGCCAGAATATGCTGGTGGTGGCATTTGAACCCAAGTTTTCCTGAATGCCCTGCTATTTATAAATAACAAGTAGGCATTTATGTAACACTTTTAAGGTTTGCAAAGTCCTTTACAAGTATTCTTCTCAAGTATCCTGAGTCTCACAATTTTCAGATGAGGAAACTGGGGTTTAGAGAATTAAGTAAGTTGCCCATGGTCACATAGATAGTAAATATCAGAGGTCTTCCTGACATCTGGCATCCCTATCAAAATAGGACTGATGTTTTTCTTAAACAAACTTACCTGAAATTATGTTTAAATAATGTTGTGTTCTTCGAAGTAATCAGGTGGGAATATATACACTTATTGCTATGATCCTATCATTGCTCAAAATATTTTTGTGACTCGTACTTTAGAATGGTCTTCAGAGTGTATAAAATATATTTGATGATGACATAAGTTTATCATTCAGTGAAAAACTTGACTTACAGAAACAGTGAAAAAAAATTGGGAATAAGGTTTGGTGAACAAAGTAGTTCAGAGGAGTTTAAAAAAATGCTTTTTGGTCCCAAACTAAATGTGGACTGAGATTCTTTTTTTTTTCTTTTTGCAAGGGGAAGGCAGGGCAATTGGGGTTAAGTGACTTGCCCAAGGTCACATGGCTAGTAAGTGGTAAGTGGTAAGTGTCTGAGGGCAGATTTGAACTCAAGTCCTCCTGAGTCCAGGGCCAGTGCTCTATTCACTGAGCTACCTAGCCACCCCAAAGGCTAAGATTCTTTATCTTTAATGGCTCATCATCAGGACTGGAAGTCAGTTCTAAAAGTTTTCAAAAGCAGTTTTGAGCAATAGCAGCATATTTGGAATACATGTGATGCCTTTCAAAATTAGGGTTCTTTTTGTTGTTGTTTAAAAAAGTCTTATTACTTTACAATCCTATCCTGTAGTTTAATCTGTGAGACACCCTATTTGGCATCTAGCTTTTTGCTTCTGCTTAGCTGAAGAGTACAGCACGGTAGAGTGGATGGGGGTTAGGGCTTGGAGCCAGCAAGATATTGGTGCTAGTCCTTCCTGAGACATATACTGTGTAATCATGGGAAAGTCACTAAATCTCTTATCATCTGAAATATCTTTTTTGAAACTATAAGTTATAGGTAGAATGCAGATAAGCATTGGTGAAAGGAGTTTCAATATTGGCCATTCCCTCAATAGCCCTAGGATATGTAAAACCTATCTTGTTAGAATCTTTTTATTCAGAGATTTTTTAACATTTAAATTTAAAAGATTATTTAATTTAGATTTAAATTTAAAAATTCTTAGGTTTAATTCTTCAGGCTTTTAAAAATAAGAGGCTATTATATTATTTTTTTTGTTTTCATTTGATTTGAGTGCTGTAACCTTATCTCTTACAACATTACAGCCATCACGGAGGAAAGAATTACATTTTCCAATATTCAGCTTCTCCCAATAGCTGAAATAAAGTGTCCAGGTACAAGCTGGAGGTAGACAAAAGAATGCTGGCAGAGGAAATTTGGTGCTAAGAGGCGAGAGGCTGAGAGAGAGGAAAGTGTAGAACAGAAAACAGCAAATCTGATAGAATGATAGAATTTGAGTTGGAAGCAACCTTAGCAGCCACCTGGTCCAACCCAGACAAAGGTTAGGAAAAATCATCAGGAGAGATGACTGGCAACCAACATTTGGTCAGCACTCACTGAGGAAACAGAAGGGAAAAATAGAACTGTCAAGGAAAAGGGAGGGAGACAAGGACATACAGATGAATAACAAACATCAGAATCACACACAAAAATAAACATCCACCAGATGAGGGTTTAGATAATTGTACTTCAGAATGCTAAGGGTTTCATGGTGTAACTAGGGTCAGATGAAGTGAGCTCAGGACACCTCAATAAAATAGATGGATTTAAAGTAGAATTATAAGGAGGGGAATGAATCCAATAAAGACTCAGATGTGAAATAAGAAAGTTCTGTTTATGGGGATATTACGTAGGTTTAGCTTCATTTGCTGTGTGCTTACTGTGTAGCAAGGCCTTGAACTAGGTCCTAGAGAAATAAGTAAGAAAAATAAGATATTATCTTTACCCTCATGAAGGTTATCATTTATCTGGGAGGCAGGAACATAACATGTAAGTAATAAATAAACATAACTATATAAATAATCATAATGTAAATTAGAACACGATGAGATCAAGAGAAGAACAATTTGTGGTCCAAGGCCCCGGGTAATTAAGCTCATTTCCTATTGTGGGCATCAGAGAACAGTTGGGGGGGGGTTAGCATTGGAATTGGGCTTTGAAGAACGTATAAATAATAGCCTACATTTATGTCGTGTTTGATGGTTCACAGAATTGCTTTTTACACATTTTCTCCTTTGATTCTGATTACAACCATGCTTGGTAGGCCACACAAGTATTCTTGGTTTATATGTTTGTTTTGTTTTGTTTTGTTTTTGCTTTTTGGAGGGGGGAAGGTAGGGCCATTGGGGTTAAGTGACTTGCCCAAGGTCACATGGCTAGTTTTTTGTGTTAAGTTGTCTGAGGTCACATTTGAACTCAGGTCCTTCTGACTCCAGGGCTGGTGCTCTATTCACTGTGCCACCTAGCCGCCCCTACACAAATATTTTTAATCTTGATTTTTCATAAGAGGAAGTTAAGGCTGAAAAGTTAAGCAATTTGTCTAAGATAAGAATCGTTGTTCGGCCTTCATTTTCTGAGGACCAATGACATAAGGGCTGACCTCTTGACTTGCTCATGAATTTCATTTAAGTGAGAAGAGTTGTTCAAAGTCATCAACTTCACTTTCTCTTCCAGAATCATTGAAATCCCGTGGCAAGACAAAAGTCAGGACAAACAGCAATGGCCTGGAATGATTTTGATATCTTCAATATTTGACCAAGCTCGAAGTACTCCACAGTGCCTGCTTCAGCCCCTGATTTGCTACCGGAACAAACTGTTCTTATATACCCATTCTACCAGGGAAGTCTTCACATGCTTGGCGTAGATGTACCCCAAACTCATCAATGGGTGTGAGGCCTCTTGGTGACCCTCAGCCTGGTTTATGCTACAGCTTCTTGAAGACATAGGTGAGAATTGGGTTAAAGGTGGACAACAAAGGTGGATAAGCAGCCCTGAAAAGGGTTTGGCAAGCTCTCACATCAGGGCTGCTAGTCCTGAACATCCCAGAGACTCCTAAGCTTAGAATAATAAGTGGGCAACTAGGTGGCACAGTGGATAGGGTGCTGGGCCTGGAGTCAGGAAGATTCATCTTTCTGAGTTCAAATCTGGCTTCCGACACTAGCTGAGTGACCCTGGGCAAGTCACTTACCTCTGTTTGCCTCTGTTTTCTCATCCTGTAAAGTGTGCTGGAGAAGGAAATGGCAAACCACTCCAGTATCTTTGCCAAGAAAACCCTGAATGGGGTCACAGAGTCTAAGACAACTGAAAATAAGGCTTAGAGAGGCAGTTTGGTGTAATCGGTTTCCAGGTTTTGATTACACTGAGCCAATTTCAAAGATAGGAAGACCTGGGTTTACATAGCACCACTGACAAATAGCAGCTTTCAGTGACACAGGCAATTTTTAAGACTACAAACTGCAGAAAAGGTGTCTACTTGCTTGTGGCAGAGGACATTTCCTCACTGAGAATTCCTCATACCAAGGAAATTACAGGGCCAACATCTGCTCTTCCAACACTGCCTTTCCCTTCCTCTCTGATATCAAAGGCTTGAGGATATGAAGAGGAACAATTAGAGGAAATACCCAAGGAGCTTTATCAGGAGTTTGTATTTGATACAAGAAGCAATTAGGAGTTATTAAAGGTTTCTAAACTGGAATGTAATCAATAGAAAGTTCGAGAAAGATAACCCAGACTGGGAAGGGTAGAGATAAGTGGTGCTAATAGGTTTTATAAAAGTGAGAGCGAAAGGGCATATAAAGAGCAGGGGTGGCACCCAATTTACACATGAGTTAAGTTCTAAAAAATCAGTTCATTCTTTCATTCATTCAATCATCAAATATTTATTGAGTACAAAGCACAATCTTAGATTATAGTTATTTGTGTGTCATATTCCTACTACTAGATTCAGGCTCCATGATAATAGGGAATATTTCTTTTCTAAACTTTGTATCTTCCTATGTACAATGTGTTCATACATTAGGTGCTTAATAAATGTTTGTGAATTGAATAAGAAGGATGAATAAGTCATTTCTGCTTATTATGAACAAGAATAAATACATACATATAAATAACTACAACAATAAATACATAGAAATACATACATACATACTACACATACATGTGTAGGCTAGATGCTCTGACGAGCAGAAAGATCTATAACTACCTGGGAGGGCTTTCTCTCCTTTTTTCATTTCCTCCTCCCCTCCTCCACATTGACCCCCAACCCATCCCTGTAGGTTGTGGGAATTCCCTCCCACCTAGGGAGCCCTCACTCCTCCACCGGGACTGGATGACTGCTCTTAGGGTTTGGATGAGAAGAGATGGGACTCCACAGCTCTAGTCCTTCTAATGAGATGGAAGACCACCAGGCCTTGCCAACTTTCCCGACTTTTTCCCAGTGCTCTACAGTACACTACTTGTATACTGTAAGGACCCAGGGACCTCACTATCAACCCCATAGTTTCACCCCACAGCTTTCTATCTCAAGTCCTTTCCATCTGCCTCTGCAACTGAACTTTTTGTGCTGTCTTCCTCAATGACAAGTTGAGAGCTGGAATTTGCCTTATTTTTCCTATTTGAATCCCCAGTGGTTAGCTTGTATCCCAGATTTGTATTCCACATGTTTAGCTTGGAGCATAGTAAGTGCTTAATCTTTTTCATTAATTCATTATGATAGTATAGTTAAATTTTTGTATTGTAAGCACCTTGCAGAGTGTTCAGCACACAGGAAGGAGCTGCTTTAAAAAAAATCTTTGTTTAACTGAATCAGGGAGGTAATATTTCCAATATATTTTGACTTAGACCACACCCTGCAGCATTGTGTTCATTTCTGGGCACCCTATTTTTAGGAAGGGAACTGATAAGTGGGAGAATATTAAGAGTATAAGTTATTTACCAGGAGGGTATAGAAATGGCTTTGAGGTCATGCTACATGAAGACTGGCAGAAGAAATGAAGAATGTTTAGTTTGGAGAAAAGATGGCAGAGGGAGCAAGATGGTTGTTTTTAAAAAAATCAAAGCCTGCTCTATTTGGTTTCTCAAGGAGGAGTCAGAAACAATGGATGAAAATTTCATGGAGGTAGATTTAGGTTTGACTTAAGCAAAAACTTAAAAAAAAACTTTTTAATAACTAGGAGCTATCTAAAAGCTGAGTTGAGCTATGAATTCTGAACACCAAGTTTTGGTCTGCCATGACATTCCTAATTTGAGTGTTTTTAAGTCAGGAACTACATGACTACCACAACATGAAGAAGTTTAGAGTCTATTCAGCAAGTTACAACTTTGTGGAGTAGGTAGATGGATGTGATGTGCACATAGAGAAACATAAAGCCAGGTATGGAGTGACCTCTAGTAGGCTTTTTTTTTTCTTCTGAAAGGAACCTATCCAATCTTCTATCTTTAAAGTCTTTCCCATTTCTCTTTGAATGAAAAATGTCTCACCTATGCATTACTCCAACTACTGTTTAATGCAGAGGCTCCCAAATTTATTTGGCCTACTGCCCCCTTAAAAAAAAGTTACTCAGTGCCCCTTGGAAATCTACTTTCTTTAACCCTTTAATGTTATTTTTAAAAATTGTGTTATTTCAAAAAAATACAAAATTTTTTAAAATAAAAAATTAATACATCTTAAATTTAATAATTTATTGTAAATTTGTGGGTTTTTTCCCGCATCAAAATTTTGATGATGAAATACTGAGTGTTATATAACCTTATACTACTATCATATCGTAAATAAGTCATCATACACTCATATTTTTGCCTATGCATGCTGGACTTCCCAACAACACGGTGACAAGCTCTGCCTGCCAACATTTGCTTGTTAAGACCTGTCAATGGAATTGACCACTGATCAGTTATAACTTGCATTTTATGTGTTTATTTGGAAAATGTCATCGCTACAACTTTAATTCTGTTACACAACAGATGAGACATGTACAAGGGTTTTTCAAAATTTTCTTATCTTCTTTCCTTATGCTTCCACCGCCCCCTTATTTTTATTCAATGCCCCATGACTGCCCTGGGGCTACTACCAACCCTCCCCTCACCATCCTTCCAGTGCCCTCCAGGGGGCTGTATTGCCCACTTTGGGAACCTCTGGAGCAAAGGCTAGTGTTGCTTCATTAATATAGTACTTTTTGGAAGTACCTTAAGGACATCTTAAACATATGTAGTCTGTGCATTTCCTCAATGCCCTTTGCTATCCCTCTCCTTTGCAGACTCAGAAAATGCAGGGTAAAGGTGGCTAGCCTTTGAGGCAGTTGGGAGGACAAAGAATTACATAGCTATGAAAAAGTTGGAAATTCTGTCTCATGGGTATTCTAGAGCATGAAGTAGAATCCTAAAAGTTTGCAAATAATCTATGAGAGCTAACTCTCTCAAAAAAATAGTGGTGATGCAATTTTTAGAACATTTAGAAATTATATAGTTAAAAACAAGTAGCAAAACCAATTAAACATGCACAAATAACGAATAAAATTGTAAACTCCCTTAACTTGGGAGAAATATTTAACAGAAATCTAATTAGTAAAACAACAGACAAATATATTTGCTTTCATTTCTGGGTCAATCTGAAGATCAGATACTGTAGGTTTTGCTTTCCTTTTTTCCATGTAGTTGTGCTCAAGGTGTTGGTCAAGTTAGTCAATAAGCATTTATTAATCAGTCAATAAACATTTTTAAGTGCTTAATACACACCAGGCATTGTGCTTAGGACTGGGATATAAAATGAGGCAAAAGGCAGTCCCTGCCCCTACGGAGCTTACAGTCTAATAGGGGAGATAACATACAAACTATTATACACAAAGCAAGCAACACACAGGATAGACAAGAAATAATTAACAGAGGGAAAGCACTAGAACTAAGAGGGGTTAGGGAAAGCTTCCGAGTAAAAAATTATTAGGTGTTTACTTTATACCAGGCACTGTCCTAAGAACTTATACAAAGAAAGGCAAAAACAGCCCCTTCCCTTTAGGACCTCATATTCTCATAGAGCAGATATCACATGAATGTCACCAGGCACATACTAGATAGAGAGTAAATGGAAGGCAATCTCAGAAGGGAAGGTGCTAGCAGCTGGGAAGATCTGCAGAAAGTGGCATTTGAGCTGGGTCTTAAAAGAAATCAAGACAGAGACTGGGAATGTGGAGGGGCCGAATTTTGGGCAAGGGGAACGGCCAAGGCAAAGGCTGGGAGATGGGAGATGGGAGATGGATTTTAAAAGTCCTCATTTCAAAGAGAACTCATCGAAAAGAATTCTTGCCTCCAACGGGAAAAAGTCTTTACTGGTCAACGCTACGGAAAGTCTCCGACGACTCAAAAGTTTCCCTAGGATTTGGGAGTGCCAGGGTCGTGCTGGGCAAATGCTGGAGCGGCTGGGCCACCTGTTACCACCTCAGGCGGCAGCACGTGGGGACCGGCCCCCAGCCCCCACCCTCGCCCGCGCGTGCGCGCGACTCACCTGCCTCGGGGGCGCGAGGCGGGCGGGGCACCGGCCGCCCCAGAAGCCGCGGTGGCTGCCGGGATGCGCCACAGCGAATGACCTTTCACCTGCGCCCAGCAGCCTCGGGCTGCACAAGGCGGAAGCCATGGCGGAGGCAGCGGCAGCCGCGGCGGCTGGCGGGGCGGGCTCCAGCACGGGCTCGTTCCCGGAGCGGGAGCGGGACTGCGCTGGGCGGAGGCTTCGGGTCCTCTCGGGCCATCTGCGGAGCCGAGCCCCGGCGGCGCTTGTTCTCAGCGAGTGCAGAGGCCGGGCCCCAGCGGCTGCAGCACCGGCAGCGGCTCCGCCCGCGGCTCCCGAGTCCAGCAGCATCCCCAAGAAGCGGTAGGTAGCGGCGGCGGGGCCGGGGGAAGGGGCCGGGGAGATGGCGGCAAGGGCCGCGAAGAGGAACGAGCCCGCGCAGTCACAGGGCAGTGCCAGGGGACCCTGGGCAGCTGTCCGGGGAAAGGCACGTCCTGGGCTGGGTTGGGTAGGGACTTCGGGCAGGTGGACCCTGGGCTGCCCAGTCTGGCTCGGAGGGCGAGCCGGGCCACCTTGGGCTTAATTGGAGCTGGAGGTGGGAGGACATCCTGGGTTGGACCTCAGGCTGCGTCCGGCCGGGGTCAGAGACCTGGGGCCACTTTGGGCTTGGTCGGGGCCGGGGTGCTAGGGGTGGTTGTGGACACAGGACCAGTTAGATGGTTCGGTGGATGGATAAAGCTTTGGACTTTGGAGGCAGGAAGAACTGAGTTCAAATGCGCCATCAGACTTTTGTTCAAGTCATTTCACTTCTGCCTCAGTTTCCTCAACTGTAAAATAGAGAAAATAATAGTACTCATCTCACAGGATTGTGAAGATCAAATGAGATGACCCCTGCATTGGGGCTCAGAGTCTGTGTGGGAGCTGGGTTCTGGAGGATTTGGGGCGCTTTGGGCTGTGGGTTATATTGATTTCCTATAGTGGAGGCTCCTTGAGTTTACCATGAGAAGTGTCTGAAGGGTGTTTTTCTCCCTGTCAGGGAACCATTCTGATGGTGAGACCCCGCTTTTTTTTCCCTTAGAGTAATAGACCTTAATCTGGTAATGATGGCCTGGGAATGGGATGTGCTTAGACACTTACTCCTCTGATGATGGGTAGTGGGACTACTGGAGAAAAATGATTGGATTCTGCCGAAGATCTGTTATTTTTCCTTTTAATGGGGATGACTTTTGACTTGAAGAGAACCAATACAAGTAGAGGTTGTGACCTGGATTCCTAGTTTCTATTGGAGGAAATGGCTACAGGGGACTTTGAAATGTCTGGTTTTTTGGTGGGAGATAGAATTTGGGAGTCCCTTGTGTAACTGTGAATGAAGAATGGATGTCCAGAAATTTTTGTCTCTTGAGTTTTCTCAAGGAATGGAGCCAGGGCTGCAATGGGTACCCCTGCTACAGGGATTAGCTAGGTGGCAATATTCAGGTCTTTCAGGGGCTTGTCATCTTATACTTTTCAGAGTGTTTTCACATATGTTGTCTCATTTGATCCTAACAAAAATTATGTTAAATAGGTGGCACAGGTTATGTCCTTATGATTGGACTTTATTAAAGGAACCTTGACCTAGAGTTGGGATGCAAACATAGTTAAATAGGGGAGCCTGTTTTTTTATTAGGAAATGTGTATAGTCACTAGGGATAATGGATTCAAGTTTCTAAGTGTAGATATGACCTTTGGTTAAAGACTTTATTAAATCTGCTGTGCCGTGGTTAACTTGCCATGGATTTTTCTTCATTCAAATTTCCGTAATTTTTTTTACTTTCTTTACTTTCCTGTAAGCCATAGGGAGTGTCTTCTTGGTACCTGGTAATTTGTATTAGTTGGCTAGTGGTAAAAATCAATTACATAAAAGTTTTGTGAGGTTTGACTCACAGTTGGTGATGATTCATATATAGTCAACTTTTCTAACCGTTTTCTGTGGCTAGAGACACTAGATGCCGAACCTAGATCAGGTGTCTGGCTTGGAGTTAAGTCTTGTGTAGTAGAAAGTATTCTGGACTTTGGTGTAAAGAAACCTGGGTGTGAATTGCTTTTCTACCACTGGTTCAAATTCTGCCTCCCAACATTTACCAGATTTGTGGCCATAGGCCAGTCACTTAATTTCTAAGAGTCTCAATTTCTTCATCAGTAAAATAGAAATAGTATGTTCACTACCTGTCTCAGGGGTATTGTAAATTTTAAAATGCTTTAGAAATATGAGCTGTGGGGGCAGCTAGGTGGCGCAGTGAATAGAGCTCCGCCCGCCCTGGAATCAGGAGGGCATGAGTTCAAATGTGGCCTCACTTAACACAAAAACTAGCCGTGTGACCTCGGGCAAGTCACTTAACCCCAATTGCCCCCCCCTCCCCAAAGCAAAAAAATAAATAAATATGAGCTGTGTAAATGTGAGTTATTATTTTTTTTCCATTTGACCTATTTTTGTAGATTATTTGTGGTGAATCTTGGCCTTGCTTCCCTCATCCACTGCCCTATTGAGTCTGAGACAGTCAATTATAAAGCCAAGCTAGAAGGGAATCTAGGTAGATAATGGAACAAGATAGCATGACCTTGTGTATGTCTGATTGTGATTGTGTTTTAATTCCAAAACCAAATTTTCTTGAGGTTTTTTCATTGTTTTGTGTTAATTGAAACTTTTCTCTTTTCTGTTGGCACAAATAATGAAGTTGAATCTTTGCGTTTTTACTGCTTTATCTGGTTACTAGCTATGGTTAAATTTATCCTAGACTATAATAATGGCTTCTTCTGTGAATCCTCATCTTTTTTCGTTTTTTGTTTTTTTGTATTTTACTCACATAGCATTTTATCAGAATGACTGAACAATTTGGAAAAGGCAGTATTGTATGGAGGATAGACTGTTGCATTTGGAGTCTGGAGATTGGGGTTCTAATTTATGATTCAAAACAAGTAACTTCTTTTGTCCTCAGTTTGCCCATCTGTAAAATGAGGGAGTTGGACTCAGTCTCTGAAGTCCCTTTTAGTCATCGTCTATATCTGCAAGCTTATTGAACAAGTCCAGTTTGCTTGTCTTTTATAATAGTGATAATGATCTGATTATTTCTTCTGCTCAAATCCTGTAAATTTGTACTTGGTTGAGATGTTGGGTAGAGTTTTTAGGTTGTCAGACTGATTCTAGTCCTTCCCTGACTTTTTACCCTATCTAAAAGTACTTGGTATTCTTTATTAAAGGAAATCCTCTCCCCTTAATCTTACTTCGCCTTAGCTGTCAGCACTTGCAAAGCCTTATCATGGACTACAGTCAGAAAGCCTATGTTCGTGTCCCTGATCTGTTTGTAGCTTATTAGCTGTTTGATTAAAGCATATCCCTTCCCTCATTCGAGCCTCATTTTCTTGATCACTTACATTTACATAGTGATGTAAAGTTTGCAAAAATGCTTTATGTTTATTACCTCATTAGATTCTCACAACTACCCAGTGAAAAGAGGTACTGACTATTCTGATCCTTGTTTTATAGATGAGCAAACAGATTCAGAGACTTTATCCATGGATTGAATAGATAGTGTTTGGGGGTAGATTTGAACCCAGGTCTTCAGTATCCTAAGCCATTCTTTGATGTGGTTGAATAAGACTCCATCTAATCTCAACCTTCTAAGTTAGGCCTTTCCTGATTTCTTTCCAGATGCTGGTGCTCTCCCACTTAATATACTTCTTATACATATCTGTGGTATTATTCTCCTTACAGAATATATGCTTCTTGAGGTCAGGGTCTATTGTATAGCACCAGTACTTTTCAGACCATCTAGTAAGGGCTTAATAAATGCTTATTGATTGGTGCTTGATCTGCAAGGGCCCTTCGGCACAACACAGTCTGTTGTTCTGTGAAATTTTTATCTCTGCCAAAGCCTAGCAGCGCCTAACACCTATTAGGTACTTAATAAATGTTGAGTGAATGAAGAGCATGTGGTGATACCAGGAAACACATTTTTACTTAATAACTCAATTCATATTTGAATTATTTCAAAAAGTCTCTAAAACTTTTGTACCCTTATGGACAAGAAAAAATTCCTTCTTTCTATTCTTCCCTATGTGCCAATACCATGTTACCCAACTCCAACTTTTTTCTAGCTTAAGTTTGTATTATACTGATCATAGAATTCCTATTGTAGTTCCTACTCATAAGGTTGTGTCTCGTTGATTCAAAGTCAAGTACACAGCAGAATGAAAATAGTTCTTTTTATGTGTAATTCTAGTACAGATCTTTATAATAAATATGTAGTTGTTAGCATGTTCCTGAGACCTTGGTAAAAGATAAATTTTATTTAAAAAAGACTATTGAATTCTTTTAAAAAAATTAAATACATTTTTATTAATTTTTTTTCATCATTTGGGTTTTACCCGGTGTCTTCTGTTCCTCCTTTCCCAGGGAACTATCCTGCATAAGAAAAAATCAAGGAAAAGAGGAAGAGAAAAATTGAGCAAAATGGTCAGTATGTTGAAAAAACCTGACATTGTATGGAATACTTCATACAGGTGTTTTCCCTGCTTCCCCACTTTTGTAGCACAGTAGATGGAGTGCTGGGACCGGTGTCAGGAAGACTGGAGTTCAGATGTGGCTTCACGCAGCGGCTCTGTCGCCCTAGGCAAATGAATCAAACCTCTGTTTGCCTCAGTTTCCTCAGTTGTAAAATGAGAGTAATAATAGCCCCTCCCTCTTAGAATTATTATGAGGGTCTGATGAAATGTTTGTAAAGCACTTAGCACAATTCCTGCCACTCGATAGGTGCTTAATAAATGCTCATTTCTTTTCTTCATTCTGCAAAGGAGTGGGGGGAGATGTCTCCTCATAGGTCTTTGGGACCAAACTTGTTCTTTGTGATTTTGCAACCTTCGTTGTCAATTGTTTTGTGGTAGTTATTCTTTCTGTTTTCTTGTTGTGGATGATCGTTTTGTATATTGTTTATTTGGCTCCGATTACTTCAGTTTGCAACAGTTCACGTAAATCTTTCCACGATTGTTTGTGTTCGTTGTGTTCACTGTTTCTTATAGCCCAGTAATATTCCCTTAGATTCATGTTCCACAAATTTGTTTATCCATTCTTCAATCTATAGGCATCTATCTCCTTTGTTGACAGTAATTTAACACTACAAAAATGGTGACATAAATATTTAGATAGATATGGAGCCTTTCTTTTTGTCAAATCCTCCTTGGGATTTATGCATAGCACTGGATTCTTTAGGTTTGGGGTTATGGGCATTTTAACCACTTTATTTGCACATTTCCAAATTGCTTTCTGGAATCGTTGTACTAATTCACTGCTTGAACAGCAATTCATTTGTGAAGGCTATTGAATTCTACTTATGCTTTTACCCTTATTTTCTAGAAAGCTGAAAATTTTCAGACATCATGATATATAATTTTAGCCTATAAGAGCAAAAGCATTACCTAAAAACGTTTCCTTCTGCAAAAACATACTTCCTTTGAAATAATCATAACTTAGTATCTTGGAACAGAAATGCTTTGTGGGGGTTTCTTTTGGAAGGTGTACTGAAGTATGATATTTTAAATTTCAAATCTTAACTTGAAACCTCCCTTTGCCATATAATTTAGTTTAATACTAGGTGTGATACAGAGTTTAATTTAGATACTGTCTCCATTCTCATGAGACTTGTAGTCTACTAATTCTTTATGTAGAAAATTTGTTCCTTTTATAGGCAGTTACTTCCCTTCTCTCCTTCAGTACCTTAGAATCCAAGAGATGCAGAAACCTTCAGTGATTATCTGGCCCATCTCATGCCTTAAACAATCCCAATATACAGATTATCCTGTTTCTGTTTGATTACTTAGATGGAGAATTCACTACTTTTGGAATAGATTATTTTACTTTTGAATCTCTTTAATTGTTAAATATTTCCATTATATCTGACTTGTAGCAGTTGGTATTAGTTCTGTCCTTTGGAGCCAAGCAAAGCAAGTCTAGTCCCTTTTTAAACTAACAGCCCTTCAGATAATTTGAAGATAATCAATCATGTTTCCTCTTAAATGTCTTTTCTGTGCTAAATATTCTTAATTCATATTATCATTGCTTTAGGGCTGGAAGAGATTTTATAGATTATGTTATCCAAACCTCTCATTTTGCAGATGATGAAATTGAGGCCCAGGGATGGTGGTGCTTAGCTAAGGTCAAATTAGTAAGTAAGGGTCAGCAATGGGATTTAAACAGCTGTATCTTCTGACTCAAAGCCAGCACTCTTGCTACTGTATCATGCCACTTTACAAGTTTTACTTGGTCTCAGTCCTCCTTATCGTTTTGGTTTCTTTCTGTTGGACAAAACCTAACTTGCTGATGTTATTGCTAAAATGTGGTAACTAGAACTAAGCACAATGTTCCAGGTGTGGCCTAAATAGGTTGAAGTAGAGTAGAATCAAAAAAACTAGTGCCCTGGCTAATATCTATACTCACTAATATAGCCCAGGATTGAGTTAGGTTTTTTTGCCTAATTGAGTATAATTTTTGGTGACGGATTGAGTTTATAATCAGCTTGAAAAATCCCGTGTTCTTTTAATGTGAATTGTTGTCTAACCCATTTTTTTGTCAATCATGTATTCATCTATTTTATTTATTTTATCCAAGTGTAGGATTTCATATTTATTATTGTTACATTTCATCATGTTAGGCATAATTTACAGATGAGGAAATTTCTATAAGTAAGTAGAATCACCACCAAATTCCATAGTTAGCTTACGTTATTGTTTTAAACTGTGCATGTGTATACGCTCATGTGTACAAAATATTACATGGTCCTTCATGCTAGTTTGGATTTCATAGTCTAAGAAATAAGACAAAACATAAAATTCAGAAGATAGGTTAGTTTAAAAAATTCCTTTTGTGAGTTAGTTAATTGTCTTGGTGGAAAAGAACAGTGTAGGGAAGGAGTTGTTTGGGGGGAAGTAGAACAAAGGAAGAGTGAGAGAATTTCTTAATTTCCTTCCAGTTTTACATCATATAATTTTATGATTAAAATGTAGCGAGGTGTTTTCTGTTCCCTAAAACCTACTCCTCCGCAAACCCAGTTTCTTCTTTGCTTCTGTGTTTCTGTCAGTTCAGTCACCAGTCTCATAGTCCCTGTGCTCAGAGCTTTGATGTCATCTTTTAATTTCTTATTTCCTTCCCTTCTGCCAGTCCAGTCAGTCATTAAATTCTGATCATTTCTCTTCAGAAATATCTCGCATATCCTTCATGGATGAAAGGTCCATCCAAAGAACCTTGGATTTGGAGTTTGAGAATCTGGGTTTAAATTATACCTTTGCTACTTGTGACCTTGGGAAATCCAGTTAAACTTTCTCTCCCACAGTTTCTTCTGTAAAATGAAGAGTTTGGGTTAGGTGATCTCTAAAGATCTTTTCTGATATATTATTCCCTGATTGCTTCTAATTTACAATAGTACCACCTTAATACAGAACCTTTCATTTTGTATTATTAGTCTGTCTTGGGTAATCTTGTATGTAGAATCTCTCTCTTTCTTTTCTATTTTCGAAGTTGGTTCTCCTAAAACAGGCCTTATCAAACTATATTTTAATAAAATATCTGAAATATGCCCTACTTGCTACCCTTTCTTTGTGTCCCCAGCATAGAGGCTATCATAACAGCCCAGGAGAGGAGCCAGCCAACGCTAAAAGAAAATAAGGACCTTTTGGTAGTAAAAATTTCTTGGACAGGTGCTGTTCCTCAGACATGTCATTAAGACAAATTGTCCTAAAACATTGCTTTGCATTTTTTTGTTCTGTGCTCTAAGTATTCCTTGACTACCAAATAAGCCTATACTTTTTTTTGCTGGAATTAAAAGCTCTCTGTTATTCACTCCCTTAATAGTGCATAATGCTCTACATAAGTTTCCTAACTTGAGCTCATACTTACCTATCTATATTATTCAATTTGAATATGGTAATTAGATGCTAACTTGTGCAATATACAAATGAGGGCAACTTTTTCACCCTCTGGGTAACCCTCAGTTCTCATTTTTTTTGGAGGCTGTGGTAATCAATGATTTGCGACCATATAGTTTCATTAGAAGAATATTAATATTGTTCAAAAGGTGAATCTTTGTTTCAGGGTGAAGCTTTGACTCTTTGAAAGCTTTGAATAATTTTCCAAATGCCATCCATTCCTCTGTCCTTTTCTTCCATTATATGTCCAGTTCGTTTCTCATACTCAGTGTCTGTCATATGTGTGTATGTATGTGAGTGAGAGAGACTGACTGAACTGAGCATGACCAATGAGACATTTATATGTATATATATATATGTATGAAATAATAATAGATAAGTTGACTCCATATCATTGTCTGAACAACAGTCATTATTGTTTTTTCTTGGTATTTTGTGTTATTTTTCTTTCTTTTTCTGTGTTTTAGTAGCCTGACTAGATTCTAAATTTGTTGAAAGTAGGGACTGTTTTATTGCCTCCTTACATCCTCAATATCTGGCAGTAACTGTTTATTAATGAAGAATTTGAAATATAGTTAACCAATGGCATGTTTGTTTTATATTTTTTCTTAAAAATAAATTTATTTTTACATGTATTTATACCCCCACCCCCAAATTGAGCCAAAAAGGAAAAAAATGAAAACCCAGACCCCTGTTATAAATATTCAAAAAAGCAAATTCCCATGTTGGTCATCCCTGAAAATTTATGTTTCTTTGCATTTCTAATGCAGAGAGATTTATGTTTCCTTTTTCTCGCTGACAGGAGGTGAGTGGCATGTCTGGTCTTCAGGTTTTTGGACTTGTGGTTTATCATTGCATTGGTAGTGTTCTGAAGTCTTTCAGAGTTGTTTTTCTCTTGTCATTGTATAAATTGTTGTCCTAGATCTGCCCATTTTGCTCTCTCTGTTTTATAAAGAAGTCTTTCTAGTGTCCTTTGAAATTGTTGGTTCTGTCCTTCCTTATGTCATAATAAATATTCTTTTGTATTCATGTAACCATAATTTGCTTAGCCATTCCCTAGTAAGAGGGACAGTCTCTTAGTTTCTTATTTTTAGCTACTACTACAAAAAGAACTTCTGTACATTATTATTGTACTTATAGGCCCTGGGTTGAAGTTTATTAGCTTTTGGACATGTTCCCATATTACTTTCTAGAGTGGTGGTACCAGTTCATAGCTCTACTGTTATCTGTAGTTTATCTTGTCTATAATTTATTTGTACCTAGTTGTTTACATGTTTTCTCCTCTATTAGACTGTGAACTCCTTTGAAAACAAAGACTATTTTTGGCCTTTCTTTGTATTTCCAATGCCTAGCCCAGTGCCTGGCACGTAGTAAGTATTTAATAAATAAATGCTTGTTGGCTTGTGTGATTTAATAGTCCTTCCAACATTTGTCATTTTCCTCCTTTGTCATCTTTACCAGTCTGACAGGCCTGAGGTAAAACCTCAGAGTTCCTTTATTTTGCATTTTAAAGATTATTATTCATTTAAATCATTGAAAAATATGATTGTTGATAGTTTGCATTTCTTTGAAAACATTTTATCTGTTGAAAAATGGCTCTTAGTTTTATAAATTTGAATCAGTTTATCATATAGCTTGAATGTAAGACCTCTATATGGCATGTTGGGAAGGATATTTATTCTCTTGGTATCCAGAATATTTTTTTAATGAATAAAGCAGTGATTACTATTCAAACTGTATAAAGAACCAGTGCATATTATAAAGCTGATTCATTGTTAAGCAGACAGCATGACAAAAAAGCAGTCATGTGACCCTTTTGCTTCTTGTTAATGAAAAATTTGTTTCAATTAATTTTGCTTATAGACATGTGAATGTTTCATAGCCTTATAGATTCCTTTTCGTGGCAATTATAAATGTGCATTATTATAAAATTTTTTAAACATTCATCGAGTACTGAAATCATTTGGCTTTATCTCTATTCTCTCTGTCTCTAGCTACACTCACACACACACACACACACACACACACACACACACACACACAAAACACTTGTATAGGAATTTTAGTAAATGTTTGTGCAAGAAAAGAATTTTATTTCTTTTTAGTTTTATCTAGAAGTCCGAATCAGTAGCATACCTAAAGTCAGAGGTGTGGTAGTGTTGAGAAGTCTGGGAAACATTTATAGTTTTGTGAGTTTGGGGCTTTTTCTCATAGGGGTTGAACAGTGTCTAATATTTCATTGAGGTTTAGTAGTAGTAGCAGCAGCTAATATTTATGTAGCACTTGCTATGTGCTAGACATAGTCTTAAGAACTTTACAATTATTATCTCATTTGATCCTCACAATAACTCTGTGAAATAAGTGCTCATTATCCTCATTTTACAGATAAGGAAGCCTCAAAGAGTGATGAAGTGACTTACCCAGGGTCACACAGCTAGTTAGTGCCCAAGGCTGAATTTAAATTTGAATCTTAGTGACTCCAGGCCTGGTGCTCCATCTACTGTGCCACCTAGCTGACATTTTGATTATGCCATTTTAGAATATTTTGTGTATTTATAGTTTTTATTAAGTTCTGAAAGGGAATTCCTTTCTTTCTCGGATTATAACCTTTAAGAGATGAGGCTTGTATTGATTTTTGTGTGTTTTCAATTTTTATTAATATTTATCAGTTTGTTAATGTCTTTATGTTTACATCATTTCCATTTCCCGTTATACCCATTATAGCCATTTCCTCTTCCTACAGAGCCATCAGTTATAGAAGAGACTAAATGAGTTAAAAGAACAGCTCAACAACACTAACCAGCACGGCAGCCAAGTCACATTTTTGTGTTAAGATCCTTTACTCCTGCCCCTGGCAGAATGTCCCGTCTCCCCTTCGGGGCCAGGCCCGAGCTTTGTATCTTTATAGTTTGATTGTTCTGTCGTTCTTTCCATTTATATTGTTTTGGTTATTGTATATATTTTTTTCTGCTTGTTTCACTTTGTATCATTTCATGTAATTCTTTTCCTTCCTCCCATTAATGAAATATTGTAGTGAAAAAACAAGTATGGTATTTCCTCTGTAAATCTGGGGTATGCGCTACCACGTGGGAAGAGTAGATACATGGAGGGACTTACAGAAGGAACGTGGGTGATTAGGGGGTGTGCGTGGAGGGGCGCTCGTCCCTTGGATGCTTCAGGAGCTCGTAAGACAGGTGGCTTGTAGACCTGTTTGGACCCGAATTCACACCAGCCGAAGACATTATTAACTGTGTGACTTTCCTAAGTCACTCTCTGTCAGCTTCTGTTTCCTTATTTGTAGGATAGAGATAAGAGCACCTGCCTTGGAGAGGATGATCATGAGGAAAAAATGAGATGATTTTTGTAAAAAGCACTTTACAAACCTTAAAGCGTTATGCAGATGCCAGCTATCTCCTGTTCCTCCTTCCTCGCTATCGCCGATGTATTTTGTTCTGGTCTCACCAGGCCTGACCCCTCTAGGGCTTGAAGTCTCCGCAGGACGCTGCCCGAGCGGTCACTTAGTCTCTCCTCCTTAAATGCTGTTTTGTTGGACACTGTTTCACCGGTTATCTCTTTTTTAAAAATTCTGAACCAAAACACTAAATAAAATTGATGTTTTCATGTGCATAGTAAAATATAATACAGCTTGTTCATGAAATTGCAGATCTCCATTAAGTTCATGTAAGTTTTTCCATACTTCTGGATATTCATAATTAAAAATTTCTGACCGTGTGGTAACACTCCATTGTGCGTACGCTTTGTTTTTAGCCGTTCCCCACCTGACGGGCGTTTGCATTGTTCCACACTACAGGAAGTGCGACTGTAAATGCTTCAGTATGCGTAGGACCTTTCTTTTGTTGCTGACCTCCCCGGGATACATGCCTGGAGTAGCCCTCTTTGGTTCGGAGTCTGAACGTTTTAGTCACTTTTTAGCATAATTTCAAAGTGCTTCCCAAAGCGATTGAACTAGTTTTCAGCCCCACCAACATTATATGTTAATTTGCCTTTGTATGTAACTTTGAACTCTGTATTGTTGAAAATTGCTCCTTCTGTTGTGTTTCCCAGATTGTCAAGGAAAAGTAGCATATTGGAAAATCAGTACTCCCTAGTACTTCTAGATCGTATTGTTCAGTTTTTTTCAGTCACGCCTGACTTTGTGACCCCATTTTGGACTTTTTTGGCAAGGTACCGGAGTGATTTGCCATTTCCTTCTCCAGATGATTTTGCAGAGGAAGAAGCTGAGGCACAGTTAAGTGACTTGCCCAAGGTCACACAGCTAGTAGGTGTCTGAGATCACGAGATGAATCTTCTTGATTCCAGGCCTGCCACTCTGTCCACTGCACCACCTATCTGCCTAATCTTGACCAACCCCATGTAAATAGGAGTCTTTTCTAGGACAGACCCAACAAGTAGCTTTCTAGACTTTGTCTGAAGAACTCCAGGAAAAGAGAACTTGCTCCCTCCAGAGGCAGCTCATCCTATCTTTAGACAATTCTCATTGGCATGGAGCTTTTCCTTACTGAACCAAAATCTGTATCTTGTTAACTGCACCCATTTGTTCTGGGTCTGCCTTTGTGGCAGTGCACCACAAGTCTAAACTCTTGTCAACATGGTAATATTTCAGATATGTGGAGACTATAAGGGTACCTCTCTTAAGTTTTTATCTTCTGCTTGCCAACCAAACTCATTTCTGTCAATCAGTTGCTCACGGTCTCCTAGCTAAACTCTAACTCTTCAGTGTATTTTCTGAAATGTGTCACCCAGGAGTGAACACAGTATTCCAGATATTGTCTAACCAGGACAGAGTATGAGGATTTATCACTTCTCTTGTTCTGGACACAGAATTTCTGTTAATGTAGCCTCTAAATTGCATTAGCTTTATGGCTACCTTGTCAAATTGTTAACTCATTTATTTTGAGCTTATTGCCCACTAAGATTCTCATATTATCACCTTTTCCCATAAGATTGTATTTTCCCAGAACCAGTTAATGACATTAATCAGAGTTCAAATGTACGTCCAGGTAGTGGCATAATAGTAATGTGATTTCTTATGTGACACAGATGTAGCTCTTAAAGGGAATTAGGCTGGATTGAAATGAAAAGCAAACATATTAATAAAAATTTTAAAAGTAGACCAAATGAAAAGCAAGCATATTAATAAAATGAAAAAAGTAGGCCAAATCTTTTCAAATTAAGCGCTCTCTTTATTAATTACCACCATACTACTCTTTTTAAAAAAAATTTTATTTTAGACTCAAAACACCAGAACACAAACAAAAGAATAGAGAAAAGAAACAAAACCATATCAGAAACTTAAATACTGGAACTTAAATACAGAGTAAGAAAGGTTAAAAAAAGCATGTCATGTGCATAGCAGAACATAAGAGCATTCAAAATATGTAACAAGAAATTTTCAAGAAAGCCTGTATGATATATACTACTCATTGTTGAGAGCTGCCATCTTTTCTTTGCTTCCTTGTAAATTTTCTTTGGTTGTGTGCTGCACACTTTTTTACTTTGTTCTTTTTTTTCCTTACCCCTCCTTTCCCCCAGGCTACAATAAAGTATGTATATATTTCTCTATAGCTATAGATATATAAATACACATATACATATATACATACATATATAGACATAGACTTCCCAAACACATTCTGCTCCTGATCTTTGTTATGGTTTGTGCATATCTCTTGTTTCCTATCCCTCCTGCCTCCTGTACTTTACTTCTACTGGCTACCTTACCCTCCTATTACTTGCTGACCCCCCTTCAAGGATCCCTCCCCATCCTCCCATTCCCATAAATCTAAACACTGTTCTATACCCCACTTTTGCCTGTTCCCTCCCCCTCCCCCCTTAAAGATCCCTCCCTTGTCCTCTTCCCTCTCCCTATCCCCTCACCGTTTTATTTCTTCTGAATATAGAAAACTTTAATATTCTTCTAAATAGATATGTATTGTTCCCTCTTAAACCCATTTCTGAAGAAAGTAGTTTACCACAACTACCACAACTTCCAGCCCTCTTCCCCCATCTAATTCCTCTGTATCAGTTCTTCTTCTTGCACCTCATTTGTATAAAATAATTATCTTTTTTAGCTGTTCCTAAAGGTTTAACTTTTTAAATTCATATCATACTCAGGTTTACCCTAATCTATCTTATGAGCTACCCAATTATTAATAAGAATCTTAGCCGTATGTTTTACATTTTACATATATAAAAAGTAAATGATCTGTCTTTATTGAATCCCTTGTAATCTGCCTTTGGTATGTACCTTAGGTTTCTCTTGGCTCTTGTATGTCAAATCTTCTATTAAATTCAGGGTTTGGTTTTTTTTTTTAAAACAATCTTGAAAGGCTGACAGTTGATCATGTCCATTTTTTTCATTCAGGATTATGTTTAACTTTACTGTATATATTTTTGGTCAGAGCCCCAGTTCTTTTACTCTTCAATTTGTAGTGTTCCACGACCTGCAGTCCTTTGATGTCTCTACTGCTAGGTCTTGTGTGATTCTAATTGTGGCACCATCATATTTAAATTGTTTTATTCTTGTTACTTTTAATATTTTATCCTTGAGCTGGGGGTTTCAGAATTTGACTGTTATATAGGATCTCTTTTAAGTGATGATCAATGGATTTTTTCTGTTTCTACTTCCCCCCATTGTTCTAATGCTTCAGGACAATTTTCTTTAATTATTGTATCAAGATTGTTTTTTTGATCATAGCTTTCAGTTAGTCCAGTTAATTTTTATGTTTTCTATTCTTGATCTGTTCTCCAGATCTGTTGTTTTTCTTATAAGATGTCTCACTTTCTCTTCTGTTTTTTCATTATCCATATTTCGTTCAATCATTTCTTAATCTCTTATAATTTCCCTGGCTTCTCCTTGCCCAATTCTAATTTTCAAGGTGTCATTTTTTTCCTTGAGATTCTGGATCTCCTTTTCTAATTGGATTACTTTCCTTTCATATAATCTTCTTGTTTTTCTAGGATTATATATTTTTTTATTTTTTTAAAGGTTTTTCCTCCATCTCTGTCATTTGATTTTTAAGATCTTTTTTTTTTTTAAGATATTCTCTGAATTCTTTTTGGTCAGGTGATTATTTGATGTTACTCTTTGGGGGTTTCTTTACTTCAATGTCCTCCTCTAAAGATGAACCCTGGTCTTCTCTGTTGCCATCATAGCTTTCTTCGATTGGATTCTTTCTCCTTTTCCTGTGCATTTTTTGTGGTAATAACTTAATTTTTGTTATCACCTCTGCCCATGGGGGATTGTGCCTCTTGCCCCAGATCTTCAGTTTTCCCCTCTAGCCTGGAATCAGAGCCAAACCTCCAACCTCCTGTAAGTGCCCATCATCAGGGGCATTCAGCCCCAGTGTTTCTGCACTCACATGTGCTCATTCTTTCTTACCATTGCTGCTCTTCCTGTTCTGCTCTTTGAAGAATAAATGGGTCTGGTGGTCCTTGTCAGCAGAGGTTCCCCCCATCTTCCCTAACTCATGTGCTTAACTCCCCCACTGTCCCCAGGGTAAAAGTTTCCACACCTGGGGCCCTGGTGGCATCCCAAACCAACTAGCCCCAGGGCTTGCTGCTTATTGTTAAAGCAGATCCTAGCCTGGAGGTGTTTACTCTTCCTACGAACCAAACCTTGTCCTTGGATTTTTCTTCTGATCTTCTCACTTGTCCCAGGAAGACCCTTCTTGTGCCCTTATTCTTATTTATTTTTGCCTGCACTTCGTTCCCCCTAAAGAGCTATTCTATCTCTTTTGTGGGGGAAAATCTTGAGAGCTTGGAATTTTCTAACCTGCTCCACCATCTTCCCAGAATCCTCTCCATAATACTCTTAAATTTAATTTTTTTTTCCAATGAGCACAAATTAATCTTCTCCCTTCTACCACTTTTCCATTGCAGAGGTGGGGTGGAAGGGTGATAGGCAATGACAGGGAAGAAAAACAACAAATATGAAAAACACATTCAACAAAATTAGAAGTGGTCTGATTGACAACTTTTTAGAGCTTGAAGGAAAATTAGAGATGATCAGACTAACCCACTTAGTTTTTATTTTTGCCTGGACCATTAAATTCATTGGTGTGAGGAGTGCCTAGTGAGGAACTTCTATCTTGTGCAGTCCTCCTTTCTGCTATTGAGAGAGTTGCCTGGGGCACTGAGAAGTGCTTAGGAGTCATAGCCAAGATTTGTCAAGATGCAGGAACCGATATCTCCTGACTTTGAGTCAAGTTCTTTCTCTACCACAATGCTTCTTCCAACCCTCTCATTTTATAGGTAATGCAACTCTTGCAGGTCCAAGGTAAGAAGCCCAACTTTCAAGGTCAAGTGGATATGGAACAAACTAGAGTTGGGTTCTGATAGGTGAGCCTAAAGGACAGTAATCTAAGGAGTTAATATTTGTAGCTGATGTTTATATAATACTTTAAGGTCTACAAAGTTCTTTACATGTATCATTTTATTTGAGCCTCACAACAATATTTTGAACTGGGTTTTATAAATATTATCCTCAGTTTATAGATGAAGAAATTGAGTCAAAGAGAGATAAATCACTTAATCAGCAAAGTCTTAGTGTTTATTTAATGCTGGATGATGTGCTAGGCCAGGGAAGTAGTTACTTGCCTTCAAGGAACCTCCGTTTAATTGGAATATACAATCTTTCCATGGCAAACAGGAATTTATATTTGCTCCTAGGACTAATAGGGAGCCACTAGAATTTATTGAGTAGGCTCACATAGCTGCTAGGTGTTAAAGGTTTGATTTGTTCTTAGGTGTACCTGAGTCCAAGTCTAGCACTTAATGTAGGGTATGCTATATGGCCTTGAGGCCACAGGTTCCCCCCCCCCCCCTGTATGCCATATTGACTCTCAAAAGAAATTTAGATAAGTTATGTTTGAGCAAGGATCATACTATAGCAATGTGTGAGTCAGTCAGTTAGCCCTGAAAACACTCCCGTGGACACAGGCATCTTCTAATAATACCTTTGCTTCTGACTTTGTCCTGTCCTCCTTTCTTGAAGTGGATTGTGACATCAAGAACGTGATGCCTTGGTTTGCAGGTGAATTGTATGTAAGCGAGGGAGATCTGTGTAAAGTCTCCAACCTCACCTTCATCTCTCGAGCCATCTGGGTCCAGTGACAAGACATAGATCAAGATGCCTGGAGATGATCCTAGCCTTCTGACCTTACTATTCAACTGAAGCAATTGTCTTCAAAGTTACCAGTTGCATACTTAGTCCTCTTCCTTTTATCTTTCTGCAGTCTTTGACGCTGTCATTCACTCTTTGGCTTGCTTTTTTGCTTGGTGATCTCGTCAGTTCCCATGGTTTCATTTATCATCTTTATGTAAATTGTTCTCAGATCTGTTTGTCTAGCTCTAACATCTTACTTCACCTCTAGTCTTGACTCTCTGTTGGATACCCTGAACTGGACATTTCATAGATATATTAAACTCAGCATGTTTAAGATTAAATTTACCTTTCCCCCTAAGCCTTTTTCTTTCCCAAATTACGGTGGAAGACACCACTGTCTTCCTAGTCATCCTGGCTCTCAACCTATATGTCATCCTCAACACCTTACTCTCTTACCCCTCCTCATAAAATCATTTGCCAGGGCCTGTTGTTTTTGGTGGCTCCCTGTTTCTCTCAGGATGAAATATAAAATTCTCTGGCTCTTAAAGCCCTACATTACCCAGTTCCTTCTTACCTTTGCAGTTTTCTTACATCTTATTCTCCCTAGTGTACTCTTTGATCCACTGACCCTGGTCTCTGTGCTTTTCTTTTGCACAAGATGCTTGCATCTTCAGCTCTGGACGTTTTTACCGGCTGTCCACTGTATCTGGAATTCCTCCCTCTTCTTCTCTGCCTCCTGTCTTCCCTGCTTCTCTTCACATTTCAGCTAAAGTTTCTGCTTGTGCAAGAAGTCATTCCTGGTCACTTAGTATCTTCTCTGTATTTTATATTTCTAATTTAACTAACCGTTGTATATCTTGTTTGTACATAATTGTTTGCATTTTGTCTTCTCCTTTAGATTGTGAATTGTTTGAGAGCAGAGATTATTTGTTGCCTTTTTTTGTATCCAGTGCTTAGCACAGTGCCAGGCACATAACTGCTTGTTGACTTCACTTTCCCTTCTGATTCTCAGACTTACTAATCAGCTCAGTTTAGATCCAGTTGAACTGACTTATTTCAGTCTTTTGTTGTTCTCTTTATTGAGATAATTTATTATTATAATTCATAATTATGATTATTGTAGTCAGCAATTTTTCTTGTAGCACCTCTTAATCACCAGCTCTTTTTTTTTAGCTATCTTTTTATATAATCTCAGGCCATGGAATCAGATTTATTTCTTCAATTTCTTGAATTCCTAAGAAATGGAACATGTTCACCTTCAGAGATGGCATGGTCACTTTCTCCTAAAGTTCTAATCATTCCCACTTATTTCATTGACTAGTTGTTTCTTATTTCTCAGAATTCAAGTTCAGTTAGCAACTCTCAGTATTTCTTCTGCCTTCTGAGAGGTGAAATGATCAAGTAGGTAATGCACATTTTAAAAATTGGTGACTTGATGAAAGTGGAATTGACTGCATTGGATGGAGCCCTTACTTGATGCTTTCAAGCAGAGATTAGATGATCACTTGTCAGCAATATTAAAAAAATAAGATTCTTAATAAATTATTATTATTTTTTTATGCTAGAGTTTTCTTCTGGAATGATGGGGTTGGTATGGCTGCTGCCAGGGCTCCTGTGTCTATCTGCCTGTTTATGGTAGCTGGTTAGCAGTTGTTGCTGGTGGTCATGAGGAAGGTGGAGCCCTCTTTGCCACGAAGATTTTTCACTTCACTGTTGGCTGTGACTCAAATAGTTTTCATTATTCAATTAAACAAGAATTTTTTTTATTTAGCATTTTATTTTCCTCCTGTTAAATGTAAAAATAATTTTTAATACTCTTAAAAAAATTTTGAGTTCCAAATTCTCTCCCTCCCTCCCCACTCCTCTTTATTGAGAAGGTAAACAATTTGCTATGTTATACATATGTGGTCATTAAGTGAGCATTTTAAAGTACTTGCTGTGTGTACAGAACTCTGCTAGAAATTGGGTGAGATGCAAAGTTTAGATGAACCAACTGTTACCCTCATTGAGCTTATTATTTATCTGGGGATATGGCAGTACACAAATAATTTTAATAGAAAATAATGTTTATGTACTCCTGAGTATGTATACTATGTGTGGTCTTTGGGTCTGGGTAGGAGGCAGATCAGTCATGGTGGGGGATATTAGGTCAGGTTTACTGGAGGACAGTAACATTTGAGTTGACCTTTAGAAGATGTGAGTGCGCACATACTTAGCAAAAGGTGTAGGGTGTTATGGAGGGATGGGTATTCCAGGCATGGGGAACAGCTGAGCAAAGGTGGGAAGATATAGGATAGGGTGCTTATGTTGTATGCTTTGAAATAGCACTTGTTTTGTTCCATTCTTTCTTCATAGTTGGATTAGTGAACAATGTATCCTTTGTTATAAGCTTAGAGAGAAACTTTGTGTCTGTGCCCTTCCCAGAATCTCTGCTCAAGCCATAGAATTTACAGAATATGTATTCAAGAAGGGATGTTAGAGACCGTCTTGTGCAGGTTCTCTGAACCATTTTTGTGTCTTGGACTCTTTTCAAGATGGTGAAGTCTGTGGACTCCTCACAATGATATTTTTTAAAGGCATAAAATAAATTATATAGAATTACGAAGGAAATTAATTATATTGAAATAGACTTCAAAGTAGTGATGAGAGTAAAAAATATTTTGAGATATCTGCAACATCTGTAATGTGATAGGAAAATATCTGTGATTTCTATTGGTGAGTAAATCATAGATACTGCTGATACTACTATCATTTCTTTCTTACATTCATAATTGAAGGAGATGCTAAATATCAGGTAGAGGTTAATGGAAAGATAATTTTTTTCCTATCCAAGTTAATGGATCCTCTGGGGCAGTTTAGATGTAAGAGTGGATAGAGTGCTGGGTCTAGAGTTAGAAAGACCTGAATTCAAATCTACTGAGTTTGTTAGTTCTGTTCAGCTAATAGTGAACTACTTGAGAGCAAAGAATTTCATTCACTCGGTAAGTATTTATTAAGTACCTCCTATGTGTCAGACACTATGCTAAGTTAAGCACTGAGGATACAAAGAAAGGCAGTAGATTTCTGCTTTCAAAGAGCTCTAGGGGGAGGAGACAGTGTGTAAACAACTGTGCACAAATTAACAATATAAATATATGATAAATTGGAGATAAGCAACTGAGAGAAGACACTAGAATTAAAGAGAATTGGGAAAGCACAAAAATGTGAAAAAAGAGATAGTATCCAATTAAAATAGCTCTAGCCTGACTTGTTTAAATAAGTTATTGTTTTAAACAAGTTATTGATGCAAAGAAAGGCAGAGCTTGGTGGGAGAAGAATAGAGGGATGTAATAACATTGACTATGGTTGTCCCATTTCATGCACAAGTTTAACTACTGTAAATCAGTTACCATACCAAGGAAATAAAAAATCGAGTGGCAACACTCCCCAAGGGAAAGACCAGAGGCAGCACATGCCAGGCAAGTCAAATCATTACTACCTTGACTCTACCATCTTCCTTCAGACTCTGATGGACATAGCCTAGGAGCCTGAAATCAAGAGCCATGGGAATAGCAGTGCCCTTCAAACCACCAGAACTGCTTCTAGCCCAGCCCCCACAGCCATAATTGAAGGGAGAAATCATTGTGATGATGGGGCCCACTTTTCCTCATCACTACCAGCAGCAACTACTGACCAGTTGCCCCTGACACAGATTTTGTCAAAAAAGTCCTGGGAGTGGCAGTACCTATGCCATCTGTCACTTCTCCTTCTACCCCAACATTTGCAGCCATCATTCAGGGAAGCTAGCATCCTTACCAACTCCCAGCCAGTTGCCCCACAAAGGGCAGGCACACTGACCTAGCTGAAAGAGGAAAGAGGTGCTAACACCTCAGCATTTGCCAGACAAGTCAAGCTACTCCACTACCTCTTTGACAACCATTTCCCCGTAAGCCTTGATGGTGACAGCCCAGAACCCTAAAACCCAAGAACTGTAGGAAGAGAAACATTAACTAAGGACATTAGAGTAGGAGGAATTTTGTCATACCCTCAAGACCATGATGCTTTTCCTTCTGATTTGCAGGTGAAACCTTACATGTGCGTTGTCTCCCCCATTAGAATGTTAGCTTCTACAGAGTAGGAACTGTCCTGCTTTTCTGTTTTTATCCCCTAGACTTAGCACAGGGCTTTGCATTTAGTACAAACCTGTGAGTTACTTAATTTACATTTGATTGAAAGTTTCTTGAGGACTGGGACTATTTTTGCCTTTCTTTTTATCTCTTAAATTAGCATTGTCTCTGAAGCTGGTAAGTACTTAATGTTTGTTGACTGACTGATTGATTACTTGTCTGATGGAGAGATGTGGCTGCCAAAGCAACAAATAAATATAAGTTCATTTGTAAAATCTTATGAATAAGAGTAGATGAAAATTATGAGTAGTATCACTTACTTAAAGCACCAAGAGGTAGGAAAAAATTTTAAGGAAAGCTTAGTGAGAAATCCAAGTAATGGAAACTATCTTATGGTGATTTTTTTCTGGAACTTTAAAAATATAATTTAAAACTTTTGTTTTAATATGTTATGATGTATGTTAATAATATGTTAATTTTAGAAATGTAAAATTTTATAAAAAGCTTTTAAAGCATTTGCAAAAACCTCATATCATTTAACTTTCTAATAATAACATGGTGTCTTAAGGTTTATAAAATACTTCATATATTTATAAAAATATTAATATTTAAGTTGGAAAAGATAAAATGTTTTTGATGTAGAAGAGACCATCTCATTTTTAAAAAGATAACACTATTAAAAATGGCCCCAGAAATTAACAAATTTTCACAGATTGCTAAACTCAGCAGGTATTTTAGCAGGCCTCTGACAGATTAATGGGAGGATGTGAATGAAAATTTGGTGGGATGGGCATTTATGGATGGGCTTAAGTATTATTAGAGGGAATGTCCACAATGATAACATCATAGATGCTGTTGAGTTTGTAAAAGTTATCATATATTAAGCATTTTAGATAGAGCTTATAGTCATTAATTTTCATAAAGAAAGCTAGTAATTTTGCTAAGGAGACATGGCATTGATGGGACTAAACAGGTCACAGACAAAACTTACTGTGCTGGCTAGAAATTAACAATAATTATTTGATAGCAAAATGTGAAACTGTAGTTGTGAGGTTTTTATGTTAAATTGTATTCATAAAAGTTTTTATTAGACAATTTGAGGTGCTACATTGAATTCTTCCTTCGGACATGATTGCTTTTTTCTCTTCCCTCTTTATATAAAAGTATACAGTGTATGACTTGGTTGGATCATAAAATTGTGTTCATTAAAATGTCAACTCTTCCCAACTAGGGATTTTTTTCCTTCTGTATTGCTAGAACCTAGCACAAAATATGGCACAGGAAGTACTCACTAAATATTTATTCACTGATTGACTTGTCACGTTACATTTTAAATTAAAATTTTAGACAATTACAAATTGACTTTTAAAAAAGTTATTTTTACTGTGGAGCTTGAGTTGCTAAACTTTAAAGAAAGTTTAACTTGAGAATCAAGCAGAATCTTAGAAGAAACCATTAACATTTTGGTAAAACAAAAGAAGTTAACATTTTTTTGAACTCTTGATGTTCAGTGTTATGTTTACATAGAAACACTCCTTTTTGGGAAATCCGAATGGAAAATAAACCCCAGAATTCTGCCATGTGAAACTCTCTCTTTATTCTGTTTATCAGTACTATTGAAACTGCATCTGTATAATCTTCATAAATTTTGTTATTAAAGTGAAAAAGTTTATCCAGATTTCTTAACGTTATTTATTTTTGAGTTTACGTTTTTCTAGACACAAACCAGGTTTTTTTTTCTCTCTCACATACTGTTGAAGATGGAAGAAGCTAAATCAGGAATGGAACAAGCAGGATCAGAGGCAGAATACACCAAAGTATTCTTCTACTAGCCATCTGAAAATTGGCAACATTCAAAAAATAATTTTCAAAATTGAGTCCTAAAAGTGTTGCCTGTATTGTGATTTAGAAAGTGAAACAACTTGGAATCTAATTACTCTATACTTTTATCTTTGAATCTTCAGGATTCAAGGATCATGGAGAGACGAATTCACTGATTACAAAACTCTTCATGTTTTGTTAAAGTCTTCCTCATTTTCTTTTGTACTGCTTGATGCACTTATATTCGCTGGAACTTACTTTCTTTTTCTTCCCACAAGAACTTTTCTGTTGAAAAGGTTTTAGAAATAATTTGGGGGAATAAAGATGAAGTGGCATATACAAATTGCTTATCTTGGATTTTCTTTTAGAAGAAACATTTTATTTGAGGAAACCAGAGCGCTTTAAATGCTTTTAGAAATATATTGTTATTGAGCTGATAAGACTCTTTTATACATCTTGAAAAGTCAACGGTTTAATCTTCAACTCTGATTAATGGACAGATGGGATAGCTATTGATGCTGAAAGATATCTCAGCAATCAGGAAAATCTACATATATGTAATGTATATATGTATGAACATGTATGTGTACATATGTATATGTATGTTCTTAGAATTTAAAAGCCTATTCACTTCAGTTTACTTTTTCTTGAGAAATTTCATTTCTTTGACTCATTTTCCCCCATGTTATTTTTTGAGTAGTTCAAGTCTTTCAAGTCATAAAAACTTTCCTAATTTGGAAAGTTACTTAAGAATTTTGGCATGCTATACAATATATTGACTTGACTTAGTTTAAATTGTTTCTGAATGGTTAGAGAGAATTAGAACTAGATTGCAAGTACCTCAGTACAAGTTTATATTTCTTTTTGCGAATCAAGAATAACAGTACTTACATGTGATTTTTAATGTTATTGTTCATTTATGAAAGAAATTATTAAATATTTACTAGAGCTGAACAAGTACAAATTGAAATAACATTACCGAAGTCTCATTTCCTTTTCATTTATTAGAATTATGGAAATTCTCATTAGTCAAACTTTTAAAAAATTTAATTTTGATTAGCTGTGATAGTCTAATTCATATTTTCCTATTATTTGGTGAGATGGACCCTTTCAGAGTCTTCATTTAAACCTCCCCCCAACATTATTACATTTTAAAAATTAATCTTAATATCTTACTTTACATAATCATCATTCACTAACCTTACTAGATTTTAGTTTAACATGGTGTAAAGCTAAATTTTTAAAAATCTTTTTTTTTTCTAATGACAGTGAAAGTATCCAACTTCATTAATAATAATAATTATTTATATTTATATGGGGCAGCTAGGTGATATTGAGAATAGTGTGCTAAGCCTGGAGTCAGGAAGACCTGAGTTCAAATCCCGTTTTAGACACTTAACTAGCAAGTCTACTTAATCCTGTTTGTCTGAATTTCCTCATCTTGTAAAATGATCTGGAGAAGGAAATGGCAAAATCATGCCAGTATTTTTGCAAAAAAAAAAACAAAACAAACCCAAATGGGGTCATAAAGAGTTGAACACGACTGGAAACCCATTAAACAAAAATTATATTTATATAGTGCTTTCTTCATAACAGCCCTGTGAGCTATCTAGCACTTTATTCTTTAGAAATATCAATGGTGAATTTAAATATAACTTAATTTGTGGCAAAACACAAATATCCAGTGACTGTTAACAAAGTCAGTAGGAGTATAAATAGTCTGAGAAACATTCTAAGATAAGCCAATTAACAGGGCTATTATGATAATAATCAAAAGTTTATAATTTGATGGGAAAAGAAAAGAATATTGTGTGTTATGTAACACAACCTCTGTTAAACCTTTCAGTAAAGAATTGGTTACCATTGGATGAAGAAATGAAGACTATACTGCCACCTTGTGTCCATGTGTTGCCATTTATTGTCACCATATTCTTTTGTTGTACAGTACCCTGAATTTTCACAGCATAGTAGAATAACTGGTGTCAGTTGAAAACTAGAACCTGAGTGTTATTTAAACCTACCATGTTTAAATAACTTGTTTTCATATTTGCCTTTTTCTTTTGAAAGTCAAGTATAGATTTCACGGAGAGACTTATATAAACTGATGCTGAGTGAGGAGAGCAGAACCAGGAGAACTTTGTACAGTTAAAGACACTTCGTATCTGTGATGACTGAGTTTGATAGACTGGATTCCTTTTACCAATGCAAGGTTGTAAGACAACTCCAAGGGACCCAGGATGGCGAAGGCTATCCACATCCAGAGAAAGGACTGAGTCTGAATGCAGATTGAAGCCAACTACTTGCTCTCTCTCCTTTTGGTTTTGTTTTGTTCCTTCTTCCTCTTTGTTTATTCCATTGGTTATAATTTAGTTTCCTCACTGGTAAAATGAAAGGTTTGGATTCTCCAAATTTCCCCAAGCAGTTAGGGAATTATGGCTTTTTAAAAAAATTTTCATTGACTTGTTTATTTACTTTTAGTTTACAAGATTCAGTTCCACAATCACTTGAGTTTCAGTTTTTCTCCCCTCCTTTCTCCTAGCCCCTCATGGCAGCATGCAATCAAGTATAGGATCTGCAAATACTTTCACATTGGACATTAGTCTGGTTGTATAGAAGGATTGGAACCAATGGAGTGAACAATAGAAAAAAAGAAAGAAAACCAAACATGGAAAAGAACGATAGCATGTAGATTGCTTCTGTCTCCATTTAAACTCTGGTCTTTCTAGATCTTTCTCTGAATGTAGACATCTCCTTCCATCTTGAGACTTGTAGACTTGTCTTATAACTGTGCTGAGAAGAGTCTAGTTTATCAAAGTAGGTCGTCACACATACGATGTGTGTGTGATTGTGTAGACATTTTTCCTGGTTCTGCTCATCTCACTTACCATCAGTTTGTTATAGGCCTTTACAGGTGAACATGAAGACTGTCTCCTCCCCATTTCTTATAGCACAATAGTAGGGAATTATGACTTTTAAAAAGTGACTAAAACACATTCTCTTTGACCTAGAGATTCCATTATTAGACATATTCTCCACAGAGGTACAAATATATCTGGACTAATATTTAGTGTGAAGGTATTTGTAGAACCTGTATTGGATTGCATGCCACTGTGGCCAATTTGACTAATGTTTAGTGTGAAGGTATTTGTAGAACTGTATTTGATGGCATACCGCCTTGACGGGGGCCCAGGGGGAGAAAATTTGGAACTCAGGGGATTGTGGAACTGAATGTTGTAAACTAAAAGTAAATAAATTTTTTAAAAAAGAAAATATAAAAAAAGAAAGTCAAATATATAGAATATCAAATTAGATGATAGGTACTAAAGAGCTATAAACTATTTTTTTAAAGGAGATATGGTTTAGTTGAGGGTTTTAGTTGGTCAGATTATAATCAGATTCCCTTTAGGTTAGCAGCCTGGTATAATGGGAAGAACATTGCATTGAAACTGGGCAGGAGGTCTACCCTTACTATCACTCAGCAGTGTGGTATTGGACAAATCAGCCTATGGGCCTCAGTTTCCTCACTGGTAAAATGAAAAGTTTGAATTCTTCAAATCTCCCCAAGGAGTTAGGGAATTGTGATTTTTAAAAAAATTACTAAAACAACCATTTCTCTTTGACCTAGAGATTCCGTTGTTAGACATATTCTCCACAGAGGTACAAATATATCTATTGTGACACTTTTTTTTTGTAGCAACAAAGAATTGGAAGTAATTGGGGAGTGACTGGGGAATGGCAAACAAATTATAGTACATGAGTGTAACGGGATATCACTGTACGAACGTATTCATTGAAGAATTCATGGAAGTTTGGGAAGACATTCAAATTAATGCAGAGTGAAATAAGCAGAATCAAGAAAACACATAATAGTTGTAATGCAAAAATAAAGTACAAAAAAGAAACTGAATAATGTATAATTAAATTGCTCAACCTTGACTCCTGAGTAGAGATAAGAAAATTTACTTCCTTCTTTGCTGAATGGTGCAGGGGGAGAATGTGGATGTGGAATAATGCATATACTGGCAAGTTAGGTCGAAGTGATGTTTGATTTTGTTGAACTACTTTTTTTCTTCCCTACAAAGGATGACTTGCTAGGTATGAAAGAAGGGATGGATGTATTTGGAAATTAAGATGATATAAAAGCAAATATACATAAACATTTTTAAAAAAGAAAGGATGGGGTTAGAATGATTCCTAAAGTCCCTCCTGTCTATAGGATATTTCTCTTATAGAAAAACACATAGTAGTTCTTTTAATGCCCTTTGGCACACAAAGAATCTTTCTGTTGTGTACCAAAGGTTGTATTCTTTTATATTTCATTTGACTACGAAACTTTTATGGTATGTATAAAAAACAAACAAACAAAAACATACCATAAATCCTAAGAATTTGACCTTGGTTTTTGGTTTGAATGTGTTCCTCTTTTTCCTCACCCCCCCTCCTTGAGATGTCTGGTAATCACTAATAAACTACTGGTTTGTTGGTTTGTTGTTTTTCTCTTTGTTTCATGAGTTTCCATGGCCAAAGAATTCTTTACCTAGTAACCACATTGGTGCTGCGGCTGAACCTTTGTATTTAATGAGAGCTAGAGATAATAATGTAATCTTATTTTTATGTCCCCAGTAACTTCCTATTTTCTTTCTTCCTCCTCTCAGACTGAGAGTCCCTCCTCTCAGTCTGTCCTGCACAGAGCTACCAAAACTAAGGTCTAAGTCATTCCTCAACTCAGTGAGCTCCAGTGGCTCCCCAGTACTTTTAGATCAAATTGTTGTTCATCTGTTTCAGTCGTGTCCCATCACTTGGGGTTTTCTTGCCAAAGATACTGGAATGGTTTGCCATTTCCTTATCCAGCTCATTTTATACATGAGGAAACTGAGGCAAATAGGGTTAAGTGACTTGCCCAAGGTCACACAGCTAGTAAGGATCTGAGGTGCAATTTGAATTCAGGAAGATGCCTTCCTAGATAAAATATAAAATATACCTAGATAAAATATAACCTCCTAATTGTGAAGTAAAGCCCAGTGCAGCCTGGCTCCCTTACTGTTCTTGAGATGCAGCATTTCATATCTTTGCACTGACTTTCCCCCATACCTCAAATATGTTCTCTTCACTTATCTCAAGATCTCTCCTGTGATCTCTAGTTTACTTTAAGGCTTCTTTCAAGCACCCTTCTACATATAAACCTTTCCTTATTTCCTATTTCCTACCCCCAGTGGCTGGTGCTTTTCCTCAAAGTTATCTTTTTACCTGTTTTATTTATGCCTGTATTTGTACCCCTTGGCTCTCTCACTTGGTTTATAAGTTCCCAAAATGTGCAAGGACTTTTACGTTTGTCTTTGTTTCCCAGTGGGCCTAGCATAGAGCCAGGCACATATTAAGCACTTAATAAATACTTTTGGAATAATTGAATAAAGAGAATTTGAAGAAGACCTTTAGTACGCAGGGTAAAATCTTTGTGGCACTTAAGGAGAACATTAATAATATTACCTCCAGTTGAGTATCTACTGAGCTTTGGGATCTTGGGCATATCAGTTTATCTTCCTAGGTTTCAAGTTCCTCATCAGTAAAAGGAGGTGCTTAGACAAGATCATGCTCAGTAGAAAGCAGACAGAATGCTGGATTTGGCCATGGGGCTATTGTTTGCCAGCTTTGGACTAGATGATATCTAAAAGTCTCCTTTTAGCTGTAAATCCTATAATAGTTTAGAGTGCCTCTTACTATATATTATCATGATTGAATTTTAAGAAAAGGATAAACTGAGGCAGATCTCTGAGCAAGATAAAATTTATTAGCAGGAGCATGCTGCCTGTCAAGAATTGGGAGGACAATTCTGCTTATATAGGGTTCAGGGAGTAGAACAAAGAACAGAACAGGTAATGTGACATCATGGAATTAAGAGCAGCATGATTTTTTTTTAGAGATTGTTGGAAGTTTGGTAATGGAGACTAGCAATGACACCCTACCCCTCCTTCTCTCATAATACTAATAAGTGCTCTTTGAGTTTAGATATGAACTAGCGGTCCAGACTTTTGAACAGCAAACCAGACATCCTTGAAGGATAGCTTGAGGCATAAAGATATTAGGCCCTAATTCCCTTTCTGTTTGCACATATTCTCCAAGGTCAGTTAAATTCCTTGAAGCAAGAATGCTGGATTTTTAAACTTAACCCATTATAGGCCATCTAAACTCTGAACTAAGTTCAGAAACAAAGAAACATGACTTAAGCAAGTACAGGAAAAAACCAATTATTTGTAAATAGTATCAATAAGAAAATAGTAGAGTCAATCTTAATCTCAATTTGAAGTAAATTATTAAGGGTGAAATAATTTACAAATGTTGCTAATAAGACATTCATTTCATCTAAACTAACATTTTTCTTTTAAGAATTTTTTTATTTCACTAAATATTTCCCAATTACATGTAAAAATATTTTTAACATTTATTTTTAAAAATTTTGAGTTCCATATTCGTTTCTTTCCTCCCACTTGTCCCCCATCCCTTGAGAGGACAAGCATTTTGATTTTATATGTAAAGTTATACAAATTGATTATATGTGTGAAGTCACACAAAACATATTTCCATGTTAGCTATATTGCAAAAGAAAGCACACAGAAAAGTCCCCAAGAAAGATAAAGCAAAAAAAAAGTATGCTTTAATTCGTACTCAGAGTTCATCCGTTCTCTCTCTGGAGGTGCAGAGCATTTTTCATTATGAGTCCTTTGGAGTTGTCTTGGATTATTGAATTGATCAGAGTACCTTAGTGTTTTACAGTTGATCATCGTTGCAATAGTGCTGTTACTGAGTATAGTGTTCTGGTTTTGCTTACTTCACTTTATATCAGTTCACATAAGTCTTTACAGTAAACTGTTTTTCTTAGTAACTATAAAGATGTTTTTTACATGCTTATGAAAATTGTCAAGGCTTTTGTTCACATTGGGGTTGTCTAACTGGGATCTCATTTATATATTTTCCTTTTTCAATTAGGCAAGGACTTATGAAGTGGAATGGATGGGGATATAATGATTCCAAGTTCATCTTTAATAAGAAGGGCCAAATTGAATTGACTGGAAAAAGGTAAAATTCATTTATTTTATTAAAATGGAGTGTATATTTGTATACTGGAATGTAATATGACCTGGATATTTTGAGTGTTGGCAATCTAAATAATATTTATATGTATTTTGGGAGGAAATAATTACTTAATTTCAAAAGTATTTATTAGCTACCTACAATGTACAGTGAGTGCACTGCTAGTTAGACCCTAGGGATACAAAGACAAAAATTAAAAAAAAAATAGTCCCTGCCTTCAGAGAGCTTATATTTTACTGGAAAATTACGAACACACGTAAGTATGAGGATGTAGCCATATGCCATATATAATATTTGGTTTTTACAAGGTTTCTAAAGTGTGATAAGACCAATTATTTCTCCATGGTTAGGAATTAGTTTCCCTAATACAAAGCAGAGCTGATCTCGGGACCTGATTGGCTTCTGCTTCCCTTGACACAATTTCCTAGTCATGTAAGGGTCATAAAAAAATCCCATCTGTGTGTTGTTGGGACCCCCTGACTTGAGTCACCATACTTTCCCTATTGACTCTCTGAATTTCCTTATGGGGACAGAGAGGCTTTATCCAGAGCAGCAGAATTCATTCTTGTTGCTTCTTTGCTTTGTGTAAAGGCAAAGTAAACTTTCTTTTGTTAACTGTTTTAAGATTTGTGATTCCTTCATTTAGACTTGATAATAAACCTGAACTAAGAGAATGCTTGCCTCTAAGATAAGGTATATAGGTTTTTTGTGAAAAATTTCAAAGGATAATTGTATTTTATTGTAACTTAATGAGACACAGTGTTCATTACTGTTAACCAAAAGATGATAGGAAGTAGATAAATCTATGTAATTGTGATATGATTTTCTCCATCTCCAGGCAAGAATTTTTTCCAAAACTTTTAAATCCTAAATTTCCTTAGATCAAATAGAAAGTGTCATGTACAAAGTAATTTTACTGGATTTTTTCATGTGGCTTTTGAAAGGGCAAAGGTTATACAATATGCATGAACTGAGGAACCTTTTGGAATAGGATCAACCACATGGCAGCAGGATATTGGCATTAAAAATTGGAGTAGTTTTTAAACAAAAAATTGAGATTGCAGAATCAGGGAATTTGGTGGCATGCTTGAGGAAAAATAGCAGTGACAGTAGTTGATCTACCTAAAATGAGATAAAATGGGAAATTACAGAGAAAAATCCAGCCCAGATAAAGTACGTATATATGCTAATATGAAAAATGCTGGAAGCCAAAAAAACCCAACATGAGTTAACTGGAGAGCTTAAATGCAAATGAGACATTTTAGAGACTTGGTGGAATAGTACTCGATGGGATATTGTATTGACAGGATATAAACTCCATGGGGATAGGCAATAGAAATGGATATATTTACATCTGTGTGTGAAGGATAAACATGTATCCATTTTTGTTGTTGTTCAGTTTATTTCAGTTGTGTCCACCTCTTCATGATCCCATTTGGGGTTTTCTTGGTAAAGATACTGGAGTGGTTTGCCATTTCCCAATCTGGCTAGTTTTCATTCTTAGAGTTGAGAAAACTGAGACAGACAAGGTTAAGTGACTCGTCCAGTGTCACACAGCTAGTAAGTGTCAGAGGCCAGATTTGAACATAGGAAAATGAGTCTTTCTGAGTCCAGGCTCAGCATTCTACTGTACCACCTAGCTGCTGCAGCATGTATCTATACTATTATAGTAATGTTCGTAGGGACCAATGAAAGATGTGTGGTTGGGTAAAATTTAATATTTGTGTAGTTTAAATGGCTATATGATCTGATAAACTCTGTACTGGTATCGATCACAACTTATCTATGCTTTCTTATCCTTTTTAATTTTTGTATATGTATTTACATTCCCTATGGGGACAGAGAGGCTTGACCCAAGATTCTGAAGTTCTTTCTTTAGTTCTTTTAATATTTTGTGGTTACCAGTATACTTCTTGGACCTTCTCTTTATAAACAAAATTTAAAGCATTTATTAAGCCCCTGCTATATGCCAGACACAATGCTAAGTACTGTAGAAATAGCTCACTTAATCTTCAGAAAGGCTGGAAGGTAGGTATGATTATTATTGCCATTTTAGAGTTGAGGAAACTCGGGCAAGCAGGTGAAGTGATTTGCCCAGGGATCACACAGCTAGTAAGTGAGTATCTGAGGACAAATTTGAACTTGGGTCTTCCTGTCTCTAGACCCCAGGGCTCAGTCCACTCCATCACCAGCTTTTTATTTTTGTTTTATTATATGTTTGACTGCCTCCATTTTTATTCAGTTTTTATTAATGATGTCTTTTTTGTCACATCTTGCCTTTGAATTTTTGCCTTAATGGTGTGTAACCTGTTTATATCTTTCTGTTTTGCCACTGGGTTACACATAAATTTTGATTCTTTAGAGACTGATGAAATGATTCATTACCGTTTGTGTGTGTGTGTGATGTATGTTTGTGTACACACATTCTTACATCTGGATAATATACACTCTTTAAAAAATGTGGAGTTTGGTGTCAGGGGACACTTTGGTGTCATTGAAAGTGCTGTATAATTCTTCAAGTGAAATTCAGCCCATTTCCATATTCACTTTTGGCCTCAGTTTATTGTTCATCTGCAATGCATGTCCAAGATAAATAGGGTGATGGGAGATCTCTCTCTCTCTCTCTCTCTCTCTCTCTCTCGTGTATGTGTGTTTATAGACACATACTCATATACCATATACATGCACACATATGTTTTCTCCCTCCATATAATATAAGCATCTTGAGGAGAGGGGCTGTTTCATTTTTTGTCTTTGTATTCCCAGAACATAGTTCCTGGCATATAGTAGATACTTAATAAATGCTTGTTATTTGTTTTGTTGATTGATTGGGTGCTTTAATCTGGGCAAAATGCATTTTTTTAATTGATTTTTTATTTTAGTTTACATCATTCATTTCCATGAAATTTTGAGTTACAAATTTTCTCCCCGTTTTTCCCCTACCCACCGCCCCAAAACAGCCATCCCAGTGTATCCCCTCTCCCCCAATCTATTCTCTCCTATGTCTTCC
>CM053582.1:293995763-294018495 GCA_028627135.1 Pseudochirops cupreus | reverse complement strand
GTATCTTGATTTCTCATGAAGTCATTTGCTCCACTCTAATTTTGAAGGAATTATTCTCTTCAGAATGCTTTTGAGATTCTTTTTCCATCTGGCAAAGTCGACTTTTTAAGGCATTCTTCTCCTCATTGGCTTTTTGGGCCTCTCTTGTCATTTGAGTTAATCTGTTTTTTAGGGTGTTAATTTCTTCAGTCAGATTGCTGACTCTCTTTTCATGATTTTCTTGCAACATTCTTATTTCTCTTCCCAATTTTTCTTCCACTTCTCTCATTTGGTTTTCAAAATCCTTCTTCAGCTGATCTCTAACTTTAAGTCAATCTTAATGTTTACTGGAAGCCCCTGGTGGGGGAGCTCTGGCTATGCTGTCCTCCTGCAGCTCTTTGCCTTGGTCCTTCTTTTCTTCAAAGAAGGAATCTAGGGTTTCATTGCTGTTCTTACCCTTCTTCTTATGCTTATTCTTATTCATGGTTGGTCAAACCGTGATTTTTTTTTTTAATCTCTGTGGAGCGCTGCTTCCGGAGAGGAAAGCTCTGTCCCAAATCGCTGGGGTCCTCCCAGCTGCCGGAGTTCTTAGGGAGTTGCTGGGTCCCTCCGCCATTTCCGGCTGACTGAATAAAAACGAACCACAGGACCAAAGCCCAAGACCGCGATCCGGATCCAGGCCACTCAACGCGAGAGCACTTGGCCTCTGAACGATCGCTTGGTCCCCTGCAGTCTGCAGGCCGAGAGAGCTGAAGCCCCAATGTGTAGGTGGATGCAGAACCTCTGCCTTTTGCTTCTCAGCCCTGGAGGCGTTTTGGCCGGACCGCTTTTCTTCACGACCTCGCAATTCCCACTGACCTAGTTCTGGATCCTGCCACAGCTGCCACGAATCTGCTCACCTGAAGCTCCAGCTGGGGCTCGGCTCCTCTCGTCCAGCCGCCCCCGGGACACAGCCAAGGTTTCAGGCCAGGCTGGTTTTGGTTCGCAGTGCTGATGTGGTTCCTCGTAGCCGAGCTGACTTTAGTAGAAAGTATATTTGTGTGCGTTTTGGAGTTCTAGGATTAGTTTACAGTCATATTTTGTGGGTATTTTGGGGTGGTTATGTGAGGGCTGCGATACGTTGCTGCTCTTATGCTGCCATCTTGGCTCTGCCCCCCCCCCCCCAATGCATTCTTTATCCACTTGGTTTTTCCTACATGTATTGTTAAGTGAATCTGTTTTGAATGTTGAGTTGTGAGGCCACTGGAACAAATTTTTCTTCAAATGAGTATCTTGAGACCCTCTCTTTATGCAAGGAAATATCTCTTTTGTTTGAATTTTATGACTGTGATCTTTGGACATATTGAGAATAAACTGATAAAAACATGAGAAAGGAACGCATGCAGTATTGATTGAGGAAAATGGATAAACCATGTATATAAGTAATGAAGATTATGGAATCTCTAGAAAAACTTGAAGATTTTTTTTTTCAAAACTCCTAACTCTGCCACACATCCTGTATGAGCTTAGACAGGCCATGTAATCTTTCTGGTTACATCTGTAAAATTAAAGGGTTGAATTAAATGAACTTTGAGGTCTCTTTCCCTTAAACTTACGATCTTGTCAACTGATACAGAGCAAAGTAGAACCCAGAACAATTCACATGATGACCATAGTAAAGGAAAATAACAGTGAAAGTCTTCAGAATTTTGGTCATAGCGGTATTCAGTCATGATTAAAGAACTAAATGGATTGATGGCACAGCGTGCTTTCACACAGTTGGTAATACTATAGGAACAGAATTATGAATGTATTTTCAGACATGACCAATCTTTTGATTTGCTTTTCTTGACTACTTTTTTATTATGAAGGAGAATTTTTGGTATTGATGATGGGATAGATGTTAAAAAACATCACTTAAAACACTTAAAAGTTTAAAAAAGGTTCAGTCAGGCTTTTGTAGGCTATTTCTATAATGGAATACATCTTTAGTTGCACAGTTTAACATACAGAGAAATGCCACATATTTCTGCTTTAGTTGCTGTTTACAAATAAAGCACTTGACTCATTAGAGCAAAAAGTAGCTTCAGAGACTCTTGTCCATCATTCGCATCTCTTACAAATATGTTGAGATCAAACAACATTTCTTGATGATTTTATTCAACAATTCTCTTGTGTATTAATATTAAGTAATATATAAAGCAAGGAGACATGCCTGCCAAAGATAATTACTTCTGTTATGGAGCATTTCAGTCAATCAGTCAACATTTATTAAGCTTCTGTTATATGCAAAGCACTGTACTAATAAGAAGACAAAAGAGACAATCCCTTCCCTCAAGGGTTTTCTAATCTAATGGGGAAAGAGGACACACAAAAGAAAGCAGAAAAGTGTGGGGTGGAGATGGGGAGAGAAGGTACCTGGCAGAGGGCATGGTAGAGTCCAGTCCAAGAACTGCAGCTGATGAGAAATGAAGCTTTGCCTGGTCTGTTAGACTTCTTTAAAATGGAGGCTTTGGGAAGAATTCATTATATTATCCTCCAATCAGAGGGGCAGAGGGTATCTAGGATCCTGAAGAAGTACTAGCCTCTGAAAAGCCTTTGCAGTCTCACAGGCTAATGAGTTTATTGGGGAAGAGACTTCCTAGGAGTACAGTGTGGTAGAGTCCAAGTCCAAGGAGTGTAGCTGCTAGGAAATAGAGAGTATGTCCTTTGTAAGGTCCAAAAGGGAAAATTTCATATATAATCAATAACAGGAGTTTGTTGTAGTTCAAGGATTTTTAACTTTTTCTTTACAAGAACTAACCTTTAACCTTCCTTAATTTTCATTATTTCTGGTGAGGGTATATGATAAATCTTGTGTTTGTTGGTCACTTCTCCCTCTCTCTTTACTCACTCTTCCCTTAACCCTCTTTATTCTCTTGGGAATGTTATCCATTCCTATAGCTTCACTTATCACCTCTTTGTAGGTAACTTCTAAATTCATTTATCTAGTTTCCATTCCTTCCCTGAGTTTTAGACCTAAATTTCCATCTGTTTGCTGAACATCTCTGCCTGAATATTTCAGCACCTCAGATTCACTATGTCTAAAACTAAGATCATGTTGAGGACAGCAACAGCAGTATCTTGCTCTTCTTCTCATTTTCCATAATTCTATTGATGGTCTTGTCACTTTCCTAATTACTTAGGCTTCAGCTCTTGGAGTCTTTTAGTGTTTCCTTTCTCTCTTTCACATAGGGATAGGAGGAACCATAGGTCATTGAATCTAGCTTCCTAGTTTTACAGAGAAGAAAACTGAGATGGAGGTTGAGAGACTCTCCTAGGGGTCACACAGCTATTAAGTGTCTGAGGCAAGATTTGGATCCAGATCTTCCCGACTCCAGGTCTGGTGCTACAGTCACTAGGCTACTTTGTCAGTTCTTTCTCTAATATCTCCAATTCATCATCTTTTCCTCATTCACACTATACCATCCTAGATCAGTTCCTTAATATTGTCGGGTCAGTTAACTATGTAGTGTCTCTCTTTGCCTTCAGTCTCCTTTATTCTCCAATTCATCCGTCACACTTCTGCCAAAATGAGCTTTCTAATAAATAGATGTTTCACCAAAGCATTAGGAGTCTTAAATTTTTTATTGCTTCTACAACTGAAGATAAATTAGCCTGGCATTTAATGCCTTTCACAATTATTCACTCTACTTTTCTGGTATTATTTCCCACTCCCTTCATGTGCCCTCTGTGTTTCCAGCCAAACTTGACTACAAGCTGAAGCCCTGTTCCACCTGGATTCTCATTTTTTCATCCATTCAAGCATTCCTGGAATTTACTCCTTTCTGAATACATTTTTTTCTTTCATTCTTTTCTTTTAGGGCCTAAATTAGATGTTTCCTCTTCCAGGAAGCTTTCCTGATTTCCCTCTTCCCTTTTCTTCTCCAACTGAAAAAGTTTTCTTTCTCAATTTAGATGTTTATATACTGCTCTTGTTAGTCTTACAGCAAGGAAGTGCGAAATAGTGGGGTCAAGAAGACAGGGATTCACACACACTCTACCTTTTTCTATTCTGGCTGTGTCCTAGGCAGATCATGATCTCTCAGTGCTCTAGGCAACTCTATAAACCTGTAAGCTCCAGAACTATTGCTAATCTTCATTGGTAGAAAGAGTTCCTAAAAAACCACGGACTGCAGTAGTGTTGACATTCATGTCCTATTTATTTTCTTGACCCTCTGCATTGGGATTTTGTTTTTTAAAATGAAACTTTTTTTTGAAGTATGTTAAAACCTTTCTAAGAGGTGTTAAGAATGTCATTTTGCCTCCCGTGTATTTCAGATACCCTCTTAGTGGCATGGTTTTGCCAACATTTAGAGAATGGTTACAAAATGTCCTTGGAGTACGTGAGGATCACAGAACTACCTCTAAAGTAAGTAAATAACCAGTTGTTTTTTTTTTTTAACCAAGTGAATATTTTGATTCTTTTTGATCTAACTTCATTTACTATCTTTTAAATAAACTATGGCTATTTAAAGTATATTACATACATATGTTTTAGGTTTTTTTTTTCTTTAAGTCTGTTAAGAATATATTGGCTGTGCTAGGCTAACTGTAGAATCATAGAATGTTATAGCTGGAAGATAACATAGAGATGATCTAATCCAGCTCCTTCATTTTGCAGATGAGGAAGCTGAGTCCCAGAGGGACTGATTAACACACAGCTAGCTAGTAAGTGGTGGAGGTGGGGGTGGGAAATATCAGATGTTTGGAATTCCAGTCCAGGGTTCTTTCTACTCTACCTTGTTGCTGTGGTCTATTAAATAGGTAGAACATGATCTAGGTTAAATTGGGAGTGATTATTAAATATAACATTCTCTTTTATTTTAAGAGTTCAATTTGTGACCACCATCACCATTCTACTTTAGCTAACCACCAGTGCTTTAGGCATAGCTACATTTTGATTTTACTAGAACTCTGAACTCTGAAACCAGTTCTTACTCCTGCCACCTTTTCTGTTTCCTTGCTCTTTTTGAATGTATTGTCTCTTCTCATTCCCAGGATAAAAATGGTGCAAAAGAAAGTCACAAAATCAGTTAGTCAAAATTTATTTTTTAAACGCCTGCTATGTTCAAATTACATGAATTAACATATGTAAAGGTTAGTTGCTGTGACTCTCACTCCTTCCCCTGCCTCCCCCCTTTTACTCTTACTTGCTGCTAGTGCTTCTACTTTGTACCTTGCTAGGAATAGAGAGCCAAAAAGGAAACAGTCCTTCTTATCGAGAAGATTATACTCTGTTGAGAGAAACAACAAACAGATATATATACACATGTGGAATAAATACAAAATCAGTAAAAGATAGTTTAGGGAATGAAAGTACTAGCAACTGTCAAAAGGGAATCAGGAAAGGCTGAATGTAGAAAGTGGTGCTTGAATTGAATCTTGAGGAAGTAAGGCATTTTTTAAAGTGAAGGTATAGAGAATGGCCAGTATGAAGCCTTAAGGACAGGCGATCAAATGGCCTGTGAGGGGAATAGAAAGGCTAATTTTGTTAGAGTATAGAATTTGGGACTGGAAGCAGTGTGTAATGAGGCTGCAAAAGTAGTTTGGGCCCATGTTGGGCAAAATTTTACATGCCAGAGAGCTTATATTTAATCTTAGAGGCAATAGGAACACATTGGAGTTTATTCAGTAGGGGAGTGATGTTACCTGAGTATCTGTGTTTAGGATAGTTTGGACTGAGGAAAGATTTGAGGTAGGATAACCCATTAGGAGGTTTGCCTGTTGTTTAGAAAAGAGGTGATAAGGACCTGAACTTTGTTTTTTGAAAAAGTGATGGATTCAAGAGATGTTGCAGAGGTAGAAACAAGATTTGGGTATGAGAGGTGATAGAGTGAGTACTTGTTTGAGCTTGTGAGCTTTTGAGACTAGGAGAGCAGTGGTGCCCTCTAGAGGAATGGGGAAGTTTGGAAGAGGGATGGGTTCTGGGAGAAAGATAATGATTTCTGTTTTAAATTTGTTGAACTTGAGATTTCTGTGGATCATCCCATTCAGATTTTCTAATAGGCAGTTCATGATGTGGGACTAGTGCTCAGAAAGTGGGAGTCATTTATCTAGAGGTGGCAGTTAAACAATTTGGAGTTGATGATGCCACTAGGAGAAAGAGAGTAGTTAGTGAAGACAGGCCAGCATAAAGTTTTGGGGTACATTTGTTAGTAAAGTGGCACAATGGGGATGATATTCCAGTAAAGGAAGCTAAGGAGTGGTCTGACAGGTAGGAGAACCAAGAGAGTAGTGTCATGAAAATCAAGAAAAAAGGGGATTGTCAACAGTGTCAAATGTTACAGAATGAGAAAAGATCATGAGATGTGGTAATTAAGGTATCACTGTCAGCTTTGGAGGGAGCAAGCTTTCAAAGTGATTTTCCTAAAGCCCTAGTCTATGTCACAGCTTCCCTCCCTACACTGTATCCTCTGCTCAGTAAATTCAGTGACTCCTTATTATCTCCAGAATCAAATGTAAAATTTGCTAACTTTTAAAGCCCTTTACAAGCAGACCTCTTCCTACTTTTATTGCCTTCTTATACTTTACTCCTCAACTTTTACTCTGTGATCTAGTTTCTTGTTGTTACTCAGAAACTACACTCGCACCACATCTCTGGACAGTGTGCCTTTGCATTGGCCCTGCCTCATGCTTGCAGTGCTCGCCCTCACGCAGCTTCTTGTTTTGTTTTTGTTTTTGTTTTTTTTTGCTCTTCCTTTACTACTCAACTTACGTGTCCCCTTCTACAGAAGGCCTTTCTTGACCCCTTATAATCTTCTCCACAAGCTGCTGCCTTCCCTTTGAAGGTACCTTTCATTTACACTGTATCTTGTATGTAAATTTCTTTGCATGTTTTTTTTCCCCTCATGAGAATATGAGCTCCTTGAAGTCACAGATTATGTTTTTTTTTCTTTTTTGGTATTCTTAGCCTTAGCATAGTCTCTCATACACATTAAGCACTTAGTAAATGCTTGATCACTGGCTTACTGACTGAACAGTGAGGCCAGAGCCCAGTTGTAAAGGGTTGAGAAATGAATGAGAGAAGAGTCAATAAGAGTATCCAACTTTTTCTAGGAGTTTGACTGAGAAAGAGAGAAATATAAGGTGATAACTTGAGAGAATTGTAGGGTCTCCTGAAAGTTTTTTAAGGTTGGAGAGACATGGGCATATTTGTAGGCAGTGAGGAAGGAAATAGAGATAGGCACTTATTAAAGATTAAAAGAAAGATGATTCTGGGAACTATCTGCAGGAGAAAGGCACTTGTAGAGAGGTTGACCTTGTCAAAGATGAGGGTCACTTCATTATCTGAGACTAGAGTAATGTTTGATATAGGAGATGCTGTCAAGAGGTTGTGAGAAAAAGAGAGACTTCATGGTGAGTGACTTCTGTTTTCTCAGTAAAATAAGTTGAGGGATGGCTAGTGCAAAGGATGTGGGGAGTGAAGGTCTGGAATAGCTGTTTTTGTGAGTGGGCCAGAGAATCAGGCGAGTGTAAGAATATTGTTTTCTTGCAGTGAAGACCCTTTTGAGGTCAGATAATAGAAATTTCTAATAACCTCAGTCAGCTCAGTTGCTTTACTTCAGCTCTGTTAGCCACAGCAAGAGTAGAGCAGGTGGATGGTGGCAGTAATCCAGGGGTGGGGGTTGACAAAACATGAACAGCAACAGGACAAGATGGCCCAGGATTCCAGAGTAGAGTTTGGCATGGAATTGAAATGATTAGCTATAGGGGCAAGATTGAGAAGGGAGAAAAGCGGAGTCATTCAGACAGTAAACATTTGTTAAATGCCTACTTTGGTGTTAGGCACTGTGCCAGATATTGAGGATACAGAAGAAGGCAAAAGACAATCTGCTGTCAAGGAACTCATAGTCCAGTAGGGTAGATAACATGAATATTGTTTACAAACTGTGTACCATACAAATTGGAGATAATCAACAGAAGGAAGATGTGAGAACAGGGGATGTGGGAAATGTTTCCTGTAGAAGGTGGGATTTTAGTTGGGACTTGAAGGAAGCCAGAGAAACCAGGAGTTAGAAATGAGGGAAAAATTTCCAGGTATGGAGGACAGAAAGTGATGATGCTTTGAGTTGGGAGGTGTAAATGTCTTGTGTGAGAAACAATAGAGAGGCCAGTGTCAGTAGATTGAAGAGTATGTGATACAAGGTGTAAAAAGATTAGAAAGGTGGGAAAGGAATCAGATTATGAAGGGCTTTGAAAGACAGTTAGAGGATTTTAAAATTTGATCCTGGAGGTGATGGGGGAGCCATTGGAATTTGTGGAATGGAGGGGTAGTATGGTCAGATCTGTGCTTTTGGAAAATAAAATTAACAGCAGGGTGGAGAATGGATTGTAATGGGGAGAAACTTGAAACAGGGATACCAATCAGCAGGCTGTTAGAGTAATCCAAGTGTGAGGTGATGTGGCCCTGCTCAGGGTGGCTGCATTGTCAGCAACAGTTTGGAGAAGAGATGGGTGACTCAGTAGGTAGAGCACCGGGCCTAAAATCATGAAGGTCTGAGTTTAAATCTGACTTCAGACACTTAATATCTATGTGACCTTGGGCAGGTCACTTGTTTGCCTCAGTTTTCTCAGCCATAAAATCGAGAATCAAAATAGCATCCCCTGGGTTGTTCGGAGGATCAGAAAATATTAGTAAAGCTTTTAGCACAATGTCTAGCTCATAGTGGACACTGTATAAGTGCTGTTATTGTTACTATTGTTGTTATCACTAGAGGAGAAATGATAGTTTTTGTGGTGAGTGAAATACAGTAATGGGAAAAATGAGGCATGTTTCTTTGAGCAAAGATTAGTTTATTGACAGTGATTTGTATAATTGTTAATAAAGTGAGTCAGACACCCCCCCCCCCCCCCGTCAGGCCAGTGACTCCCTACCAGAGGTAAAAAACCCTCTTTATTGAGATTCAGAAAAGGAGTTGTAGGGGTAGTTGGGGAGCGGTATGGTTTAGGCTGCAGCTGGGGAAAGTAAATGTCTTTCAGGTGTGACTGGTCATGTCTTCTCTGACAATTAAGGAATGTTAAGGACTTTATGGGATTCACCTTTTAATGGTGACTAGGAGACTAGAACCATCCATTTTGATCTCTTGGGGTGTGTTTAATTATTATTTAAATACCGTTATTTGTTTAGTCATTTTCCAGATAGTGAGAACCTGCTCTATTTTCATTTTTCCCCTACCACAGAGTGCTGTGCTGCTATGGATATTTTGGTGTATATAGGACCTTTCCATCTTCGGCTTTCTTGGGGCTGATGCTTAGCACTGGTTGTCTTTGAGTCAAAGAGTGTGACTCTTGGTCTTATATATTTGTGTAAATTTTTTGTACATCTTAGACATTTATACCTGAGACATTGGCTCCCCTTCAGAAGCCAGTGATTTCTCATCTTATTCTTTTTGTTTTTCAGTTGTGTCCAACTCTTCTTGTCCCCATTTGGGGCTTTCTTGGTAAAGATATTGGATTGGTTTAGCCATTTTTCTCTCTAGCTCATTTTACTGAGACAAACAGGGTTAAATAACTTGCCCAGCCAGTAAGTGTTCGAGGCCAAATTTGAACTCAGGAAGATGAATCTTCCTGACTTCAAGCCAGGCATTTTGTCCACTGTGCCACTTAGCTTCTTATCCTAGTTGCCTTCATTTTGTTTCTACAGAAGCTTTTTTCAATATCATGTACCTGAAACTAACCATTTTCTTTTTTCTTTGGTATCTTTTATCTGTTGCTTGGTTAGAATTCTTCTCCTAGTCATGCTGGGAGAGGTGCCTAATTACATGGTCTTCTAATATTTTTCTTTTTAATATGACCTTTTTAATATTCAAGTAGTACATTAATTTTGATCATATTGTCACAGATTGTCTAAAATATTTATTGCCATTTTGTTCTGAAAAATTTATCATTTGAGAGAAAACAGCTTTCAGAATCATAAAAGCAGCCTAGTGCCCTTTATTCCTGTGCTTTAGTTTTTTGTTATCTGATATTCCTTGGACAGGTAGAAAAAACTAGTCAGCATCCTTCTCATGAAAAACTCTTCATATAATAATGCAGATCTCATCACTTCATATCTGCATTATTACAGTAGCTTCTTAGGTAGCTTCTCCATCTTGTACTGAAATACTACCTACAGTCTGTGGCTTTCATCATGGTATTCTGTTTTAAAAAAAAAGTTCAATTTCCTGTCATCAAATTGAAATTCTTCCACCAGTTTTCAAGGTCCATCATAATCTGATATTATTCAACCTGTCCAACAGCACTTCAGCATTCTTTATATTCTATTCAGGATACTCTTTTAAAAAAATATTATATTGGGGTGGCTAGATGGCACAGTGAATAGAGCACCTGCCCTGGAGTCAGGAGGATCTGAGTTCGAATCCAGCCTCAGAGACACACACACCCCTAGCCGTGTGACCTTGGGCAAGTCACTTAACCCCAATTGCCCTACCTTCCCCCCTCCAAAAAGCCAAAAAAAAAAGAAAAAAGAAAAAATATTATATCTTTTGTTTTTGTATGATGGTGGAACAAAAGTAGGAAACACATTTTAAATACTGTAAGGAACAAATAGAATGTGCTTTGTTCCACATCCACCTCTGCAAAAAAGGGAGAGGCATGCATTGTCTCATAGGATTGTCTTTTTATTGTTGCACAAATACACTGTGTTCATTCCCATATGCCTACTTCTACTTGCTTCCTCCTCTCCTTGGCGTGACTAAAGTTCCACTCCTTTGTTCTCTGATTGTTCTAGCCTGTATGGATCTTCCTATTAAAAAAAAATTCACACCATTTACTACACATACTATATTTTATGTTTATGTATTTTGCCTCCTCAAAGTCTGCTGGCTGCTCTCAAGGAACTTTTTCTACTTTTATGTTTTTCTCCTGTGCCGAGTAATGTCGATTAGCTGTGCAGGAAGTACTTAGCTGTATAGAATAGTCAACTGTTAGGCTATTAGTATGTCTAAAATGCAAGTGCCAAGGAGGGATTTTTTTCATTTTTCATATTTGTATGCCCAGAATCTGTCACACTATCTGCCAGAGAGTAGGCACTTGATAAGTGTTTATTGATTGATAATTTATGCTTATTGCTTATTGTTGAGATTATATTAGTGTTTTCTGTATTGGTAGAAGTATATGTAAACTACATCCATAATTTGGATTTAAGAGAAGCACTTTGCATGCGTTTCCATGACCAATATAGAAAACACTAGTTGTTTACTGTAATTATGAACACTTTATTTATATATTTATCTATCCATCCATCTATTTATTTATTTGTTTAAGTCTACACTATTTAAGTATTTTATTTTTAAAAAAATTTTTAGTTTATTTTTTAAAATTTATTTTTAGTTTTCAACATTCATTTCCCAAAGATTTTGAGTTACAAATTTTCTTCTCATCTCTCCCCTACCCCCACTCCAAGATGGCAAACATAGTGAATACCTTTTCCTCCAATCTGCCTGCTCTTATATCCCCTCTTAAACCCCGCTTCCCCCTTACTTTCTTGTAGGGCAAAATGGATTTCTATACCCCATTGCCTGTATAGCTTATTTCCTGGTTGCATGTAAAAAAACAATTTTTTTAAACATTTGCTTTTAAAACTTTGATTTCCAGATTCTCTCCCTTCTCCCCTCCTCACCCGCCCTGCTGAGAAGACAAACAATTCAATATAGGTTCAATGTGTAGTAATGCAAAACATTTCTAATTACAAATATTTTAGCAAGGTAAGATTGCTTAGAAAAAATAAAATGATAGAAGGATAGGAGGTATTCAGAATGATGTGTTGTGTCCAAGAAGCAAGAAGTCCGTCAGGTTCTCTTACTAGCTTTCTTAAGATAAAGGAAAAATTAAAGAGGGTTTACACTTAGGAAGAAGAAAATTAATGGGATCTCTTATTTACCTCGTACAACTTTTTTTCCCTAATGTAAAAGTTGAAGACTGAAAATCAGTTGTTTATCTGTCCTATGTTACTTTTAAAGAATACATTATACAAATGTGCAGAAGAGTGGGATTTGCCAGGGAGTAGGAAGGAAAAAATCAAAATATAGACAAGTTTTAATTTTAATTTTCTTCTTAACAGTCTTTGCATTCTGACTTCTGACCTCATCACTCAACTGAAATTGCTCTCCGTAGTTATAATGACTTCTTAATTGTCAAATCTCATGGCATTTTCTTGGTCATTGCACTTCTTGATCTCTGCAGCTTTGGACACTGTGGATCATCTTCATATTCCTTTGCTATCTTCTCTCTAGAGGACATCTCCTTGACGTTCTCTTCTCTTATGATTTTCATGATATATGACAGGTTCTCTTCTTACTTTCTGACTGCTCCTTTTCAGTTGTCTTTGTTGGATCTTCATCAGTGTCGTACATACTGATTGCAGTCACTGAGGGCACTGTCCTGGCCCTCCTCTCTGGTAATCTCATGAGCTCTCATGGTATAGCATAGACATCGTGTCTGTGCCAATTATTCTCACATCTGCTTGTCAGGTTCTAAGCTGTCTCTGAACCTTCCAATCTCACGTCTCCAGTTGACTATTAGACATCTTGAACTGGATGTCTTGTAGACATGTTAATTCAACAAGTACCAAACTGAATTTCTTTATCTTTCCCCCTAAACTGGCCCATCTTCCTAACTTCCCCTGTTACTGTTGAGGACACTGCCATCCTTCTAGTTCTTGAGGCTTAGACTCTTTAAGTGTGTTCTTTGACGCCTCACTATTTCTTCTCTTATTCCTCTCCCTCCCCCACCATGTTCACTGTGTTGTGAAGGCCTGTCCATTTTACTTTTATAATATGTCATCTTCTTTTTGAAACTGTTATCACCCTGGTACCGGCCCCTCATCACCTCGTACCTGCACTATTGAAGTAGTCTGCTGGTTCTTCTCCCAAGGCTTTTCCACTACAGGCCATCTTCTACTCAGTTTTTAAATTTTTTTTCAGTATAACAGATCTGACCATATCATCCTCTCCATTCAATATTCTTTCCTAGGATCAAATATAAAATCTTCTATCTGACTTTTAAGCCTCTTCATAACTTGCCGCCTTTCTGCCTTTCTAGTCATATACTTTACATTCCCCTTATAAACCTCCCTCCCCCTTGCACACACTCTGCCATGTCACCCGTGGTCTTCTTATTCCTCACATATGAAATTTCACCTCCGAACTCGGGCATTTTCACTGCCTGTCCCTTGTGCCTGGAATAGTCTTTCTCTTCATCCTCTTGGGTTCTTTGGCTTCTTGGGTATCTCAGCTACAACCCTACCCTCTGCCTTTCCTAGCCCTTCTTAACTTTAGTGCCTTCTCTGTTTGTGCTTAGTTGTTTGTGTATGGTCTCCCCCATAGCCTGTGAACTCCTTGAGCACAGACTGGTTTTTTTTTGCCTTTCTGTGTATCCTAGTGCTTACCACAGTGCCTGGCATATAGTAAGCGTTTAGTAAATGTTAATTGACTTGATTCAGTAGCTTAGGTGAGAATGCAGAAAATCCAGAAATCCTCTTCACCTCTTGCCAGACATCACTTAATTTTCTAGTAATGGAGCTAACTGAATAGAATTGACATTAACCCATTTTCCCTAATTAGCAAGAATAAAGAAGGGAGGCAGTTTAGGGAAGTGATTTATATATTGACTGTAGTCTAATGAATAATTGAGAGCTATAAAGCAGCTGTACTTCAACTTTTAAAAGCTTTTGATGTATTTACCTGTGATTTTTCTGTTAGATCAAAGCAGCTAGGCGGCACAGTATGTAGAGCACTGGATTTGGAGTCAGGAAAACCCGAGTTCAGAATCTGCCATCAAATGTTAGCTTGTAAAATCCTGGGCAAGTCACTTAACCTTCATCTGCCTCAATTTGATCGTCTTAAATGAGGGATATTAGTAGCACTTACTTTTCATGGTTATTGTGAAGATAAGAGGAGATATTTGCAAAGTGCCTTCTAAACCTTAAAGCACTGTATGTTCAGTTGTTGTTCAGTTGTTTTTCAGTCGTGTCTCTTTGTCACCCCATTTGGGGTTTTCGTGGCAAAGATACTGGAGAGGTTTGCCATTTCCATCCACAGCTCAATTTGCAGATAAGGAAACCAAGGCAAAGGGCATTAAGTGACTTGCCCAGGATCACACACCGCAGTAAGTGTCTGAGGCCGGATTTGAATGTAGGAAGATGAGTCTTCCAGACTTGAGGCCCTGTGCTCTATCCCATTGCACCACCTGGATGCCCCAAAGCGCTATGTAAATGTTAGCTGTTGTTATTATTATTATTATTATTATTATTATTATTAAAGTATTATACTTTAGCTTTTAAAAAAAAGAGTACTATAAGTAGAAGTAACTTATTTTGTTTTCTAGGCATCTTTAAATGCTAGTGAAGTACCTCCTTCTGTTGTAAAAGAAGATTTTCTTGATGACCTTAAAGAAACTAGCATTTCATATTCACAAGAAGCAGATGATAGGGTATTCAGAGCTCATGGTAAGATCCCTGAGCATGAAATCTTATTTTTAAATTCTTGCCTAAAAGTTCTTTTAACTTAAGGGTTTTTTTGTTTGTTTGTTTTTATTTTTAAACCAGGTCATTGTCTGCATGAGATATTTTTGCTCAGGGAAGGAATGTTTCAACGAATACCTGACATAGTATTATGGCCAAGTAAGTTTTTGTGTGTATATGTGTGTGTGTGTATAGTTCCTGAATGCCCATGTACTTGCAGCACTATGTGATGATTATAATTTTGGATTTTGGTTTGATGCTATTAGAACTTAAATAAATTCACAATTGAGAAACATGCCATTCTTTCATAGCATAGGTCATATAAAATTAGGATGATGAAATCTATCTCCTGGAGAGTCTGTAGTGATACCATTATATATAAACACAAACAGATTTCATAAACATAGTCAACATAGTACTATGGAAAGAATACTGGACTCGGAGGCAGAGGACCTGGGTTTTAGTTCTCAGTTCCCAACCTCCTTGCCTATGTTATTTTCTCATGAAGTGGGGTTGACAGTAGCACCTGTACTACTTATTTTGTAGGATAATTTTGAGAAAGCTTTTTTGTAAATCATTGAGTGTTACAGAAATTATTTTTTTCCTTATGAAATGGGCTTTTTAGATATTAGAAAGCTGGCCATTATGCCAATGGGAACAGAAAATTTTAAGAGTTCCTTAGTTATTTTACAACATTATTTCATGTCATAGCTTATATTCACATACCAGAATTTTACAAACAGTATTGTTAAAGCCTTAGGATAATTTGACTGGAAGATATCCCCCAAATTATGAAAAATGTTGAAATACAGATAATACTGTTTTACACAAACTTCAAATATAATATTAATCAACGAGTATTTACTTTGGGAGCTGAAAAAATCAGTCACTAAATGTAGAAATTGTTATCTCTTGCATCTAGCTCTTCCTTTCCATTATTATTTCCTTAATCCTAGGTCAGAACCTAATCACTTAGACAATAGCAGCCTCCCAAGTGATCTCCTTTTCTCTAATGTTTTGTTTCCCAGTGTGTCCTTCATATGTAATATTCTTAAGTTACCACTTTGATTAAGAACCTTCATTGGTTTATTGTTGACTATAAGGTAAAGTTAAAACCTTCTGTCTATAATTAAAGACCAAACTTTTCTTATATCCACTTTTGCCATTATATTCTTAATTATTTAAAGTATATTAGAGTTTTTAAAAAATTCCAAAAATTTTAAATGTGGTAGAATTTCACTAAAGTGTAAGCCATTACATGTGCCATGGTCCCTTTTGGACAATAGGTACCAAATAAATATTTGTTGAGAATAAATAATTACTGGACAACTCAGATGCTATTGAAATTATGTGACTCATTAGTTTTCTCTTTATTCTTTAATAGAGTGTCATGATGATGTAGTTAAGATTGTGGATTTGGCCTGCAAATATAATCTTTGTATCATACCATTTGGTGGTAGGTATTATGCCTTTTGAGCTTTAATATGAAATTGCTGTTTTTTTCTTTATTTTAAATTTAAAATGTTAATATCAATCATTTTATTCCTCCACACTGAAAATTCATGTGGTTGTTGGGTCATTGTAATAACCTATGAAAGTTGTTGAAAAAGTTAAATTTAGAAGGTTGACTAATAAATTATACAGTGTAGTACTTTTTCTTGGTGATATTAGGCACATTTGATATTTTATATTTTTTAATACTTTAACAGTGACTTTATATACTTTTAGTTAAAAGTAATGCATTTCAGTAATAGCTATTACAATACTTAAATAGAGCTGTGATATAAATGTACAAGTTTCTGCTTCAGAAAGTTTTCATTAATTTATTGGCGTTCTTGGAAAGAATATTTTCAGGTGACAGTATACAAAATTCGTGTATAAAGTTTCAAAAAAAAGGCAAGGCACCATTAATGTACTGTAGACTAGAAGACTAACAGATGCAATGACTGATTATGGAAGGAATACATAAACTCTATTCTTCAGGGCAGAAGAATGAATTTTCTTGTAAACTTCAAAAGAAATTCGCTGTCCATTGGAATTGTGTCTGCCATTCTTTATTATGTTCCCCATATATTCTTGTGTAAACATAAACATTCATTCTTTGGTGGTATTGGCCAAAGATTTGCCTTTTGTGAGGGTTAGTAACAGTTGGTAAGGTAAACATATACTATCAGTCAAGAAACAGTTAATTGTACATCTTGCCATCTTCTTGCCTTTGGTCACTCCCACTATCCCTTTGGGAACTTGTGTTCCACATGTGTACTGTTGAGTTAAGGTAGAGAAAATGCAACTTTCTGGATTGAGTCTGCTACAAATTTATGTTATATAACCTCAGCTGGGTCCTCAGTACTACTAGGCCACAACCCCACTCATCACAGCAGCTCTTAAAAACTTTTTCATTCTTTCTCAAACTTCCCATGCTTCTCCCTTACCCTTCCCTTGTAGCTGAGAACTTTGCATCATATTTTACTTAAAAAATTGAGGCCGTTCACCAAGAGGTCCCTCTTTAGCTCATCGTATACTTAATTCCCTTACCTCCTTCACTCATTTCCCATGATGAGGTGATGCTTCTCCTTGCCAAGAACAACTTCTCTCCACATGCCATCTCCTCTCTTCAACAGATTGGCCTTTCTTATTCCCACTTTCATTTGTCTTTGATTTCTCTTTTCCTGTTGGCTGTTCCCCAACTTGGTCCCATGCATTCAAACATCCTCAAGAAACCCTTATTGGATCCTTTCATTCCCATCAGCTATCATCCTATATCTCTCCTTTTGTGGCTAAACTCCTTGAGAAGGCTGTCTACAATTAGTTGTTCCACTTACTCTCCTTTTACTCTTTTCTTAACTCTACAGCTTGGTTTCTGACTTTATCATTCAACTGAAACTGTCCTCTCCAAAGTTACTAGTGATCTCTTAGTCACCAAATCCAATTGTTTTTTTTCTCAGTTCTTATTCTTCCTGACCTCTCTGCAGCTTTTGATACTGGTGATCACCCTCTTCTTGATATCTTCTATACACTCTTCTCTCTAGGTTTTTTTGGGACTCTGTTCCCTCCTTGTTCCTCTTCTGCCTATCTGATCTTCTCAGTGTCCTTTGCTGGATCTTCATCTAGGTCATGTGCAATAACTTGAATGCTCCAAAGTTCTATCCTAGGCCCTCCTCTCCCTCCATTGCATTTTGCTTGGTGATCTCATTAGCTCCCATACATTCAGTTATCACATCTTTTTGTCCAATTCTAACCTTTCTCCTGGACTCTTTTCTTGTATCACCAATCGCCTATTAGACATCTTGAATAGGCTTTTCTTTAGACATCTTAAAATCAACATGTCCCAAACTGAACTCCTTATCTTTCCCCCCAAACATTCTCCCCTTCAGAACTTCCCCCGTTACTATTATGGGCACCACCATCCTCTCAGTCCCCCAGACTTAAAACCTAGGTATCATCCTCATTTCCTCAATATCTCTCACCCCCCATGTCCACACCAAGGCATATAGATTTCACCTTCATAACATTTCTCCTTCATTCCTTTGATACTGTCACCACTCAGGTACAGGTTGTCATGTCCTCATATCTGGACTATTACAGTAGTCTGTTAGGTTGGTCTGCCTGCCACAGATCTCTCCCCACTCTAGTCTGCTTCAGTCAACTATCAGAGTGGTTTTTCTAAAGGATCAAATTTTAAATTCTCTGTCATTAAAGTCCTTTATAACTTCTCTCTACCTTTCCAGTATTCTTATGCCTTACTGTTCTTCAACTCCCCTCCCTGATATTCTTTGATCCAGTGACACTTCTTTGCTATTATTTGAATAAGATACTCCTGACAGGGCTTGTTTGCCAGCGGTCTTCCATGGCTAGAATGCTCTCCTTTCTCATCTACTAGTTTCCTTCAAGTTCTGATTAAAATTTCACCTTCTATTAGATGCTTTTCCCAATTCCTCTCTTTTTTTGGTGGTGGTGGTGGTGGAGCAAGGCAGTTGGAATTAAGTGACTTGCCCAAGGTCACACAGCTAGTTAAGTGTCAAGTATCTGACACTGGATTTGAACTCAGATTTCAAGGCCAGTGCTCTATCCACTGTGCCACCTAACTATCCCTTTTTTCCCCCCAAAACTTTATTTTAGACTCAAATGCCAGAACACAAATAGGGAATAGAGAAAAGAAACAAAAACATATCGTAAACTTAAATATTGGAACTTAAACATCAAGTTAGAAAGAAATAAAAGCATGTCATGTGCATAGCAGAACATAAGAGAGGATTCAAAATATGTAACAATAAATTTTCATTTCAAGAAAGCCTGTATGATAAATAATATTTATTGTGTTGAGACTTGTCCATCCTTTCTTTGCTTCCTTGTCAGTTTTCTTTTGTTCTCTGCTGTGCAGTTTTTTACTTTGTTCTTTTTTTTCCTCTCCCCCCAACTCCACCCCCCCCCCCAGAAGGCTACAATAAAGTTTAGATGTTTCTTGATAGCTATAGATATATACATATACATATACATATACATATGCATGTACATATACATATATATATATATACATACAGACATATACATTCCCAGACCTATTCTACTCCTGATCTTTGTTTTTATGTATGTGCATATCTCTTATTTCCTGTCCCTCCTGCCAGGTCCTCTGCTTTACTTTTACCCAGTACCTTGCCCTCCTAAGATTTGCCTACCCCTCTCCAAGGATTCGTCCCCTATCTTCCCAGTCCCATAAATCTAAACACCCTTCTATACCCCTTATTTACCTATTCTCTCACCCTCCCCTCTAAAGATCCCTCCCTACGCCCCTCCCATTTTATTTCTTCTGAATTTAGAAGACTTCTGTACTCTTTTAAATATGTGTGTATTGTTTCTTCTTACACCCATTCCCGATGAAAGTCGGTCACCAGAACTTCCAGCCCTCCTTCCTCATCTGATTCCTGTGCATCAGTTCTTCCTCTTGCACCTCATTTGTATAAAATTAATTACTCTTTTTAGCTGTTCCTAAATGGTTTTACTTTTAAAATTCATATCATGCGCAGGTTTTCCCCAGTGTTTCTTATGAACTACCCAATTATTGATAAGAATCTTAGACATACATTTTGCATATATAGAGAGTTCTGTCCTTGTGGACCCCTTGTGACCAGTCTTTGCTACGCACCTTATATTTATGTTGGTTCTTATCTGTTGAATCATCTGTTAAGTTCAGGATTTTTTTAAACAAAGTCTTGAAAGTCTGAGAGTTTATCAAAGGTCAGATTTTTTTTTTTCATTCAAGATAATACTTAACTTTGCAGAGTATGATATTTTTGGCCAGAGCCCCAGTTCTTTTGCTGTTTGATATGTTGTGTTCCAAGACCTGTGGTCCTTTGATGCTTCTGCTGCTGGGTCTGGTGTAATTCTCTCTGTAGGACTGTCATATTTAGATTGTTTCGATCTTGATGCTTTTAATAGTTTTCCCTTGAGCTGGGCATTTTGAAGTTTGACTATGATATTCTTATGAGTTTTCCTCATAGAATCTCTTTTATGTAGTGATCGATGGATTTTTTATTTCTACTCTCCCCAGTTTATATCTCAGGAACACAACCTTCTTGGTGTTCTTGAGATAAAACACCCAGTCTTAGCAGGCAGATCTGTGTATTACATTTCAGGGAATTGCCTTATTATATGTACGTAAGAAGGTTATAGTCAGAAATTTTAATATGTACACATTTATGTTTCTTATTTTGACAGGAGGAACAAGTGTTTCATCTGGACTGGCATGTCCTGTAGATGAGAAAAGAACAATTGTTTCATTGGATACTTCGCAAATGGTATGAGGGTTTCAGAAAAATATTATAGAATATAACATTGATAAGCAGCTTACAATTGTTTAAAATGCCCTTTTCTCCTCTTCATTGCCTCTTCTTTCAAAATAGAAATAAAAAACCATATATGTTACATCCCACATTTTGTTTATAATTTATGTTCTTTTTTCCTATAAGAAATATGTATTTCCTTGAATTCTCCTTTCCCTGTCTTCTGTTCTTTTCTCTTATTTTCCCACGACTCTTTTTATTGTCCTTTACCGTTTTCCCTCGTAGACAAGTAAACGTATTTTTGAAAGACCTATTCCTACTTGTTTACGTGAGCATCACCTGCAATTTTAAACCAAATTCTGACCCAAATATGTCACAGGATTAAAAAGATTAGGAAGTAGTGGGATGTCTACGTAGAGGTTTGTGTTTATAGGATATTTGCCATGTTTTATTTAAAATTACAAATATACATAATAAGTGCCAGAGTATTCAGAAAGATTATAGTGATTTCCTGAAGAAATCAGCTTAATTTCCTTATTAAATACCTCATCATTATCTTATACTTTTGGCTGAGATGTTAGAGTTGGGCTCTCACAAATACAGAATACTTACAATAAAATAGCATATCTTTATTTATTTATTTTTTTGCTTAGATTTTGTACATCTAATCTTACTATATAGGCTGATAAAAGGGGGCCCTATCAGGTTAAAATTCACCCTCAGCATGCCCAAAAAGGAGCTCATTATTCCTTTGGAACTCACGACGACTCACTCTTGAGAATTTTCTTTTTTCTGTAGTAGGCACCACCACATCCTTCCAGCCACCCAGATTTGCAGCTTAAAGCTCTACTTGACTCCTCATACTCTCACACTTTTCTATACTGTTAGTTGCCAAGTATTTGTTGATTCTGTCTCCATAACATCTTGCATTTCCATTCCCTGAGAGGTAGCCTGGTATACTGGAGATAGTATTTGATGGAGTCAAGAAGTCCTTAGTTCAAATCCTACCTCAGATAAATAGCTTTATTACCCTGGGCAAGTCACTTAACCTTTCTGTGCCTTGCTTTCCTCACCTTTCTAAAATGAGAGAGTTGGTCTTGATGGCCTCTGGAGTCCCTTCCTGCACTAAAATCCATGCTCCCTTCTCTCCACCCATACAACTATTGAAATAGTCAAGACCCTCTTCACCTCTGACTGGGACTATTGAAATACCCTTCCTAATTTGGCTCCCAGCTCCAAGTCTCTGCCCTCTCCAGTCCACCCTCTAAAAAGCTGCCAGAGTTATATTCATGAAGTATGCATATCATTCCCTTGACCAATAAAGTAGTAAGTAGCACACCTGGGACTAGAGCTCAAGTTCTCTCATTCCATACTTTGTGTTCTTTTCCACTGTTCCAGAAAGAAAGAACTTGACCTAGAGAAGTTATTTTTTCTTTTTCAAGGTCTCATAGGTCTCTTGAACTTTTGGAGTTCAAGACCTGAAACTTCTGTGTTTCCACAAATCAGAGTTTATGTTTCCTCTATCTTCTTTTTGTTAGCAGTTAAAATAACTAGTACAGATGTTATACAAACTCTGTGTGCGTGTGTGTGTGTGTGTGTGTGTGTGTGTGTGTGTATGAGAAAGAGAGAGAGAGAGAGAGAGACCAGAAGAGTCTAAATGTTACTTAACGGACACCAGTTAAACAAAATGAAAGACTCATTTCTTATTACTAAAAAATAAGTTATGAGTTTGGACTGTTTGTAAAGATTGAGTCAAATGTGAGTGTTTTTACATTTAATTTTTTTTATAGATGTTATAAATTTGGTAAGTACTGCCAGATGGCATTTCATTTTTTGTTTCTGAACATAAGTCTCTGTTGCCTTTCTTCTAATCTCACCAAGAGTCTCTCTTAAATGGAGAATAAAGCAGGGGTTCCATATCCAGCATTCAAACCTGTTTCCAAGTATTCTTGTCTCATTTCATAACTATCTTCTGATGTCTTGTTTAACTACATTTGATTATCTGGTTTGGATTGGTATCAGTATATAAAAATTTCAACATAAATTCTGTTATGACCATTATTGTAGGGGATAAGTATAGAGAATGATAATCTAAATTAGAACCCCTTTCTTTCCTATTAAAATTATTTATTATTTAGACCAGAGTTAGCACATCTGGCCTGCTAACCATTTTTGTATGACTGAGCTAAGAATGGTTTTTATACTTTTAAAAACAATAAGACTTTATTTAAAAACCATTCTTTTTTTTTCTATTTTTTTTTATTAAATTTTTTTTGAGTTACATATTTTCTCCCCGTCTTTCCCCCGCCCACCACCCCAAAACAGCCATCCCAGTTTTTCCCCCCTCCCCCAGTCTATTCTCTCCTATGTCACTTTTTGGTAGGGCAGGATGGATCTCCCAACTGCAGTGCTTGTGTATCTCAAGTTCCAGTTGGATGTAGTCAATAATAATAATAATTGCATATATATATATATATATATATATATATAT
>CM053582.1:293924988-293995263 GCA_028627135.1 Pseudochirops cupreus | reverse complement strand
CTTATTTGGTTTTGAAAATCTTTCTTCAGCTTATCTCTAGCTTTAAGGCATTCTTCATGTTTATTGGAGGCCCCTGGTGGGGGTGCTCTGGCTGTGCTCTCCTCCTCCCTCTCTCTCCCATGATCTTTCTGTTCCCCAAAGAAGGAATCAAGGGTTTGGGAGCTGTTCTTACTTTGCTTCTTATGCTTATTCTTACTTATGGTTCTTCAGACTGTGATTTTTTTTTTTAAATCTCTGTGGGGCTCTGCTTCCAGAAGGGAAAGCTCTGTCCCAAATCGCTAGGGTCCTCCCGGCTGCCGTAGCTCTTAGGGAGAGGCTGGGAACTCTTCCTATATACTTCTGGCTGACTGGATAGTGAGGACTCCAAGACCGAGGCCCAAGATGGCAATCCGTCCAGGCGGCTCAACGTGAGAGCTCTGGCCGAGAACAGTCACAGTCGCTCAGTCCCCCTGCTGCCTGCAGGCCGGGGCGGGAAGCTGCAGTGCCGAGGGTGCAAGACCTCTGCCTTTTGCTTTTCTGCTCTGGAGGCCTTCTGGCCAGACTGCTTATCTCCCCCTTTCACAATTCCCATTCACAGCTGCCGCTAATCCACTCACCTGAAGCTTTTCCCGTCCAGCCGCCCCCGGGGCACAGCCTCGGCTTCAGGCCAGGCTGGTTTTGGTTCGCAGTGCTGATATAGTTCCTCGTAGCCGAGCTGACTTTAGTGGGAAGTATCTTTGTGTGCGTTTTGGAGTTCCAGGATTGCTTTAGAGTCCTATTTTATGGGTATTTTGGGGTGGCTATATGAGAGCTGCGATGTGTTGCTGCTGCTACGCCGCCATCTTAAAAACCATTCTTACATTGTAGGCTGTACAGATACAGGGAAGTGGCCAGATTTGGCCTCTCTGTTTGATTTCTAGCTTGCTTATCCCTAGTTTAAACTCATTACCTTGATAAGCCTGTAGTTTTAGCATTTGATTTTAAATATCTAATTAACTACAACTCTTGCCATTTTAGATTTACCTCTCGAGTAGTATCATGCTACTTGAAGAGTACTTAGTAAGTATTAGTTGTTTGACTTAGGATTCCTCCCAAATTTCAAAATGGCAATGAATTTTAGGTAATGAAATTTGAAGAAGCAGTAGTATTAAAGTATCCTTTGACTTCATTGATTTTATAAAGCAATGTGTGACTATAATTACAAGCTACAAAAACTTTATTTGAACTGAGCATAGTCTAAAAGCATATTTAAGACATTCTTCTGTTCTTTGGCTTGTAGGGTTGAAAAGAACACCCTTACTTCATAGATTTAGAGCAGGAAGGGACTTTAAAGGTCATGATATCAGCTTCGTTTTGCAAGTGGGAAACCTGACTACCAAAGAGTTTTAAGACTTGGGTAGGAAACCTGTGACCTTGAAGCCACATGTGACCCTCTAGGTCCCCAGGTGCTGCAGCCCTTTGACTGAATCCAAATTTCACAGAACAAATCACTTTAATAAACGGATTTGTTCTGTAAAACTTGAACTCTAAAGATCTGTAGTGTCTCACAGCGCTCCCATTCTGCAGTGAAGGGAGAGAGATGTATTTTCTCAAATCTTCCCTGAGGCCAAACTTTAGACCACTTCTTACTTCATGCATCCATGATTCCAGTAGTATACTCCCTCCATCAATATCTCCCAGAACTTGGTCTACTCTCTAGTGAGTTGTTGTGGCTAAAATGTATGGCAATGAATCTCCTGATCTTGGGACACTCCCACTTTAATTAATTTAATTAATCCTCAGATGAACTGGATTCAAACCATGCTCAGAACCTTGCCAGCTTGGTAGAAGCTTCCAAAACTTCTGTCTTGCACACAGAGCCCTTGAGAATCACCACTAAACTTATATGTTGTTATCTGTAATACTACCATCTACAAGCTGAAAGTCAGTTTAAACAAGTCTGTAGTTCAAACATGCCTTCTGAGGTCTCTGATCTTATCATAGAATCACATGGTATCCAGAATCAAATCAATCCAGTGACACCACCTAGAGGAGGCCACTTAAGAAGGCCCAGTTCAGCCTTTTCTCTCCTTTCACCATACCTCAGGCAAAAAGACATGTTAAATGAGTCCCGGAATTTGTATTATGTAAACATGTCCTTTTAAACCTTTTTATTCTTCTCTTCTTGACTCATTTTCATTCTCTACAATGGCTGTTACACATTTTTGCTTCAAGCCCCCAACTCTAACCCAGCTCCATACTACACACACATGCACATACACACACACACACACACACACACACACACACACACACACACAATCTTAAGGAATGAATATAATATAAAAACAAAATTTATCAACAAAATAAGATAAAGTTCAGAAAGAAGTAGTTTATCCTCATGCTTTTTTTAATGAAGGGATAAATTTCCATTATTTGTCTCGAAATTGAAATTTAGTTTCATAAAATTATCTTTCAGCAAGGCTTAATAGTCATGAGTAAGTAGAGCCTTTCAGATCCAGAAAGAAACTGAAGAAAATATAATATAATATCTGGTACTTGAGAAATTATATTCCTATAGAATTAGATAAGTGACTGCATAGTTATGGAAATCTAATCCATCATCTTTTTTTTTTAAATAGAATCGAATCCTTTGGGTTGATGAAAACAATCTGACTGCTCATGTAGAAGCTGGGATAACAGGACAAGAGCTGGAGAGACAGGTATGGTACCTTTTTTTTAAATCACTTTTATTTTTTTTTTGTCAGCAAAAAGCTGTTCTCCTTCCCCCAATTGAGAGTGAAATAAAAACAGAACATCTTTTACAAATATGTATACTTAAGACAAATTTATGCATTGACAGTTCTAAAAGAAATGTACATATGTACATAAATTACATTTCATTCTGTTATCTGAGTCTTTAGCCTTTCTATCAGATGGTGAAAAGCATGCTTCCTCATTAGTCTTTTAGAATCGTGGTTCTTCATTATACTGATCGTAGTTACTAAGTCTTCCAAAATTATTTTTCTTTATAGTATTGTTGTCTTTGTATAAATTGTGCTTTTGGTTCTGTTCACTTCACTTTGTCTCAGTTCAGTCAAGTTTCTTATGTTTTTTTGAAACCATCCCCTTCATCATTTCCTATAACACAATAATATTCTGTCACACTTGTATCCATAACCTATTCATGCATTTCCCTGTTGATGAGCTGTCCTTCATATTCCTTCCTATTCTTTGAAAGCCGCCTCAAAAAAAGCTACAAGTATTTTGTATGGCCTTGAGAGTTTGTTTTTCTTAAGACTAATTCCTCCTTATCCCCCTTTTCTTCTTCTTCTCTTTGCCTCCTATTTCCCTGTTGAGTGAAATATATTTCTGTACTTAACTGATTGTATGTGTTCTTCTCTCCTTTTTTCAGTTCAGATGAGAGTGAGGTTAAAGTGTCAACTGCTTTTTCCATCCCCTTCTGCTTGTTTGTGTAGACGTCTACTTGTTATATGAGGCAGTTTTCCCTAGCCTTCCTTTTTCTGCCTTGCTTCTTTCCCCTTCCTTTCTTCTTTTATGATCATCAAGATATAATATACAAAACAGAGTCATTCTTAGGTTTTCAGTCTAATTAGACTCCTTTTATGACCTTGATGATGATAGGGTTCAGAGGGAGCATGTATCATTTCTTATAGAGTCTAAGTAATTTATCTTTGATTAATCCCTTAGATTATTCATTCATTTTTACCATTTTATATTTCTCTTGATTCCTATGTTTGAACTTCAAAGGTCATACACAGCTATTGTTTTCATTAGAAATACTTGTAGGTTCTCTTTCATTAAAGGTCCATTTCGTCCCCTATGGAATTAATCTCAGTTTTACTTGGTAAATTATTGGTTGTAAGCCTATATCCTTTACTTTCTGAAATCTCATATCTCAAGTTCTCCACTCCTGTAGAGTGGTAACTGCTGAATTGTTTGTGATTCTCATTGTGACACCTTGCTTCTTTAATTCCTTCCCCGCCCCCCCTCACCCCTCGATTCCTCATAGTACTTTTTCTTTGACCTGGAAGTTCAGGATTTTGACTTTAATGTTGCCAAATGTTAATTAATTTGATGTTGTGGATATTCATTTGGGGATTTCTTTCAGGAAGTGATCAGTGGATTCTTTCTGTTTCCATTTTGTCCTCATGTTCAGAGAGACCTGGGAAGTTTTCTTTTAAAATTTCTTGGAATATGATGTCCAAATCCTTACTTTGATCATGGCTTTCAGTTAGTCCAACAATTCTTCAGTGTTTTCTCCTTCATATGTTTTCCAAATCAGTTGTTTTTCCTGTGAGATACCTTATGTTTTCTTCTAGCTTTTCAGCCTTTTGACTTTGTTTTAATGTTTCTTATTGTTTCATGGAGTCATTGGCTCCTATTTTATCCCTTCTAATTTTCAGGAAGTTTGTTGTCTGGGCAAGTTTTTGTAACTAATATTAATCCAGTTTGTGCTATGAGGCTTTGATTTTTAAGTGGTGTGATTTTTTTGTTTGTTTGTTTTTTTAGTATATGTGTCTTAAGCTACCCTCTCACCATAATAGCTTTTTATGGTGGGATCCTTTTTTTGTTTTGTTTTTGTTTTGTTTTGTTTTTTGCTTTTTGGAGGGCAGTTTGGGTTAAGTGACTTGCCCAAGGTCACACAGCTAGTGTTAAGTGTCTGAGGCAAGATTTGAATTCAGGTCCTCCTGACTTCAGGGCCAGTGCTCTAGTCACTGTGCCACCTAGCCGCCCTCAAGGATTCTTTTTTTTGTTTGCTCATTCTTCCAGCTTTCTTCTTGATTTCAGACTTCATATTAGAGGCAAGATCTGGACTGATCTCACTGAGTGTTGTGTTATTCTAGGTTCTCAGGGAATGCTCAGATCAGGGTTGATGATAAATACCTCTTTGTAAGTTTGTTAGTTGTTTGCCTACTTCTAATGAATTCTTCATCTGTAAAATGGGAATAATAAGAGTTGTCATGATGATCAAATGAGGTAACACATTCAGTATTTTGTAAACCTTAAAGCCTCACATAAATGCTAGATATTATTATACCGATTTTAGCAAAATCTTTAAATAAAGTGAACTTTCAAATTCATCTCTAAAACTTATAATTTATGGTGTTAAGCACTATCTTCATACTTCTTACATGTGGCAAAAGCAAATGTACTGTGTACTTAAAAACCTATAGGACAAATGTACAACTAAAACAAGTGTACAAAAGTATATTTATGTTCTGATGTCTTTAGCCAGTACTTTTAGTATTTTTTAATTTTCATACAAAGAAAATAAGGAATGAAAAATATTTCAAAGAACCTTAGTTGTACTGATTTAGTGAAATATATTATGACTCTATGATACTTTGCCGCTTACATAAGTATTTTTACTTTAATAATTTTTATCTTTCTGAGGGTGGCAAAGACACCTCTCACAGCTACTGTTTGACTGTTGCTCCTTAGTAGTACTTTGTAGTGAAATTTTTGTTCACATTCCTTTTTATTTATGAGTGTATCTTTATTTTAGTAGTTACCGATGTGATAGTTGTTGGGGCCCATTTGTAGTTGATAGTGTGGACTTTGTAAAGAGGTACTGAAAGAATTGTTTACCTTAAACAAGTACATTTGTTTTTGAGCTTTTCTTATATAACACACTTCACAGAATGCAGCTGGAGTAAAGATGCCTAAAAACAAAACTCTTGTAACAAAACTCTTTAGAAAACAAGGATTCTCAGACATGCTTGACTGATATATTACCAATACAGTAATTTTTGATAACAAAGAATAACCTTTCACGTCCCTGATTTTATCTCTTTTATGATATCATTTGATATAGTATTTTAACCTTTCCCAGTTTTCATTTTTTTAAAAGGTTAAAATTAAAATTCAAAGAACATGTTTCCTTGAAACTTAAATGACATTTTCCTAGAATGAAACTTCAGCCATTTTACCTACTAGCTTATTTTCTTAAATGCCAGTGTAGAACTTTCTTTTTCCTTTTAGCAGGTCATAATATCTCTTCTTCAGCAACTTTTGATTTTGGTTGAGGTTCTCCATTAGACTTCGTTGTTTTTCACTTTCAACTTCAAGGTGCACCCTTTAACTCTTAGGAGCTTAACCTAAATTTTCAGGAAAGTTATTTCTTCTAGATGATTTTAAATGGCAGAAGGACAATAGCTAGACAGCACAAATTTCAATTTGTCCTATAGATTTTATAATTTATATATAGAAATATTATATTTTTATATAGATGTATAAGGTGCATTTGTTTTTGATATATGTAAAAAAATGTGAATATAGTACTTAATGCTATAAATTATAAGTTTTAGAGATGAGTTTGAAAGTTTGCTTTATCTAAAGATTTTGCTATATCTTTAGTAATTTCATCAAAATGGGTTATTTAATAATAATGTCTAGCATTTGTATGGTGCTTTGAGGTTTACAAAGCTATATATATGTATGAATATGTGTATATGAGATCTCTCATATATATATATATATATATATATATATATATATATATATAAAATCTCATTTAATTACCGTTTGAGAGTAGGCGCTGTGTTTATCTCCATTTTACAGATGAACAGACTGAAACTAGAGAGGTTAAGTGGCTTGCCTAGGGTGACAAAGCTAGTAAGTACTTGGAATTTGAACTCGGGTCTTCCTGATTCTTAAGTCTAGCTCTTTTACCCGCTATATCCACCTAGCCCAATTAATGTAGTCAGTATGTCTCTTGGTGTTTTTTCCCAAGAAGAATTTCATTGTTAAGGTCACATAATTTTCCTTTGTTTAGGAACCCACCTATTCAACATGATATTCCCCTGCACTATTGTAGATCTAATATGTGTATATTAGTATGTCATCCATATTTTTATTAGAGACTATTATCCTGTGACTGGATTATTACAAGTGCTTCCCCTGAATAGTGTCCTTGCCACACATTTTTCACCATTCCAGTCTGTTCTCAGCACTGCTGCTGAATTGTTTTTCTTGAGCACACATCAGACCATGCCATTCCCCATTCAGCTCCATTGGCTTCCCACCTGTTTCCTCTAAGAAGAATAAAATCATCTTTTTCTCTTTTCAAGCCTTTTACAATCTATTCTCAACCTTTCTCTCTAGCTTTGCTGAACAGACACTCTTTAACACAATAAATTGTTAATGAGTGCAAACCTTCATCAGTGTAATTGCTTACATTTATGCTTACCTCGACACAGATGAAGCCACAGGTTCACCGCTCCCTGCCATAATTTGTTTTTTTTTTGCTTTTTGGAGAGCAATTGGGGTTAAGTGTCTTGCCCAAAGTCACACGGCTAGTGTGTCAAGTGTCTGAGGCCAAATTTGAACTCAGGTCCTCCTGACTCCAGGGCCAGTAGGTGCTCTATTCACTGCACCACCTAGCCGCCCCACTGCCATCATTTTATAGGGGAAAAAATTAGGATATCAAAAATTCTAGTATATATACCAAGTTATCTGGTGATAACTTAGTTCACTTTTAGAAAAGAGAATTTGGTTAGCTTAAAAGAAAATCAATTAATCAGTTGGCATTTATTAAGTGCCTCCTGTGTTCTAGGCATTGTGCTAAGAACCAGGGCACATTTGTATAGAATGACACAGTCCCTACTCTGAAGGAGCTTATATTCTTTTGGTGAAGACAAGTACACATAGAAGTATATATAAAATAAATGTTGCTAAGTCAGTCAGTCGTAGCAAACTCTCAGTGACCTGATTTGGGATTTTGTTGGCAAGATACTGGAGTGGTTTGCCATTTTTTTCTCCAACTCATTTTACAGATGAGGAAACTGAGGTAAACAGGGTTAAGTGACTTTGCCAGGTCACACACCTAGAAGTGTTTGAGGCAGTATTTGAACTCAGGTCCTATTGACTCCAGGCCCAGGACTCTATCTTCTGTATCACTAGCTGTTCCCCAGGAAATACTAATAAGATAAACACAAATAAATACAAAGTAATTAAGTACATGTTTGAGAAAGTACATAAACACTTGGGAGATCTGGAAAAGCATCAGGCAAAAAGGTGCTTCATCTGCTTTTTGTTGTTTATGACAGATAGTTTAAGGATTCTTAAATTTTTTTTCCTTCTTGATCTATTTCCTTGATTATTTGTTTTTATTATTTTGATATACCTTATATTTTCCTTCTTATTTTTTTAGCCTTTTGACTTTGTTTTCATGTTTATTATTGTCTCATTGAGTCATTGACTTCTACTTCGTCCATTCTAATTTTCAGGAAATATTTTGTAAAATGATTTTGTAAAAAAGATTTTATACCTCTTGTGCCAAGTTGTTGATTCCGTTTCCAGTTTTCTTCTGTAGCTCTCATTTCTTTTCTAATTTTTCCTTAAACATTCTCATTTCATTTATAAATATATTTTTAAGCTATTGCTTCATCCCTTCCAGGAATTCTAGTTGAATCTATGCCCAAGTTGTGATTTTCTCTGAGTCTTTGCTTATAGATATTTTGGAATCATTCTCTTTTTTGGCATTTGTATTTTGAGCTTCCCTGTCACCATATGTTGGGGTTCTTTTTTTCTTTGTTCCTTCTGCCAGCCTACTTCCTGATTTAGGGCTTTATGTTAGGGCTAGACTCCGCCACCCTTTTGGAGGGAATGTCTGAGCTGGTTCTCTTGCTATTTTCTTGGGGTGTTGAGTGGTGTGTTATTCTGGGACCTTAGAGGACAGGGGATCTGTAAGTACTCAGTGCTCCCAGAGTGCTCTGGTCCAAAGAAAAGTTTGATTGCTACCTCACATGGTCCAAGCTCTGTGAGTTCTTTCTTTTCTTTTTTTTTTTTTTTTGGAAGGGGAAAGACAAGACAATTGAGGTTAAGTGACACAGCTAGTAAGTGTCAAGTGTCTGAGGCCAGATTTGAACTCAGGTTCTCCTGACTCCAGGGTCAGTACTCTATTCACTGCACCACCTTGCTGCCTTTCTGTGAGTTCTTAACCTTGGTTTTGGTCAGCAACAAGTAGATGCTGCTGGACTTGAGCCCTCTCAGTCAACCAGGAAGTTCTATAGGCTCCACTTTGGTCTGGGGTTCCCACACTGGTTTTTTTTCTGCACCGTGGACTGGATGCTGAAACAGATCCTGCTCTGCCCCTGGGGTCTGAGCCAAATTGCTGCTGCTGCTGACTTCTGAATTTATTGCTTTGTTGTTAGACCAGTCAGGGCTTTCCAGTCTGGGAATGACACCTATGATCTCCTTCTCAATCTGCCCTGGATCTGGGATCCAGAACTAGGTAGCAGGTGACAGAGCTGCACCAGTTGGCATCTATTCCTGTTGCAGTGCCCCATTGTGGGTATGGGACCACTTCTTGCCCTGGTACACAGCTTCTCCCTGGTGCTTCAGTAACCCAGTCCCCCATATCAGCAGACCTCCCTGTCTTTCTTCTTATGCTGATCTGGTCCAGGCAAAGGACTCACTTTGACTTTTTTTAAATTTCCCCATTAGGTTTCAGTTTGGTACATTTTTCTAGATCTGTTTGGAGGATTGTGTATTGGAGCTCAGCTATGTTGCTTCCTGCTACTCCACCATTTTGAATTTTTTTCCCTCCTTTTCCTTCCTCTCCTCTCCCTACCCACTTCCTCTCTCTATCCTAATTTCCCTCCTTCCCTCCCTTCACTTCTTCCCTCCCTCCAAGTGGGTACCTCTGATATTCCAGGTCATAAAATTTTGTTCATCCCTGTCATCTACCTTCCAGGAATTGATTTTGAGCTCTGAGTATATATAGCATTTATAGTGTACCACCCTACCTTCTGTTTCTGGCATAGGCTTAATGAGGATCATAATATATTGTGATATTACTTTTATGTAAATAGAAAATTGGATTGCATAGAAAACCAGTGCAGAGTTGTATGAGAAAAAATTAAAATTATGCTTATGGCTTGCCTTTACTATTTATCAGATCAGTCATCTGTTTAAGTCACTTATACATGTGGATGGTGATTAATCCTGTATAAATTCCAAGGATTACCTAGTTAACAAAGAATTGTATGTAGCTGGTGATATCTTTTCCAGACATTTTTTCCTACCAACAAAATTGGAAAAGATAAATTGTTTGCATTCCTGGCTTGCAAAATCTAATAAATTGTATTTAACCTAATTGATTCTTTAGTTTTAGATTATGCTGTCTATTATATGCTTACATTCATGTCTGCAGATATAGCTGACACATTCTACATCTCTGCATGACATTTTTGAAAAATAGGAACACTTACTTAACTGAACTATTATCAAATTGATCAACACAGATTGATGGTCTTGAGTGTGGTAGGTAGTGGATACTGCAGATGGTGGTGTCTGTACCATTTGACATGGGACTACTGAGACTCTAAAATTATTTCAGTGGGACTGCTTTGGTTTTGCTGCAGTTTAAGGGCATCCATTCAACCTCAGGTGTGGTGCAGATGGCAAAGCCAAGCTAATATAGAAAAATGAGAAACAAGTGACTATTTAATGTACAGGAATGCATGATCGGCATCACAAGTAGATGATGATATTGCATACAGGAAACCTGGCCAGATGGCTGTACATTAAAACACATCACTCCTTGAGAGAATTAAGTACAGGCAATTTGCTCAGATTTTCTGCAGACTTGCTGCATATCACATTAAGGTAGAGAGAATGAGAGATTAAGTGCTTTATTTATTGGAAGTGTTTAGGTGAAGTTGGCAGTTATTTAAACATAATCTTCTTTCCATATGTGTTTAAATTGTACCTTTACAAACAAAAAGAGTCTTGGATTTAAGATGAAAGGGAAGAAAGAGTAGGGAGAAAGGAAGGAAGATTTTTAGTTGACACAATAGAAACTGAGAATTTTTCAGCATTGTAGTTTTCTTCAGATGTATACTGATATTTCCCTATTAGAAATACATTTAAAATGACTACTGTGGTAAAATACTGTGTTCTTTTGTCTTTCTGCTTAGATGTTAAAAAATCAAAATACCAAAGAAATCATGAAATTAAATTTTTTAATTGAGCGGCCTTGTATGTATTGTGTAATATAAAACTAGCCTGTCTTCAACAATGTAGCCTTACTTTTTTGTATCCTTCAGCTTAAAGAAAGTGGTTATTGTACGGGTCATGAACCAGATTCCCAGGAATTCAGCACCGTGGGAGGATGGGTATCAACTCGAGCATCAGGCATGAAGAAAAACATCTATGGCAATATTGAAGACTTGGTAAATTTTTTATTTTTATTATACAAATTTCACTAATATATGAGAAAGAATTTTTAAAAACAAGACCTTTGATTAAGTTAATATTCAATAGTGACAAGGAAACAATGTAGCCTTTTTGATATAGCAAAATTATATATTTGTAAATGGAAGCAGCACAGCTTTTGACTTTGAAACCAACTTTGACTTTGGGGTTAGATTGCCCTTCTTTCAGAGATTATTGTATGTGGTTCATTTGCATTACCAAAAATAAATTTTCTTAAGAGTATTTTATTTTGGAAATTATTTGATTATTTGAAATAGCTTCAAAACTGATTGCAAAAGCTCAGTCTCCAAGTCTAAAAATATTTTCTTTCAGTTATTTAAAGTTTTTTAAAGCATTCCTACTCTTCTAAAATAAGAAATAATTGTTTTCTGATTTTTATGAAATGAAATCTTTCTTTGCAAAACTAATATCTCAGGATTGAATTTAACTAATCATTTTTATACTATCAACATAATTTGGTTCCATATTTTTACTTTATTGACTTTGTTAACTTTTGAAAGCATTTTAATAGAACTTTTAACTTCTAAGATTATGGAGGTGTTATCTTTTGGTAACTTTACCTCCCTCTGGTTTTGCAACCCTTAAGTTCCAAAGTTTTTAAACACTTAATTTATTTCCTATGAGTAGCGAATAGCTTAAATTAGCCTGTTAGATTTTATTCCATGTAGTCTACCTTCCTTGAGTTTTTCTTGATTGAGAAAAGATAAGTTATTGCCAATAAACAAGTGCACTGATTTATTTAATTTCCACTTGAAATCATTACATTTATTATTACATTCCTTCAAACCACCAATGAAAAGTTAAAGGACACAGTCATAATTGTGATCACCCAGATACTGTTGAGTAGCACTGTGTAGTTGGCATTAAAATTAGGAAGACTTGGGTTCAAGTTCTGTCTCCCCAGCTTTGTGGTTCTTGGCAAGTTCCTTAACTTAACTCTAGGCATCTCTTGAAGACTATGTGTTATAGAGAAGTTGCTGACTTGTACTTCTAGAGGGAGTTTCCTCATCTGAGAATTGATTATACCTATAAAATCACTGACCCAGTTCCTGTCCCTGTCCCAGGTATTGCTGTAAAAGTGTCCTTGTTATACTTGCTAGTCACTTATGAAGCATTTTATTTGGACAGAACGAAAAAATGCTTCTATAAGACACTATTCCCAAGTCTTTGTTTCAAACTTACATAAAAAAAGGAACTGAAGTAGATGTAAAAATATTTTTAAGCAACCTAGTATTTGTGAGTCCTGAGGTACCTTTGTTGGCAAAGTGCATAAAGCTACATGCAGTGATTAAATTTGTAGACCTCTTTCAACTGTTTATTATATCTATCAAGAAAGCCATTCTGAGGCTTAATGCTTACTATGTATTTATTTCCAGCTCTTGCTAAGCTGAGAATTTGATTCACGCTGCCTGACTATTTTAGATTGGTTCTTCTCTTTCTCTCAGTTTTGAAACATAGTATACATTGCGGAGTTTATTGCTTTCATCACTAGGCATTTTTACCTGGCCCCAATAGCCGATTTACCCCTCTTCGCCATTCTTGACTCTGCTAGCAGTCAAGGCTGATGGTTAGAGTAAGGTCTGGTGGTGAGACAGGTGATTCTGTTCTAAACATTTCAAAAGCACATATTTATAGTCCGTATTTATAATAATATTTTGTAGGAACCATGAAGATTTTATTGCTATGTGAATTTATATAGAATTTTTAAATAAATGTATAAAAATTGACGTTTTGTAATGTACTCAAACAGGTGGTTCATATAAAAATGGTAACACCAAAAGGTGTAATAGAAAAAAGCTGTCAAGTACCTCGCATGTCAACAGGCCCTGATATCCATCATTTCATTCTGGGATCTGAAGGTAAATATAATAGTATACATTATATAGAGACCTAAGCTAATGATTTCAATTTTTTTTTTAAATTTAGATTTTTGAGTTATAATATCAAAGAACTTTGGATAAAAGTAATATTTTATTTAAAGAAAATTAGAAGTTGCACAAAAGGCTTATATTATAATTTTAATTATATATTAATTTTGATATTAAGTCATTTTCTATGAATACATCTTATTAAGTTTCTTTTTAGACATTTTGCCTTTTATATTTTAAATGACAAAATTTATCTTTTTGCTTTTATTGTGCAGTTTTAGAGAAGGATGTATTTTAGAGTAAAATTGCTGGCTTAAATATTTATCAACATTCCTTTTAAAATTTAGAATTGACAAAAGAATTGAGGGATACCCTACAGATATTACACAAAAAAAGGGGAAAAATTCATTTTATGAGAGAGAGAGAAAGAGGAGAGAGTGAGAGTATGTACACATCTTCCGACACTTGTGTATCATTCAGACTTATAAAATGAACTTGCTTTTGTGGAAGGATCATCATCTGTATTCAGATATCCCTTTCTCCCCTTCTCTTGACATTTATGTTTATTGTTTACTATTTTGTAGTGATGCAAATACTTAGTGAACTTAATGCTAGTGTGAGTTGAACATTGTTCTTTAGCTTATCAGAAAACTTTCAGTTTTCCAAAATAATGTGGAAGCACACACACATGGAAAGTTCCGCCACAGGTCATATGGACAGGTCCTTAGTCCTTCAGGTACAGTGGTGAAGTGGCCTTTCTTTTATTCCTTTTCCACTGATAAAAATATCAGTCTCTGTTGTTAAACCGTTTGTTATAGTCTCTGCAGGATTACTTTGTAGGTTGCATCTCAACAATGGCTGCTTCTAGGATGATGATGGTTGTGGGTAGAAAGCAGTGCTCTTCCCAAGATTTTTGGGTTCAGAGTCCTGGGCTGTCACCATCAGGGTCTGAGGGAAGGTGGTGGTCACAGTGGTGTTAGTGTTTTAACTTGTCTGGCACACGTTACCTCCAGTCTCTCTCCAACATGGTGGCTAACCACCAGAAGGCAGTAATGTCATGAAAGCCCAGAGAGGAAAAAAGTGTCAAGGAGGAAAGGGTAGTCAAAAGTGTTAAATACATCAGATTTGGTAATTAAAGAGATCGTTGGTAACTTTAGAGCAATTTCAGTTGAGTGATGAGGTAGGAAATCAGATTTCAAAGGATTGAGGAGAGGAGGTAGAAGCAATGAGTTTAGCAGCTTTTTCAGGGAGTTTGGCTATAGCACCAATGCAATATTCACAGTGCCCACAATCACTATAAATATACCTGTATGGTGCTCAATCACAAAATATAACAGACTTTTCATGTAGAAGACAAGCGAAACATTTATTCAGACTCCAGAAAACCAAATCCCAAAGCCAGGAAGCCGATTCCATCATAGTAGCAAAGAAGTTAATAAGCCACAACAGCACAGAGAGCCACAGCATTCTTTAGCCTTCCCACAAACCAATATTTTTACTCATAAGCTTTACTGACTCCCTGAGACACATGCTCTCCTCCCAGTCTAGCTAACTCCCACTCCCACCTTCCTGTGGTCTCTGCTTCACCCTTCAGCAGACCCCTCCCACCACAGGCTCCACATGATTACATTCAGCCTATTAGGGGGCAGAGTTTATTTTCAAACCAGGGAAGGTCTTCGAATTCCCTTAGATTTTTTAAGGGGTGGGGAAGATCTTTGAATTACCATTACCATTACTTTTTAAAATTTTTTTTATTTTTTGCTTTTTGGAGGAGGAAGGTAGGGCAATTGGCATTAAGTGACTTGGCCCAGGTCACACAGTTGGTTTTTGTGTTAAGTGTCCAAGGCTGGATTTGAACTCAGATCCTCTTGACTCTGGGGCCAGTGCTCTATTTACTGCGCCACCTAGCTGTCCCTACCATTACATTGATTGAGAAAGGGAGGAAGATATATGAGACAAGGTTTTTTAATGATAGAGGAGACTTTGGATGTGTTTTCGAAAGTAGATAAGGAATTAGTAAATGCAGAGAGAGGGGTGTGTGTCTGTGTGTGTCTGTGTGTGTGAAAGAGAGAGAGAGAGAGGGAGTATGTCATCATGCAGTAATGTTCCAATTCATCAAGTGTCCTTAAGAATCAGTCAATGTGAGGGTGGCTAGGTGGCACAGTGAGTAGAGTACCGGCCCTGGAGTTAGGAGGACCTAAGTTCAAATCCAGCCTCAGACACTTACTAGCCATGTGACTTCAGGCAAGTCACTTAACTCCAGTTGCCCTGCCCTCCCCCCTCCAAAAAAAAAAGTCAACATAAATCAGCAAGCATTTATTATTTACCTTTGCAAAGTTGTGTGTGTGTGTGTGTGTGTGTGTGTGTGTGTGTGTGTGTGAAACTGTTTATTATTATCATCATCATCATCAGAATAAGGGGGGAGGAAGGAGAGAGAGGAAGGGAGAGGGAGAGAATGTAGTCCATGAGAGGTGGTGGAATCAAACACACGTCAGCACCTGAGGTTTAACCTACACAAAGGAAAAAGATGGAATGTTATGAAGGAGGAATAGCAAGAAGGAAAGTTTGCCTAGAACATAGTTTATGAAGGGAAGTAGTTTATAATAAGCTGAAACAAGCAGACTGGAGCTAGATTGGGAGGAGCTTTAGATGCCTAACAGTTTATATTTTATTGTAGAAGCAATAAGGAGCCCCAAAAAGGAGCTTTTTGAGCAGAGAAATGAGATAGTTAGACTTGTGCCTTAGGAATATCACTTTGACTTGAGTAAAGATTGTTGCTATAGAAAGTAAAGGTTTCTTCTAAAGGTTAGATTAAATGATGGGCAAAGTTTTTTTATTTGTTGATTTATAAAAACCTTTCCTCTAACAACTTTAACAAGTCTTATTTTTCTGCAGAGGTTACATTAAAAATGATGCACATGATAACCCTGTTTGCCTATTTTATTTTTACAGGTACCTTTTCCCCTAAGACCCATACTAGTTCTCCTAAATCAGCAAATATTTGAATTCTTGCTGTGTTCTTATTACAGTTATAATTACTGATTTTGGAGCTGGTTGATCCTTGAAGATGAACTAGTCATTAGGAACCCAAATAAACCACTTGGTATCTCTGGGCCTCCATTTCCTCATTTCAGAAATGAGAGTTAATCTAGATTAGGATTTTTTTAAACCATTTTTTTGTGTCATAGACACCTGTGGCAGTCTGGTAAAGTCTATGGATCTCTTCTCAAAATTATATTTTTAACACATAAAGTAAAAATATATAGGACTTTAAAGGAAGCCAACTAGATATAGGATCAGAAGGGAAACCAATTATATTGAAATAGTTATCAGAGTGTTCTGGTTTTTTTTAAAGTTCATGAACACTAGATTAAGGATTCCTGATCTGGATGATGTCTAAGGTTCCTTTTAACTCTAGATCTTCTGACCCAGCATTGGAGAAGAAAATGGGAGCAGACATAGGTCCTGTCTCCACCCCTAGCTCCGTCCCTTGACGTTGTTAGTACTACGAAAGCTTACACATTTACTACTGTTTTCTTCCTGAAAGTATGACAGAGTTATTTTGTATTTCTGAAGAGAAGTTCTTCATATTCAAAAATCACTGAAGAGATGGACCATGAGATCAAATGCTTTAATGACCTTGTTGAGAGAAATGGCCCTTTGTCACTTTAAAAGAAAATTGTCTAGTGGTAATATTTCTCGATAGTTTATTTGATTCAATGTTATTTGCAAAAAGCCATTTTTTTTTAGTAATTTTATTCTAGAATTGGATGATGGAGAAGTATCTTTTGGGTAAAAATAGGGTAAAGTGAATAGTTGAGGTTTTCCACACCAGAATCTTTGGTATGGTTTAGGTGTTCTTCTGGCCTTATGTCAAGCAAAACAACCAACTCTTCAGGCCTATATCTGAAAAACTAAAACATCATTTACAGGCAGAATTCTCAGTTACTTTAACTGAATCTTTATTATTAGGAAGATGGAACAGCAACTCGAGCAAATTTGCTGCTTTTGTAGACATGTACATTCTGCCTACCTACAAATGACCAATAGACATCTTAAGGGAGGTCAGCTCTGTTATGAAACCTTCTCAAGTGTATTCCAGACACTGAAACTACTTTTTAATTCCTTGGTTTACTTTTAGAGGTAGTGTTGTAATTGAAGTTTGTCTTTTTAGTAGTAAAATGAATGCTTTGAAACAAAAAATTATTACAGCATAGATTTCTTTAAAAAGGGGCAACTAGATGGTGCAGTGGATAGAGTGCAAGACCTGAGTTCAAATTTGACTTCAGACACTTAGTACCTGTGTGACACTGATATGTTACTTAGCCCTTTTTGCCTTAGTTTTCTCATCTGTAAAATAAGCTGGAGAAGGAAATGGCAAACCACTCTAGTATCTTTGTCAAGAATACTCCAGATGGAGTCCTGAAGAGTTAGACATAACTGAAAAATGACTGAAGAACAAAAAAGATTTTTTAAAATGAGTAGAAAATGTTCATATTTCTTTATTATAGAATCTTTATGTGTAAATATGTACAGAGATCAAGTGTTTAAAATATTTGTTTACTAACTTCTTGCCTGTCTCACACTATCCTAATCAGTGGATGGATACCAAAATAGTATGGCATGCTCTCTTTCTGCAAGGAGATTTGTAATATAAAGGACCAAATCTGAATAGAGAGAAAAATGCTGATGTAAAACAATAATTAATTTTTAAAAATCTGTTAATTTCTTTTAATACAGAGGCAGCTTTGGTATAAGTAGAATAAATGCTTCATTTGGATCCAGAAGCCCAGTAGGTGAATCTGTTTTTTACTAGTTTTGGGCAAGTCATTGAACTTTCCCAAGCTTTAGTTTTCTGTCTGTAAAATGGGGATCAATACCCTCCAACCAGATTGTTAAGGGAATCCAATAAGATAATATACTGAAATACTTGTTAAAATGTAAAGTTCTATAGCTCTGTCATTTATTATTTAAAATATTACTATGATCATAGCTTATAGGATTTTAGGTTTAAAATTAGAAGGACTCTTCTCAGAGGTCAGTTAGCTTTGCCCTTTCAGTCCTTCAGCAAGTATTTATTAAAACCCTGCACTGTGCCTGGTACCGTTTTATGTACTAGCAATGCAGAGGCAAAAATCCAGTAGTCCTTGCCTGCTCTCAGCAAGTAACTTCTGTTTTATGGGATGAAACACACAACTTGTCTGTATAAAAGTAGGTACAAACTAAACCCAGGAAGATACCAGCAAACAGCTGGGATGATCAGCAACAGTGGAAGAGGTGGTAATTATGCTGAGCTTGCAAAGAAGCTGACTTTAAGATGTGGAGATAAGAACAGAGTGAATTCCAGACATGGGGGCCAGATAGCTTATTGAAAGGCATGGAGACAGAGGATGAGATGTCATATGAGAGGTGCATATCTGGACCAATAAAAAAAGTATTTTATTCGGTTCTCTCTTGACAACCTAGGTAACTTAATCAAGAAAGAAAAAGTGAAGTGGCATGATGTGGATTCCTACTTGATTTTTTCTTAAGAACATTTATTAAGTACTTACTGTTTGCATGGCTCTGGGGATATAAAAATTAAACAGAGCCTTTTAAGAAGAATTTACATCCTTCTAGAGATATTCAGTATGGTCAGAGATAAGTAAATCCAAATATATACAAAGTATTCATATAAACTAAAAGTAGTTTCAAAAGAGAAAGAACACTCAAAACCAGGAGGATTAGGAAAGGCCTTATGTAAGAAGTCTTACCAGCTCTGTGCATATCACTTGCATAAAGTCAAGTGGCAAAGAAGGTCAGGGAAAAGCTTGTAGTCAAGTTTGACTGAAATGGAGTGTATGTGAAGGCGAACATGAAATATGACATTAGAGTTGGGACCCAGATTTTAGAGCTCTAAATACTGGGCTGGGAGTTTTGTATCAATCCTAAAATGCAAAAAGGAAACCTTGAAGATTTTTGAGCCAGGGGAATGAAAAGGACAGACATATCTTTGGAAGATTAATTTAGCAGCTCTGTGGGAGGGTGGTTTGGAAAGGGAGAGAAGAAGAAACAGCGAGAACAATTAGGCTCTTTTGAGAAATACTGGAAGATAGCTGTGGCTCCAGGAGGCTATAGCATGTGTAGTGGCCACTACTCAGTAAAACTGTCTCAGCAGATGGTCTAAATTAGGTTGAGGGTAACTAATAGGTCTCAGACCCACCTGTGAATTAGGGCGATTTCTACCCACATATGTGATCACTTTCCCCAGCAGATGGGGTGGATGAGAACAATTTGTTCCAATAGCCATGAAGACAAGCTGAAGCAGACTCTGTGGAATGCTTAGAGTTTGGTCAGACGTCGAAGATGCCACATTCATCTACTGCATCACAGGCCATCACTAGTTGTCCTGACTTTTGTGTTGTCACTGAACTTCAGTGACTCTGAAAGAGAGAGTGAAGCTGATGACTTTGTACAACTCTGCCTCACTGCAATCCAATTCACACGCAAGTCAAGACATCACCATGTATTGTCATTGGTCCTCTTTGAAAATGAAGACAAAACAAAAAACAACCTTTTTTGCTAGGTAGCTAAGGGTGATGGCAAGATTAAATGAAATTTGGTTAGTCATGGAGGAGGGAATCTGAGTATCTTTGTTGAAGACAAAAAGAAACCAGTAGATAGAGGGGGATTAAAACTAGAAGAGTAATGAATTGAAAGGCTTGGTTATTTGAAAGAACAGCAACATGTATATTAAAGTTCCCAACTATTAGAACAGGGTTTTGGATGGAGATACACAATGAGCCAGATATTGAACTCCTTGAAAAAAAGTAGAGAAAATGGCCTGGAGTTTGGTGGGTGACTGCACCAAAGATTTGGAATTGGTTAAAAACAAAACAAAACAAAACAAAAACCCATGAAGGTAGACAGACTGTTAGCTGATGATGGCAAAGGCCTAATCCGGAAATGAGAGTATGGAACAAGAAATTTCCATTTTTTCCCCTTCCATACTAACTTTACACATAAATGGAGGAGAAACTACTACTTTAGAGGGTGATCTGGGATTCATTGTCCTCTGGAAAGAACCAGTTTTGTTGTTGTTGTTTTTTTGAGAAAGCAAGAAGACAGAATGAGTGGGAAGTTAAAAAGATAAGAAATGAGATTTGTTAACAGTGCATCAGGGGGTTTCCAGAGAAATGGAAGAACAGAAGAAGATACTCAATTTGGAAGGGTTGGGTCAAGCTAGAGACAAAAGAAAGTATAGGGAGAAATAGAATTTTTTTCTTCTCAGTGGTTAGTAAATCACAAGGACCAGGGGAACAAAAGCTGGAAAATTGCCTTTTATAATGTGGAGATGCAGTAATTCAACAGCTTTTGTTAAGACCGTCATCTTTGTCAGACATTGAAGACAAAAATGAAATACTCTCTATCCTCAAGGAGTGAGGGGGAGAGAGAGAGTATGTGTGTGTGTAAGTTCATGAAAGTACATTCTAAACAGTACTTTATGAAAAGGTACAGAGACAGGAGGTACAAAGGTCAGATTGACTGGACTAGAGTAAAGAGGAGCATTGTGTAATAAAGTTAGGAAAGTAGATTGGGGACAGATTACAAAAGGCTTTAAATGACAAACAGGAGTTTACTTTTACTCTTAGAAGTAATAAAGAGTTTACTAAAGAGTGTAATGACATGGGCAGACCCGTACTTTAGGAAAATCACTTTGGCAACTGTCTGGAAAGAGAATTGGAATGGGAAAACACTTGAAGAAGACAGACCAATTAGGAAGGTATCACAAGAAGTGATGAGGGCTTGAACTAAGTCAGTTGTAGCATGGTTGGAGAGAAGAGGTTGGGTGTGAAACATGTTATGGTATTAGAAACAAAAAAATTGTCAACTGATTGGGTATATAGGGAATGTTTTAGACATTCTGATTTTGAGATGCCTTTGAGACATCAGTTCATGAAACTTAGGAGAAAGACCTTGACTCAGTGTATAGCTCTGGCATCATCTCTGTAGAAATGATAATTAAATCCGTAGAACTGATGAAATCACCAAATAGACATGTTTAGAGGGAAAAGGAAGAGAGGGACATAGGACACAGAGAGCCCTGTGATTTATATCACAGGGAATGTGATAAGGTGGATAATTCAACTAAGGAGTTTTAGGAGTAGGTATGAGACACATTAAGAGAGAGCAGTATTATTAAATCCAAGATGAAGGACTATCCAGAAGAAGATAATGGTCAAAAGTATCAAATGTTTAGCGAGATCATTGAACATTGTGGAGAGAGCAGTTTCAGTTGAATGACAAAATTATTAGATGCTTTATTACAGAGTGTTGAGAAGGGAATGAGAGATGGACTGTTTTGCTGCATTGAGGGCCCAGTTAGAATTGGATAAGAAATGTGTAATTAACCCACTTGGTAAGGTTATCTGCGTTTTTATTCCAGCTCTATTTAGTAGCAAGAGAATAGGAGAATGATCCTAGAGTGTTCCTAGGGGTAGGAGGGAGCCACAGGAGTTTATGTAGGACGGTCTTAGGCTTTTCTGTGTGTGAATAATTAGATAAAGGGTGGATAGAAGTATTCTCTACCAATTCTTCTTTGAATTTTGTCACAGCCACAAACTGCATTATAATTCTTCACCCATTTTGTGTGTGTGTATGCGTGGGCATGTGCACGTTCCTCTCCATCCACCCATAGGTATAGACATCTGTAGTTTTCTCAAATCTTGTAAAACCTTCTCCTCTTTTTTTCCTCACTTTTTATGCTTTCATGGTGATGGTACTCTCTTAATGAATTTCATATGCATAAAACATTTTGATGTTGGCTTCAAGTTGGGAAGATTTGACTTTAGCACGTAATAGCTTTATGATCACCAGCAAGTTATGGAATTTCTTGGTGTTTTTTAGGACATCCTCTGAGACTGTTCATTACCTCTACCGCTAAGTTGCTGATTTGTATTACCTGTCACTTAACAGAAAACAAAAGGGACTCAGTTACTCTGAGTGAAAGTTTTAAAAACCATATGCATGTATACATGCTACATACATGTATGTGTGTAATATACACATAAACATGAATGTATTGCTAATGGTTATAGAACATTATAGGAGCTACTTGAGTATTTTGTTTATATATTTACTTAATTATTTCCTTCAGATAAAAAAGATTTTTTTAAGAAATGTGATATAAAATGTGGTATGATGATTAGTTGAATCCTACTTTTACTTCTTTTTAGGAACTCTTGGTGTGGTTACAGAAGCTACAATAAAAATCAGACCAGTCCCTGAATACCAAAAGTATGGCTCAGTAGCTTTCCCCAATTTTGAGCAAGGAGTAGCCTGCCTAAGAGAAATTGCAAAACAGGTAAAATATTCTTTCTCAGTTCTCTATAGTATAAAGCTTTGTGATAGAAAATTATGAATAACTTTTACATTTTGAAACTAGATGGTATTTTAATAATGTTTTTCTTTGTGTTGTACTTTTCTGTGATCTGTTTCAGTTCATTTGGGAATGTTTTTTTCTCAAATCTCTGTTTAGTTGCTAACTCTTTTTTCATAATTGTGGCTCTTATTTCTTAAGTTAAAGAATGCTGCATTATTTTAATCCGTAGGATTAACAATATTTTTATCTTTAAATTAATCAGTTTTGTTTGGAAGTCATATTTTCTGTATGTACTTTTAAAAATATCTTGACATTTTTAGTTTTTACATTACCTAGATTGCTCTTTTTATCCCTTTTTCTCCTTAAGAGCCATCCCTTATAACAAAAAAATTTTTAAAAAGGAAAACAAAAGAAAAAAACTGAACAAAACCAATCAACTAATTTTTTTAAAATTTGACATATTGTTCTTCACTTAGTGCAAGAGGAGGATCAAGCTTATTTTTTATATCATAACATTTGATTTCTTTTGTTTTTTATGTCATATTCATTGTACGTATTATTCTTCTGAATCAGCTTACTTTATATCCATTTATGTAAATCTTTCTATGCTTCTCAGTATTCATCTTGTTTGTGGTTAATTATAATAATGTTCCATTACATTCATGTACCACAATTTATTTAGTAGTTCCCAAGTTGATGGACATCTACTTTTTTTCAGTTCTTTGTTGCCACAGAAAGTACTGCTCTGAATATTTTGGTATATATGGAGCCTTTCTATTTTTGTTACTATGGATATATGCCTACCAGGTGGAGTCTCTGGGTTAAAGAATATGGATTTTTTAGCCAGTTTATTTGCATAATTCCAATCGCTTTCCAGAATAATTAAAGCAGTTTGCAACTCCACCAACATGCTTATTTCTCTCCAGTTCCTCTAACATTGACTGTTTTTATAATTTGTCGTCTTTGTCAGTTTGCTGGCTGAAGTGAAACCTCCGAGTTGCTGTTATTTGCATTTCTCTCATTATTAATGATTTGGAACTTTTTTTTATATGGTTGTTAATAGTTTAAAATTCTGTTTTCTAGAACTTTTGTTCCTTGTCCGCTGACTTTTGGTCTTATATATTTTCGTGAAGTTAAGTAAGACCTCCATCCATCCACCCATATATACATATATTTTCCATATGAAATCCTTATCAGAGATATTTGCTACCAATATCTATGCCCCCACAGGTGTTTCCCTTCTTATCGTAGATGCATTAATTATGCTTGTACAAAAAAACATTTCAATTTAATATCAAAATACTAATAACTAATAACAAAATACAAAATACATAGCCTTTCATGGCTATGGGTAGGAGATGAATTCCTAACTAAAAGATAGAAATAAAATAGATAATTTTGATTACTTTACATGGAATCATTTGTTTTTCTCAAGCAAGAGACTTGGTTAGCTATCAAATAATATTTATTTGCCCAAAACCCAAAATTTTTGTTTTTGGTAACCTAACAAAAAAGGATAGGTGAAAGATTTAGAAATACAAAGATGACAGTTTTTCTCATAGCATCATATTAAACTTAAGACTCAGCTTTTAAGATTAAAAAAATACATCATTTCTGCTTCTGATGTCAGTTGCATAGTTTAAGTATATTTTAAGCTATCTTTAATTGAATGTGTCTTAAGAGAGTGTTCAATAAATTCTTGTTAACTAACAAGTATAAAGAAACAGAATGAAAATGGGTAGATCAGGGTGGTTTGAGAAGAGGAATGAATTTGCTCTGATATTTGGAAAAATCCAAGATTTTAGGGAAATAATAGCCTTTTAATTTTATTAGAACTGTATTGAGAAGTATGAAGTTACTATAAGAGAGGTGACTTGAGATAATAAATAGCACTGAAAATTAGGGAGTTTTTACACAAAATGTCAAAGTGAGAATTTTGCTGGATTCTCCAGTTGTAATGAATTTAGACAGAAACTTAACCACTAAAATTAAATTCCAGTAAATTCTGCCAGAAAAAAATGCATATAATAGAAGTAGACACTTCAACTTAAAAGATCACATAGCCAAGAAATATTAAGTTCCTATTATTGCCAGGCACTTTACTGAGTGCTGGAGATACAAAGTTAAAAGAAGGTCCCAGCTTTCAAGGAGCTTAGTCTAATGGGAGAGACAACATCTGAACAACTACATAAAAAGAAACTATATACAGGATAAATTGGAGATAACAAAAAATAGGAAGGTACTAGACTTAAGAGGGATTGGGAAAGGCTACCTGTAGAAAGTGGGATTTTAGCCGCGACTTCAAGGCAGCCAGGAAAGCCAAGTTGGAGATTAGGAAAGAGAACGTTCCAAGCATTGTAAACAGCCATTGAAAAGAAACTCTAGCATAACTTGACATTTTATTAGGGAGACTAGGGGTACTTAACAATTAGAAGAACATTAAGTGGATTTTTTGTTTTTGGAGGGGGGAAAAGCAAGGCAATTGGGGTTAAGTGACTTGCCCAAAGTCACACAGCTAATAAGTGTGTCAAGTTTCTGAGGTTGGATTTGAGCTCAGGGCCTCCTGACTCCAGGGCCAGTGCTCTATTAACTGTGCCACCTGGCTGCCTCAAGTGGATTTTACATTATAGGAAGTTTATACATTATTTTAGCTTCATCTTTTTTTTTTTAAGACAAACCTAAGGTTTTAGAGGTCTTAGTAATTATAGTCTTGTGTGAATTATGGGACATTTCTTCCAAAATGGATTTGTATCATCTCTGCCAGTGCCTGTTAACCAAATTCAAACAGAAAATCTCTTTATTGGTCAGCCTAACTCTAGTATCTGTCTACTCCAATTCATAATCCATTTAGCTGTCAAAGTGATTTTCCTAAAACATAGGTCAATCACATTATCTACCTACTCAGTAAACTTCAGTGATTCCCTGTCACCTCCAGAATCAAAGATAAAATCCTGTTTGGTGTTTAAAGTCCTTTATGATATAGGCCCCTGCTGACTTTGCAGTCTTTGTTCACTCTTTACTCCCCACTACATATTCTTCAATCCAGCGACTGTCCTTCATTATTTTTACAAACAAGACCCTCTGTTTCTAAACTCTGGGCATTTTCTCTGGTTGTACTCCATGTTCTCCTTTCTTATCTCTGTCTCCTGGCTTCCATCAAGTCCCAATTCAAATCCCACTTTCTGCAGGAAGCCTTTCCCAATTTCTCCTAGTTCTGTTGTTTTTCCTCTGTTAATTATTTCCTATTTACTCTCTTGTTTGTGTTTACTGATTTGTACCCATTACATTGTGAGCTCCTTGAGAGCAGAGACTTGTCTTCTGCCTTTCTTTGTATCTCCGTGCTTGGCTCGGTGCCTGGGGCATAGTGGACACTTTCAAACAGATGTTTATTGACTGACTACTGACTGACTAACATGGCAAAGTTTTTATAATTGGTATTTTGCTGATTGCATCAAATCCCAAAACATTATATTGCCTCTTTAATGAAATTCGTAATCTTTAAAAAGGTCTGACCTAATTACCTACCCGGAAGAATTCTAGTTGTCTAGAATAGGTATAAGTTGATTTCATTTGGACAAATAACATACATAGAAAATGAACTAGATCCAAAATTGAATGGAAGAAAGAAACCTTCAAGTTCAGCTTTTTCAGAATGGCACAGCAGTTTTAATGATTTAAAATTTCTTCTTGAAACATCATTTTTTTTCCATTGTTACTATATCACTAAAAAACAGTCTCTGATGAATCAAAATTTTGAGTCCCACAAAAGCAATGGAAAAGTGCCTGATGGGCATATAAGTGTACTGAGGCATGTCACAACAACTAATTATTACATGCAGAAATTGATGTAAAAAATAGAATAATGTATGACATGAAGAGGATTATAGATAGGCTATGTGCTTTATTAGTTATCTTATAGTGCCAGAGAGACCTAGAGGAAGGCCCTGAGCATGTTCAGTGGACTGGATTTCCTTATTTCATTAAAAATAACACTACCTAATATGCTATATGCATTATTCTCTCTCAAAATATCATTGTAAAATATATTGGGTATGTTACCCTATTTTCATTATGGCCACAAGAGAGAAGACCACATGTTTAATTCAGACATGTTTCAACTGACTGTAAATTTCATATTCAGACATATTCAAAAGACCACATCATTCAGTATAAGATGTACGTCTATATAACATATAATAATAAATGTACATTTCTTCATTACTTTCCAGGCTATATACCTTTACTCTTGTGTTATGACTCATCCTTAGTGTTAATGCTGTTAGATAGAAAAACAGTACATTTTAAGGTTTTAAACCTTAACCATTCAATCTGGGATTTAGAATTTCAATTGATTGCAAAAGAATTAAGATCAATTAAAGTAGATGGCACATGGTTTATAATTGTGCCAAATTCCTGATTGAATAATGAGTTGGCTGCTTGTAATCCTTCACTGTCATTTCTTAACACTTCCATTTTGTGATACTTTTCACACTCAAGTTGCATTGGAAATGGCAACCTATATTTTGGATGAGTATCTCTTGGGAAGAAGAATGCATTTTTCACAAATAGCAAAGTGTACATCTTCATCACTAAAGGAATTATATTAAGGAACTCTTTGCTGACTGCAGAAGAATTCTACTAAATTCTTTCTTCTCTGCATGAGAAAATAGCCTCTTTCAATACCCTACTGCCTATGAGGAGGTAGAAAGGAAGATGCAGTAGAAGATTAATGTGATTATATCTGATAAATGGCAGTCCAGTACAGTGACCAACTTTGCTCAAGTAGATTGGTAAGTGATTGATTCTTAAGGCTTTTCTTTCTTAGGAAATGCCTGTATCTCCTACCTTCCTTGTCCTCCTCCCACTTCTCACACCAAAGTAATTATGACAGTTCTTTAGGTATTCATCAACTAATCCTATTACCAGGCATGATGTTTTATAATTTTCTGATTCCATTGACTTTTGTCATGATGGTAGTTATGTGCCTTTTGGAGTTTTTTGTTTGTTTGCTTATTTTTGTTTTTTAGGAAAAAAAGGAATTTTTTTTTATCAAGTTGAGTAGAGAAGATTTAATTTCTTTTTAGCCTATAAACAAAACTAGCAAATTGTGCCATGCATTATTAGATGAGGCCATTCATTTAAATAAAATATAAAGTATCCATGGGTTATATATTATTGTTTGTATTCTCTCATTTGAAAATTCTTGAGATTCTAATATACATAAAACTACATTATACATAAAATTAAACTAAATTATTAGAAAACATAAAACTAAGTTATTAAAAAAACTAAGTTATTAAAAATCATTGTTAGAATATAAATTATAAGGCTATATAAAATTAAATTATTACAGCCATTATTAGAATAAATTTCTTAGAATATGTTATTGAAATATATAAAACTAAATCATTAGAACCATTAACCTCTAAATGAGTATACCCTTACCTGTGCCAAATTGGTGCTTCTTGATATCTACTGTGAACTTCACAGTTTCAAATAACTTTTTAGTTAATTAAGTTTTTTACTTAGTAAGCATGGCTAGAATGTCAACCTTAGAGCCAGGATGATCTGGGTTCAGATTATGCCTCTGGCACACACTGGCTTTGTCACCTCAGGTAAATCACTTAATCTCTCAATGCTCCAGGAAACTGCAAAGGCACTGCAAATCTGTGTCATGGAGAGAATCTTCACATCAAGAGCTCCCTGAGTTTTCATAGATGTGGACTCCTCAAACTCTCCCCTTCCCCTGCCCTGCCACAAACAAAATGAAACAGAAAAGCTTCAGATTAGGATTTGTGGAAGTAGATTGCTCTTTTCTGTAAGAAAAACCCAATGCATGGAACTTTACACTGGAATTCAGTTAGATGTAGAGGAATATGAACTCAATGATTCCTTCCTTCCTCCCTCCCTCCCTCAAGATGTTACCAATATCCCTGACATACTGGAGAAATGTTAGTTAAATCCTTTGTTAGGATATTTAATTCTATATCAGGCAAAGTATGAAATTTTGGAAGCGGATGGCTTTTTTACAGGGAACAAAGATTTTGAGTCCGTCTAATTTTTTCTCACCCTTTTTGTCTAAAGCAGACATATTATCTAACTCAAAAATTAATTTAGCTACATGTCCATTTGCTGTATTAGTATTATATTCATTACCTAGATATTCTGTTGATTTCTCTTATTTTTATGAACCCTACCCAATAACTTGGATTAATCTTAATGCCAAGGCTTTTGACTATGAGGTGCTTTATTTATGCAACTTTAGTTTATGAGAGCTAATCAGCTCTATATATAACATACCACTTTTCTTTTCATAAGGAGGAAAATATTTTAGTTATTTTCCTTCCACTCTAGATTATTTTCGTCTCCTATATTTTTTGTGAAAAGAGAATTTCTTTTTCAAACTATTTGAAGGAAAGTATGGAACATAACCATTGAAGGAAGACTTCTATTTTTTTGTTCTTGTAAGCTAACACTTTCAAGTGAATTTAACATAGAGATACTAGTAGCCTTAGATGCACCATAGCTTTTATTATTATGAATCTAGATTTTAGCTTTAAATATCAGTGACAACAGTAACAAATTGTTAACAAGAGGAACTCATGGTCACTACATCATCGTTCTTTCCCATCAGAACATTCAGGTTTCTCATATCATTAGAGTAGGAAAAATACTCTTACATATTGACTTTACAAGATATAATTATGGATGTTCATTATTGAATCATTTTAAAACTCAGTATTATCTGGCAGTCTGTTATCGATTCTGTACAAGTTAAGTGGACATGGTTGCTCCCCACTAGGAGATTGTGATTTCAATTACTTATTATCATTCATTTTTTGTATGTACATAAATTAGGTTACTTGAGTAACCAAACTGATATTTTCACAGTAAAATTGTAGGACCCTCTCCCCTCCACCACCCTATCCTTCTACCCCAAGTAGCAATCTCCCATTCTTATTGTTCTGCTTGAGGGTAATTTACATGGTCCAATTCTGATTCTCTTCTGAATAGTCGAGGAGCAGCAATAGATGGTTAAGAATTGAGATTGATAAACTTTTGTAATCAGTTTTATCACTGTCTTCTGATGTTTAACAATAAAATACACAATTGTTGAATAAATTTTTGCTATTGATTTTCTTTGAGATTGATCCACAACTTTGTTACTTGTTATAAAATGTCGATTCTGAGTCTCAAAAATATTAGTAAATGGTTTTCTTTTTTTTCTTCTGGCACTCTAATCAAGTCAGTCTCTTAGCTTTGCTATTTTAAAAAGTGCTATAAGAAGACACTAGCAATTTTATATGGTTATGTTAATGTTCAAGTTTTAGGAGGCTAATACAAATTCATGCTTTCTTTGCTTATAAGAAAAATACGATGGTAACATCTTAGTATTTATTGTTACAACTACCAGTCATTTAAGTATACAGTACAGATTGATAATGGTGAAGTGACTATGCGAAGGTCTCATTTCTATTAAACTAGAAAAAATTGCTATCATTTAGTGCACAGATTAGGATAAGCTTGTTTTGTTTGACAGTTCCAGATGCAGGTTATTATGTCAGGTCCTTTATTCTTCAAACAAGTGAAAAAATGGGTCCAACCTCTGAAGGGGGTTCTGCACACCTACCAGCAGAGGTCACTTAAAGCAAATAACTTGGATTTTTTTTTTTCGTTTTCATCTTGGCCATATTTTTGACCTTGCTTGGGTGAAGAGTGTGGGATTGAATTTACAGCACCAGTTGTTAGTATTTGTGCTCTTTTTAAATTTTGGAAAAAAACTTTTACTGGGGTTTGTGTCAGGGGAACCAAAACACTCCTAATTACCTTGTCTATAAAGCATCAAAACTCAAACCTCTAAGTGGGGTGGGGGGAAACCCACATGATAAAAAGCATCATAAAATATGTGCTAAACAAATTTATGTAAAATGTTTTCTTTCACTTTCCTCATCTTTGTAGCCATATTTATTGTTTCCAATTTGGGATACTCACATAAAAAGGATAAAAAACCTGAACAGAGCAAGAGGATAAGAGATTAGTAAAGAGTTAGATTATTTTGGATTTCTAGATATGAGATGAATTACTGATATAAAAGGTGTTTTACTAGGCTATTTTATCACCGATTTTGTTTTTTAATGAAAAGTTATTTTAATACCGTTGAAATCATTATACACACTGGGTTTTGACTGTTGTATGTTACCTATTCTTTTTTTATTATGATGGCTAGGTTTTGTTTTTAAGTACTGAGAAGGTAGTTAGATAATTTGATGTAGAGAAAACTTATATCTTCCTTTGGTGTTTGGGAAACTGGTCTAAGTGTTACTTTATCCAACTGGAAGTATATATCTTTGTACTAACTTTGAGATTTGTAGCTTGGAATGAACACCAAAATTTGAATCCTTCTTCAAAGTCCTGAATTATATATTTTATAATCATATACCAGTGGGCCACATAAACCACTTTAATCCCTTTGTTTCTTTGTAAAAAACTAGTAATAATAACTTTTACAATACCTACTTGACAGGAGCCTCAGGAATAGTAGTGACCCCCACACCACTAGTCCTACTCCCACACTTGCCCCCCAAACCATCATCCTGGGCAACAGATCCAGTGATAGGAGGCAGCATATTCTTAGTCAATCCTCCACTGCCACTCCAACCATCATGTCCCCTGTAATTTTGGTAGTGATAGCCCAGGGCCCCAAGTTCAAGAGACATGGGTATTGAATGACTCTGCTGTTAGCCCAGTCCTCATAGCCATCATTTAGGGAATTAAGTCTAGGGCTATACCTCTATGCCTCCTCTTCAGCCACAGCTATGGTAGACCCAGAAAGGAAATTCCCAACACCAAAGTCGTGGGCACAGTCAAATGATAGAATTGCAGAAACAGATATGGTTTTTGCAATTGAAATGATACTGAAAAAGATACATGGCCATCTGCTTTACATTTGCAACATAAGGACCACTAGGCCTTTCCATTTAACCTACTGCTTAAAATGTTACCATCCTTTCCTTAAGAGCAGAAACTGTCTTGCTTTTAAATTTTTATCCCCAGTACTTAGTACAGCACTTTGTACATATTAAGTGCTTAATAAGTGTTTTTTATTCATTCATTAGAATGTGGAAAATATGCTTTATGAACTATAAATATATCATAGTGATCTATTATTATCATCATCAATAATAAAGTTAAACCAAAAATTTTTTTACACATGTAACATAGAGGCAGCATACATAGTGAGTAGTTAGAGAGGTAAACTTGGAGTCAGGAAGACACAAGTTTCAAATCCTCTGGTACTTAATACTAGAAAAACTAGGATTTAAGAATTGCTTGGAGGACCAAACTATCATTTGACAGTAGTAACTTATTTTTTATCCATGAGGCAAAGAAAAAGTGATAGCAGGATGGAAATTTTTATTTTAAAGTAAAATTTTAATATCTCTATGCAATTATATTTAAATTACATTTGTGCAGGATAAGTGATAGTAAAATCAAAAAAAAATTATGTGTCAGTAGACACAAACCTGATCCTCTGTAACTGTATGATCCTAGACAAGTCAATCAGCCTCTATGCTTCAGTCAATATATTAGGACTTGTCTCTTAAACCATAGAGACGTGGTGATTTTAATGGAGGCTGTTCCCCCTCTAAGAGTTTCCCCACTCTGGGGAAATTATAGTTCCTTAAGTATTTGCATGTCTACCAATATAGTTAGAATTTGATTGCTTAAAAGTGTTAAAATATTAGATTTTTACTTTTCATTTAAGACATTACTCAGAACATTATTGTATATGATATATGTGCTACATTCTTTGTAATTTTACTTTGAGATTTTTATTATGCATACAAAGGCAGCATGGTACATTGATAAGAGAGCTATAATTGGAGAACCTGCTTAGTTCTTAGATTTTTACACTTACTGGCTATATGATTTGGGGCCATTTAATTCTTTCTAAGCCAAAGTTTTCCTTGATGGTTAAAATAGGTGTGATGATGCCCATTCTGCTTACTTAAAAGGGTTGTTCTGTGGATGAAAAAGGGTCAGGTGCTATGTGAATAAAAGGTATTATTTATGAATTTATAAATGGATCACCAAATGCCCTTTCTGTAGATCCACTGTGGACTTCCTTGTAGTGCATTAATTTTGGCACTTAGTGTGAAAACTGAAGAAATAAACTCTTCCACATGTAAAATAAAATAACAATAAACTTTGTCATTTTGATATTAAAGGCTTTAAGTAATTTCTGTGATGCATAATGTTCCTTAGTATTACTGATGACAAGATCTGAGTGTTTTCTTTTTCATGTTCTGCAGTTGGTTAATAGATTTTTTAAAAAATTAAGTCTAATGTCAAGACTGGCAAATGACTTTTTTTAATTTATAAAGTTATTTAGTAGTAAAATTTTGTGACTTAAAATAATTGATTAGTAGAAATTTAGTCACTTCAGAATTTTATGCAAAATCTAAGAACTTCATTTGTAATGCAGTTAATTTCATTTCAGTGTAGAGAATTTAGCTAACTTGGAGCTTGATGGCTTGAGAGCAACACGTTGAGTTTTTTAAAAGTGTCACAAAGATGAATAGCTGTCCACATGTTTTTCACCAGCTCAAGGAAATAATACATCATTTTGTTAATATGTAGTAGTTTTTTAGTTTATTTCAGTATTAGAAAACTGATATATACTTTGATGCCTCAGTGTCCCCCCAGTGAAAGGATTTTGAAATTCTAGAATGTTAGGTGTGATTTTCGTATTTTAAATGAACCGAAGAAAGTCCAAAAGGGAATTAATAATAGACTATGGTATTTCACATTATTAGTTCAAAATGTGTAGAACGTCATATTTTATAATGGCATTTATTGCAGATAAGTTTGAAAGAATTAAAATGTTCTGCTTCACAAACACTTCTAGCAGTTCTTCTTGTGTATGCCAATGTTTTAGGAAGGGTGTGTGCCAGATGACAGAAATTCAGTAATGATTAAGTGTAATACTTGAGGAAACTTTAGTTTTTATTAAACTTCCTACTTGTCTTATGGTTTAATTTTAGAGTAATTTCCTTTAGGATTTTGCCCTGTGGACTATCACTGTTTTATCTTAATAGCATTAGACCAGTCTTCTTGTTTAAAAAGAAACACTATAAAAATGAGCCAACATACCTTCCCCATTGTGTAATTGATCCAAGTTTTCATTCCTTTTGTTTTGTCTTTCCCCTTTCTTGCTTATATTTTCATCGTGATTTATTTGACTTTGTACAAAGTACTAGAAAATTTCTCTCATGTTAATGGAACTCTTGTTTACTTGACATAATATATTTGGATAAATAAGTTTACTCTCAGGACAAATAGTCTCTTTGGGTTATGAATATTTTAAAATCCGTTTTTGTGTCTTTCTTTTTGAACAGAGATGTGCTCCTGCATCCATTCGTCTTATGGACAATTTGCAGTTTCAGTTTGGTAAGTTAAGGAATACTAATTTGTAAAGTTATTTGTCAACTTAGTCATTCTTAAAATTCAACCATTCCTTTCTTTGTTTAAATTTGTTAAAAATGTTTTTACAAAATTTCAGCTACTTGACCTCAATTTTTTGTTTCTGTGATTTTTATACTAGAAATGTTTATTAGAATTTTAGCTTATTAGATCACACTTTCTTTCTGTAGAGCCAGGGTTCTTAGCCTGAGGATAGATTTCTGTGAGTCTGTAAACTTGGATGGGAAAAAAAATTCACCATTTCTTTCAGTTAGAAAGAATGCCTTCAATGAAGGCAGAAAAATATTCTGAGAAAAGGTTCATAAGATTCAGCAGACTGACAAAGGGGTTCGTAGTACAAAAAAAGTTAGTAGCCTGTACACTGTAAAGCAAATATGTTTATTAGAAATAGGCCAAAACACTCAAAGACAGGATAAATCAATTCATTGTGTCATATGTGGAGGTATAATTTAGATGGAATTCTTTGGGAAATGATAATAGGTGTACAGAATCTATCTGTACTTATTTGGACCTAGTATATAGTAAAAGTTTAAAAATTATTTTAGCTACATACAAATGGTTATTTATTTGACTTATTCAATAATTTAGTATCTGAAAGAAATTTAATTTCCACTTCGCTTATCTGCATTTCATTTTTTTATGCATTTGTCTAGGTAATTATAATAGAACCTTCAAAGTTATGTATTCCAGTTATCAGTATGAATTTTACCAGATTAGGGACTGATTTTGTAAATAGAATCTCCATTATAATGTCTGTCACTGTCATTAGATTTGTTAGTGAAAATGTTTTATATGTATCTGTGTGTGATTTTAGTAGATTTTATGATAAAATATATAATTTGATCCAAAATAAAAGTTTAAAATAAAACAAATCTGCCTTTTGAAAATTCTTAGGACAGAAAATATTATATCATCCCAGGGAATCATGAAGTAAATGGCATTGAGACATTTCCAAGCTACTTTTAGCATTATGCAAGAGCAGTCACTATAATCTGTTCCTGTACATTTTATTACTTATTTAATTGAGAGAGTAAATAGACTTGCCACTTTTATAAGGTATGATTTCTTTTCTTAGTCATCATGTTGCATTCATTAAATTATTTTTTCACTACCGTTTAAAATATCAGAGGCTTTCTAACTAGATTTTCTCTTCAGAAATAAAAATCTTTTCTTAATATTGTTAATATTCAGATAGAAATACAACTTTTGAAAAACTGGACCTGTGATTTTATCAATGCAGGAAGATTCCAGTGCTCTGCAGCAGTGTTCTTAAAACATTGCCTGAGGCACTGAGCTTGTCAATGACTTGCCCAGGTTTGCATAACCAATATCCAAGGCCAACTTTCTGTCTATTAAGTTGTACTCCTTCCTTGTGGATATGTTTTTTTTGGGATTTGTTGAGAAGTATCAGTTTTGTCAAAACAGAATCAACAAAGCCAGCTAGATGAAGCTTAGTGCTGAACATTTCCATTTTTTCCTCTACCTTACTACCTTCCTTTGAAATTATCTGGAGGCAGCATCTTCCATTTCCCATGACTCTTACCTTAAGTAATAGCAGTTCATTTCACCCCTCAGTAACAAAACTATAAAGTCCAAAAAGGACAGTGAACTAATTTTGGGAGTAAAAAATAAGCAGTGACATGCCCAGTTTTGTGGTACCACATAGCAGGATTTCCAACCCTTTTAGAAATATACCTGAGAACTTATTGGAATTCATCTTAGGAACTATCACCTGGACATCTTCCAATCTATCTGTTCTCCAGTCATGTCACATATGTGTATGGTTGCCATATGTAGGTGTTTTCATTTGCCTTATTTTTGTCGACATCATAGTTTTTACCCTCTGTCTTACCTCAATTTAAAACTAGCAAAGATAAGAGGAAATCATGGATGACTTCTAGTGCAGGTCTGAGCTAAATGTAGGTATTCAGTAAATATATATTGATTCTTAACACATCAAAGTGTATGGATACTGTGATTAGGACATACTTCCTTTTGTTGGCTAAATGAAATAAAACAGTATCTATAAAATGAGCATTTTTAGATAGGCAACATTAATTTAGAAACAAATAAATATTGCAGTTAATATACTCTGATAAATACAGTTGTTTGACCCACTAAAATACCAGTCAACAAAAGTTAATTTTTCTCCCAAATATAGGTGTTACTCTTCTAAATTGTTTTTATTATCCTTTTGGAATAGAGACTAGGGAGAGGAAATGTTTCCAAATCAAAGTTCCAATTTAATGCTTAGTAGGTCTTTTAATTAGGTCTCTGCCTTATGATGCCTATCAGGATATATACTAGAAAAAAATTTAAGGTAATTTATTTCTAAGGAATATCAGTGTAAACAATTTACTAAACAGAATTTCCCTTTTTAATGATCCAGGAGCTCAAAATAGAATAAGAAGATATCTTTCTCTGCTGTTTTATTGTGGCCTTGAGGCGACCCTCAGGACTATGCCAGTGAAGAGCACAAGCTTTGGCAGACACAGCAAAGTTGGAAAGGATTTGTGCATAGGCTCCAGTAGAGGGCTGTCTGTTGTCTGAGAACTGGCTTAGTTATCATCAGAAAAGTTCATCACCAGTTTGAGTGAAGGATGACAGATTTTTTTTTTTGGTCAAGTTAGCTTTCAGAGACCATCTACTAACTGATAGAAAGGTGTTCCTTGGGGGATTATCTAAAATGATGAAATCATAAGTCTTGCTATATTGAAGTATAAGCTACAATTCACTTATTTATCACACAATATCATTATGTTGATCTTTTGATTTCACAAGATTTCTTATTGAAAATCAATAGAAATATATTAGATAAGAGAAACAATTTAATGTCAATGTAAAAATATTGTGAATAAAAAGATTTTAAATTCATTGTTGCAAAGAACTTTTGATACTTAGGTAGAATGTTTCTGCTGGTTTTTTCTTTTCAGATTTTAAGGATTTAAGCTTTTAAAGTAATTTTAATAGGACTTAAAAATATCATGTAAATGGTGCTCAACTTTTTTATGAATTGGGCTCATAGCATGAAGGCCAGATGCATGGCCCTTAAAATGGAGCAGTCATGGGAGTTTTTAGAAGTTGCTGCTAACAGAAAACAATGGAAAAACAGTAAAAGGCTTTCATCTCAATTAAGCTCGGTCCCGAGGCAAAGATGTTAATTTAACAGACTCTAAGACACCATTTATGCTATTCTGGCAATTTTAATTCTCCGCGTGTAATTAAAGAAGCAATTGCTAGTTTTATGCCAAGAATTCTACATGAGTGGCATAACCATTAAAAAAAAATTAAACTAAACTAAACTTGATATTGACTCCATGTTTAGTGATTGATCGGAACGGTTTCTGAATAATTTTCAAAAAATGAAACCAGTTACTATCGGCTGCTCTTAATGAAATAAAAATTAATGAAGTTGCTTTTATTATGTGCATGCTATGTCATTGGAAGATAACCCAACCTAGATTTAGTATTAATTACATTTAGTTATTTATCTTTTGGGTTTTTTTTTTTAACTGAAAAGAGATTTTGGAAATACAAGATTGTTTTTGTTTTCTTTTGATTAAGTAGTGTCAATTCGATTGGGAATTTTTTAGCTCTCAAGTTCAAAAATATTAACAATTTTTAAGTAGACTCTAAAAATTATATTTACTATTTTTGCTGCTTGAAAATCACAAATTTTGCTATTGCTTTAAAGTATACATTTTTCCCCCCCTACTTTAGGTCTTGCTCTTAAACCTCAGGTTTCCTCTATTTTTACATCATTTTTGGATGGATTGAAAAAATTTTACATCACAAAGGTATTTATTTTTAAATTTTAAAATATTAATGCTATATATTTTAGAAATTCTGAAAAGCCCATAGAACCATTTTGAACACTTATAGAAAATTGTTTATGCTGTCCAAGGTAAAATTTTATATTATTAAGCACAGGTCTACTTTCTTGTTTCAAGTTTTTTTTTTCTTCAGAGCAAATGCATTTACTTTTTATAACCTTTTATGTTCTTTATTAATACACTTATTATTTATTTTGAGATTGGGGGTGGTGAAGGTAGCCTAATAATTGCTTTTTGGGGATCACTTTTCCAGGTTAGAAATAAATATACTATCAGAAATTACTTTCTTTGTACAGTATTATATAGGTGGGTGGGTCTTAAAATTTATGTTGGACACCTGACTAAATTTCTTCTTGCTGAAAAACAATTAAGTTCAGATATTCTAGAGAGATAGTGTACACTCATGATTTGTCTTAGACTAAGACAAGATAAACTGGGTAGCAAAATTCTGATGCCTTCTGTTGATTATCCACATACATTTTTTTGTCATGTAGGGGAGATAGTAATTCCAACTTGATTTTGCTTCTTATTCAATATGATTTTATCTAGGGTAGTGATAATCTTGCATAGTTGTGACTCATCAAAATTCCATTTCCCTTCATGATTACTGAAACTGAGTCAGAACATTTTTTTTAATAGCCCAGGTAACAAATGTATATTTTCTGTGCTTCATTTAGATGAAACTTCTTTGTATTATAAATTATTTGCCTCTGTTTCATTGTATTGTCAGGATGACATTAGCTGAAGCTTGTATTTTAATTTGGCTACAGTTATTAACATTAAAGTTTATCAGTAGCTTATAAAATAATTTATTTTCTATGGGATATGAGTGTGGAAGAATTTCTTGAAATTGCAGCTTACTTTGGGTAGTTGTCAAGATCTTTCACTGGTCTTTTGATTTTTCATGTAGTATTAGTACACATCATCTAACTTGTCTTTTAAGAGAGGTTTCTTAGGTTAAGCAGGGATCCTGTTAAAGCAGGAAATTGCCGTTGATACTGCTTATTATGTGTGCTTTTCTGGTTGAAGACTGTTTGTGAAATAGAATAGTAACCAGACTTGGTTCTGAAGAACAGTTGAATGGTGTAGCGTCGCCATGGAGTCACTTTGCCCATTAGCTGTGTTTAACTTTTTTTTTCCCTCGTTACAAGAGAGGGTTCAGTATGATGGAAAGGATGGGGTTATGTTAGGAAATAACCTCCCTAAAAACAAAAGATTAAAATGTTTTTTAGAAATACAGTTGTTATTGACTTTAGGTTTAGTCTGGAATGGAACTTTTCCATCTCTTTTCATTTGCTATTTTGCTAGATATCTTACATGAAGTCACTATCAGGAAGTCCTTTATTGTTTATGATAAGATTTTCTTCAGTTACAGTGTTTTGTTGTTACTGATCACAGCTATTACAATTAATTATTGACATTTCATTGTTGATTTTTGACATTACTAAAAACTGCCTAATTTAACATAACCCATACTTTGCCCCTAAAAACCTTTTTTGTTGTTGTTTTTAATTCCTTCTTGTGGTAGGGTAGATTTCACTCAAAGTGGAATATAGTCTTTTGGTTACCAAGATTGCCAATTTTGAGGCTTGAGGACATTTTATTTTCATAGACTCAAGTCAAAATAGGGCACTATAACTGGCTGAATCAGAACTTGAAAAAGAATTTCTTCTTTGTTAACTTGTTTGTGTTTTGGAGATTCATCCTCTGGGTTTTCTGGAAGGTATTACTAGTCTCTTAGTATTTGGAATTTTAGTGTGTATTTTAATCGTATATTTCTAAACCCATTCAAGACTTTTGGTGAAAGATTCTTTTGTTATTTAATAGTTCCAAGATCCATGATATCTGTGGGAGTACTTTTTCTAGCAATGTAGATCGTATATTTCCTCTCCCTTGTAGTAGAGTGTAGTGAAGTTGCTGTGGCTGAAAAAATTCATCAGTTGCAGCCATCGCTTTCTTGTGATCAGCTTCTCCAGGCTCATCCAGATTGGTCCTTGATTAATAAACACCTAAGCTATTGCCTTCATCTATTCAGAGCCCTTCCAGCTTTGCAGGAATTATAAGGGCCTACTACTCTGGCATAGCCCTTAACCTAAAGTGTTAAAGTAGGACTTTAGTGGAAGAGCATTTTAATAAGTCTCCAAAGTATAGCAAACTCATTGTTATAGTTCTTGTAATTGTAATTTTTAAGAATGTCAGAGTTATATGGTAAGTCCTTGCTTTACCTTTGATATTTTTTCCACATGAATCAAAGTTAGCAACCTTTTGAATTTCTCAGGAGCTGAAGTTTATTTCTCTAGTTCCTTGGGACTTTCAGTTATTGATGCTTTGTTTTTTATGTAAGCCATTCTTGCAACTGAGATAGAAGATTTATTTTTATTCTTCAGAGTAATGGTACTAAACTTATTTTTTCGAATTAATCATTACTGCTGCTCCTGCTCCTAACTGATATTTATAAGCTAGATAGCTAACTGGAACATAATTTATTAAGTGCTATATCTCAGGCACTGTGCTAAGTGCTAGGGCTACAAATAAAAGATTGTCAGACTGTCCCTGCCTTCAAGGAGCTTTCATTCTGGTGAAGGAACATAAAGCATAATAGAGAGGGAAAAGGGATGTCCGGGATGGAGATGTTTGGGAAGAGCTGTGGAGACCTAGTATTGAGAAAGATAAGGCCAGAACTATTCTATCAGAGCCTAGGCAGGTTGGAGAGTTGAAGACCACTTTTCTAATGGGGAGGTAGCTGAGGTGATTGACTTGAGTGGATGCTCCAGGCTAGAGATAGCACACTTTAAATAAGTTATTTCCTTTGATCCTATCAACAATCCTGTGAGGTTGGCAGTCAGGTGTTGTTATTCCCATTTTCTAGATGAAGAAATTGAAACTCTGAGAAGTTGTTACCAGCCTAGGGTCAGACAGTCTATGGCAGAATAGGGTATCAAACCACTGTGTTATGACTCCAGACCCAGCAGAATTTACTAATTGTTATCATTCAGTTGTTTTCAGTCACGTCCAACTCTTTGTGACTCCGTTTTGGATTTTCTGGGCGAAGATACTGGAATGGTTTACCATTTTCTTTTCCAGTTCATTTTATAGTTGAAGAAACTGAGGCAAACAGGGTTAAGTGACTTGCCTAGGGTCACTTTGCTAGTAAGTATGAGACCAGACTTAAACTCAGGAAGATGGTCTCCCTGACTTCTCCTAGAGTAGTTAATCATTCTTTTCTAGCTTATTGTTCTGCTGTGAATATTTTTATTTATCTCTGCTTTGCTAGACTTTCTTCTAATAACTGTATTTACTAAAAGGATGAAATGTAGACACATTCATCTTTCTAGCAACATTTTACTGAACATTCAGTAATTCTTTACTGGTAGTTGATATATTTTATTCAGTTTTCTTTGGCAATTGTGGAGGAACATGCAGACCTGTCTTGCTTCACCCCATTTTACTAGACATCTCAGTGGATTGAAACTACAGTAAAGGAACTTAGAAAATAGTCTTTGTGCTTGAGAAGCAGAAGTTGCTGCTATGGGCGTCTTCTACAGAGAATGTCCCAAAGGCAAAACAGAATGAAGCCACAAGTGTTTTATAGGGAGTCTGCCTCTCCATATGCATGTCTACACAGTGGCAGTAATTTATGAAACTTGTTTGTTCATTTATTCACTATGCTCTGATCAGCAAACACTGAAGAAATAAATAATAGAACTAAAAACTAGGAATTTACTAAATAATCTTACATGACTCCAGCTTTTTAAAAAAATACTGTTAAGCACGTAACAGATGCTTTGCAAAGATCTTCATATGTAAAGTATACTATCTGAAACTAAAAAAGTTGGTGTCTTGGTGGGGGGTGAGGGAAAGCAGGTAAAGAGGAGGAAGAGTGCAGTGTACTTTGGCTCTTTATTTTGTAGGGTATGTTTTGTTCTAATAAAAATATTTTCATTTCAGTTTAAAGGATTTGATCCCAACCAACTAAGTGTAGCTACATTACTCTTTGAGGGGGATCGAGAGAAGGTTCTTCAACATGAAAAGCAAGTGTATGATATAGCCGCCAAATTTGGGTATGACTTTTATAAATGTCTATAATTCTTAGAGAAAAATGTATTAATGCAAAACAGAAGGTAAAGTCCCTTTAGCCTCTCTAACATAAATGGGTTTATTTTAATAAACTGTTTGTATTACTGAATTTGTAATTCTACAGTAATGTTATTTTGAATGACGGGATATTTAACTATTGCTTCATGAGCTTTATCAGTTTTACAGAAAGTCAGACTGTTCTGTTGTGATTGTTTTATCTGACCAGACATAGCATTTTAAATGTTTTTCTTTAAGTCTGAATTAATGTTTGTTTTTACAATGTATGCGTATCTAAAAGTAGCAGCAGAGTGTGCCTTACAGAAGGAGAGGTCCATATCGTTAGGTTAATATTTAGTGGACGGAATTGACAATAACATATGAATAAAGCCAGCTATTGGTATGTTTTTAAAAGGAAATTGTGTTTAATCAAAGGAATTTGATAAATTATCTGTAACCCACCCCCTGTCACTGATTGTTTTATGTTGGTACAAAGGAACAGAAAACATTTCACTTCTGTAACAGGCTGAGTAATGATAGGGTGGTTTCTGTCTGTCTGGTTTGATGGATTACAAGACTGATCAATGAAAACGATAGTGAAAATGTCATTTGTCCCAACAACGTTTTTTTTTCTATTCTACTTTAAAACATAAACCAACAGTTTTCCAGAAATTATTGTTTACTGTTGAATATACATAGAGATGACTCATGTTTGTAATCTATTTTCCAGTAAATTCTTCATATATCTTTATCTTTAGAAATATACAATGTTCACTTTGAAATAATCTTTGTAAATATTTATTGTCCTCTGTATTTTGCTTTATATCACAGAAGGTACATTAATATTTGGTATGGAAACAAAGGTCTTAGAATACCTTGTTTTATGTATTTTTTAAAAAATATATGTCTTGAATAGACTTTTACTTTTTATTGCTAGAATTAAGGAGATTGAATGGTAAAAGTGTAGTGTTCTTGAGTAAGCGATCTAATTAATCTTAACCAAAGCCAAGTTTTTAGAGTAGTGTTTTATTATTGTACTGGCCTTACATATTGCAAATTAATTTTTTTTGCCCTGTTTTGAAATTAACAAGTATAGTTTTTATCAGGGGAAAAACAATGGCTCAGTAACTTCCCATTTCTCCCCTTCCCCCCATTTTTTTCCTTTTCTTCTTTTTTCTTTGCTGCTCCATTTCCTCATCTCCTCCATTTCTGCTGATGTATTGGTTGAATTAACTAAAAAGATAATTAATCCAGAAAGAAGAGAAAGTTTAGTGACTAAATGGTGGGACTGGGTTTCAGTTGTGCTTGGAGTTTTTTTGCTTAGATTTGATGTGAGCACTGGCAAGGGATTTAACCATTCTGTGTCCATTCCCTTATCTTTAAAAACATTTTTGTTTGGGTTCATTATTTTGGTCTTAAGTCAAATACTTCATACTTAGTGACTGAGATGCAAAAATGAAATTCTAGTTTTAGATAGCATGCAACTAATGTAGCCTAAAATATTTAAAAACTTTATAAATTGAATTTCCTTCTAAAACATTTAAGTTAGAATTTGTATAGTTAAAACCTTAAAATTCTATGCTGTGAATCCTTGAATATATTATGGTGGCATTGAAGTTAATGTATATAGAATTGAATTGTTTTACCAGTGCTGGGGGACCAGAGTACTGTTGCTCTATGGTTTGATGTAGTTCCAGTTAGTTACCACCTTATGGTAGTGTTTCCTTATAATGTGACCTAAAATCATTGATCTTGTTTCTGCAATCTAGTTTGGCAGAGCTGATTATAAATATTTCAAGGCATAGCCCTTTTTGTAGGGCATGGTTTATTTTTATTTAATATTGCCATGGTGCTAGATTACTGTGACTGATGCTTATTTCTCCCCATCCCTTCTAGCTTTGGGATGGAAGTGGGAACAGTTAAGGTCTCGCTTATTTGGTCTCTAAGAAAGGAAGGGATAGAGCCAGCCATAAGCAGGAGCTCTGTGCTGTCTGGGTATCTTAGTATCTCTCCCATAACAGAACAATCTCACAGTGGTAAGTGTGGGGGAAGTAATCCAACAAACTTCTATGGGTGACCTAGGCTTCCAGTTAATCAAATAGCTAATTATGGATACTTAATCTCCTGTGGGATCTTTGGCTTTCTATGCTCTGTACCCTTTACCATTTCTAGAACTATAATCAAATCAATATCCTCATTGCTCCTTAAAACTGTTTTGTCAGTCTGCCTCCCTGTAGCTCCACTCACCATCCCTTTGATCTCCCAAACTAAAACAGCCCTCCTGAGCTACTACTTCTCTGTTTATATTGTCTTCTCTGATTAGAATCTAAACTACTTGAGGGCAGAAACTATCCCTTTTTTTGTAGTTGTATGCCCAGTGCTTAGTTTGATGTTTGGTGTGTTATAAAAATTTGCTGAAAAAGGATCTTTCATTCATTCTTTCATTCCTACATTCACATAGATTTCCATTACGGAATGAAAGGAAGTTTCAGTTTCCTTCTTTTTTGATCTCTCTGGTCCCCAAACAAGTACACAGTACTTTGTGAGTGTTTTTCCTAAGAACTTTAAGAGACTGTGGGAGAATTTATAGGCTTAAAAGTAGTAAGCATTGGGAAATTACGTTGTTATGGAAATGCTACAAAAACCTTCTAGTAATAGTTGCCCTCTATAATTTTCAAAATGTTAATGGTAGTGTTAAAAGGAAACTTCTTTGTTCGGGCGTTCAGTCTAATCAATGAGATAAAAAACTCAGGACTAAGAGAATTGAAAGGAGTTCATTACAATTTATCAAGGTAGCACATAACACATTGATGGGCTCATCACTGGGGATCAGTAAGGGATTCAAGATGAGCCAGTTTTTATTGATGACTTTCATAATGAGATAAAGACAATTCAGATAGGTCCATATCAGCAAAAGAGGATAGGTCATTCATTGCACCTCAGCACCTCCCCAGTTTCCCATATGGGGAATGCTAGCAGGTCGCAACTATGGGATAAATTTCAGGAACTAGAAAGACTGCAGACTAGTTGATGCCTCCCCGCTAGCTCTGATTGACAAACAGGATTGAAAACAGTGGATCACTGAGTCAGCATAATTTTCAGTAGCCGTAGGCTAGATCTTGACTTGTAGTCTTGTCCTTCTTGTAGTTTTGGGATGCAGGCTCATCTAGTGCTTCCTATATCTTTCTTATTTTTGTGTTGTCTTTTTTCTTCTTCTCTTTTCTTCCTAGTAGGAGAAGAAGAGATAATGGGTGCTAGTTGTATTGCCAAGGCAATATTCACAGTACCAACAGTGATTATGAATATGTAAGCAAAATATAATAGACTCTTCATATAGAAGACAGAAGCAAAACATTTATTCTGACACCAGAAAGCCAAATCCCAACACCAGAAAACCGAATCCATCATAGCAACAAAAAAGTTAATACACCTTATCACAGCAAGGAGCAGCACCATCCCAAAGCCTTCCCACAAACAAAACACTCACAATACTAGCTGTCTGCTTGCCTACGTCCTTTCTCTCCCTCCATCCTAACTGCTCTGACTCCCAGCTTCCTCTTAGCTCTCTTCCACCTTTTCTGCTCCACAGGCTCAGCAAACTCCTCCTACCACAGACTCCATGTGATTACATTTGGTCTATTGAGGGACAAGGAAGATCTTCAAATTCCCTTAGACCTATTAAGGGGCAGGGAAGATCTTCAAATTCCCATTCCCATAACACTAATGGTCATTTGACCCCACAAAGATTCAAACCATATTACTTGAATTTAAGTGCTAATTCCATACTTCTTGTTTAATTTGGTTTAATGAAGCCTTTACACAGTCAAATCATCACTGACAAGTGAAGGTCTGAAAGTATAGGTAGTTTCCTTAAGCTTCTCTGTATTAAGAGGCTCACTTTTCTCTTGTTGTTTATTTTATCAGAGGTTTTTCCTGTCACTCGAGGATATTATGGGCCAAATGATTTGCTTTCCTGTGACGTCTTTCACTTTTAGCAGCTCTCTGTCTATGACCTCCTCTGATCCTTCCCATCATTAGTAGTCATTCTCTAGCCCTTCCAGTTACCTTGTATTTGTTTTCTATGTGTTATTTCTTCTGTTAGAATCTAGCCTCTTTGAGGGTGGGGATGTTTCACATTTGTCTCTGTATCCCTGCACCTAGCACAGTATCTAAGACCTCGTAGGCACTCGTTAAATAATTGTTGATTGGTTTATGATGTGCCATAACTCAGGTGTTTTATCTTGTTCATTTATTTCCAGGTTTTGGAAACTGAGTCAGTATAGTTATTGGAGTGTTGGGGGTGGTTTGAGGCAGCACAGAAATCTTTTCCATTGTTCATAATCTGGTGTAGGACCCATAGGAATTAAAAACTGTTCTTCCTGCTTTCCCACTTCTTTCGCCAGCTGACTCCAGAAATGATTGATTCGGCTATGTAAAAGTAGTAATTATTTTTATTTATATGAGTCTTACTATTTATGACTGATTTCCATGCAAACTAGTAATGATTCTACATATTAATGCATGCAATATTGTTTTCAGTGCTAAAAGTTGTTCCCATGTGCTTGAGGGGAGACAGTATACACACATACACACACACACACGCACACGCACACGCACACACTCCCTCCCAGTCTGTCTGTCTGTCTGTCTGTCTGTCTCTCAAGAGAGAATGTATTCTAGGCAAGAAGGACTGGGAAGGGTGGGACAGAAGCATAGAGATAGAGGTTGAGTTTTGTAAGAGATGGGAAGAGTCCAGTTTGACTTGCCTCAGGTTTGCCAGAGAAAGAATAATGTGTAACAAACCTGGAAAGATAAGTTAGAACGAAGTTACCATTGAGAGAAAAAAGAAAGTTTGAATGAGAGTGGAGTTGGGAAGGATAAAAGTGAATTAAGTTTAAGTTAATATGAATTTGAGATGGGATTGCTGGTGATGTGGGACTGGAGAGCAGGAGATGCAAGCTAGACCTTTCTCAAGGGGAGGAAACACAAGCATAGAGAAAAAAACTTGCCCATGGTTGTACAGCTAGACAGTGAGAGAGTTAAGACAAAAATAACTCAAGAGCCCTTTTACAGTACCAGCATTTTTGTTGTTGTTGTTGTGCATATAAAAACTACTAAATTAAGGGAATTTTGCCTTCTCTTTTTGACATAGGATCTACTTGCTTATAGAAGAGCTAGGAAAAGTATTTGTACAGTTGTGGGAAATAAATTATAACAAAATTTTAAAAAACACATTCAGTGCTCATCCTTATTTATAATGGCATTCAGAACCTTCCTTTGTCATCATATTTATAATGGTAGCATCTCACCTGTATTTTGTTTTGCATTTTGTCTGTACATTGCTTTGTAGGCTTTCATGCAATGTTTCACATACATATTTTCCTTCCTATAAAAGATTGTAAACTATTTAAACACGGGCAGTATTTTGCTTCTTTTTTTTTACTGCCTGAAATACCTAGTGCTCTACACATAGGTGGTCAGTGAATACCTGATGAATGATTAAATGTATGTGGTATCTTTAGATGATCAGTATTTGTATATGGATGACTTGATTGCTAAGAAATAATTATGTGAGATAGACATTAGGTAGGCTCCTTGTTCTTCATTCATTTTTTCCCTCTGCTGACTTTTAAAATAAAGATCTGTTTCTAAAAGTAGGGTTGGGGAAAAGGATTACTTAATCTCAAAGAAGTCTGTTCAGCATTGCTGTTTTTATGAATTTGTTATTTATGGGAATGGAGAGGAGGTTGAAATTAATGACTAAAAATACCGTCTAAAAGTTTACTAATAAACTAGCATTAATCATGCTCTATTCCTCTGACTCACTGCTGGACTAGAAATTGTAAGAGGAAGCACAGATTTGCATTGAGAAAGCGAGTATCCTCACTGGGAGTTCCTTATATTAATGAAATAATAGATCACGCCATAAATATATAAATAAAATTATGTACATTTCATTTTTAAAATGCGTATGAATAATTTACTCTTGCAGTGGTTTGGCAGCTGGAGAAGACAATGGACAGAGAGGTTATTTGCTGACTTATGTTATTGCCTATCTTCGGGTAAGTCACCTTTCATTGATCTGTTGCCTATTCCAAAACCCGCCTCTCCCCAGCCCCCAGTCACTCACTGTAGATAGCTTATGCAGTAATGCAACTGAGGGAGCAAAATCTCGCTTTTCCCCTAACTTTCGATGAGAGTCATTCTTTATTTATTGTGCTTTTCCTTTTCCTCTGTTTTTCAGCTTCTTATTTTTCATATTGGTGATCCTTATACTGGACTCCAGTTTTAAATAGAAGGTCTGCAGACCATTATTTAACAGATTGTCTTATTGAACCTATCTAACATAATACTTTAACTAACCTATTTTAAATATATTAAATATTATCTTAAAATTATCCTTTAAAAATAGACATTGGCGTATTTCAGGTTAAAAACTGGAATCAGTATTTGGGACTAACTTAAAGCAGTTTTGGGAATGTTAATAAAAAGCTTTTAAATGAAAATGATTAATGTAAGGTATAATTTTTAGTGACTATCTGAATGGATAATGAGGGTGTCTTCTTAGTGATGCACTATTAATGTATTAAATGTTGTCTTAAGAATCATTTATTTTATATATTCTCATACTATTTATGCAAACAAGAAATTGGTTATCTCATGATGAGTATAATATTTTGTTATAAAGTTACCCTGATTCATAGTACAAGGATGTTTATCATTCTGAACTGGAGTGCAATTAGTGTTCTTCTCTTTCAGATTGCTGCTTTAACAATAGTTCTCTAGTTGATTTACCCTTTTAGTGATTACTGACCGTGAGATTAATATTGCTTATGTGTGAATAAAGACACTTCACCTATTCTGTTGTTTTTGTTTTTAAGGGCATGCTTTTTTTTCTTTTGGGTCTTGCCACTTACATGGTAGCCGCAATGAATTATTGGCAATGCCCTACTAGCTAATGCTTTATATTGATTTCTTTTGAACTTTTGGTCAAGTTATTGTCCCTGATCCCTGTTTCTTTGTGTAGCAGTTATTCTCTTTCTAATCTGTTTTTCTTTGGGAAGGTCCTTACAGAAAAAAAAGGCTTTCTCTTCTTTTCCTAAATCGCTCTAAAATCAGTCCACTTGATTATTTTTATTTCCTTTTCTTTTTAGTAACACTCAAGGTATTTGTTTTTCAGTGTGATACCTTAGATTTTTTTAAATGTTGGGGAAGTGGTGTTGCTTATTTGTTTAACAACTTAAAACTAGGAAATACAATCCTTCTCTAAAAGTTGTTATTATTTCTTACCTACCATTTCCTTTCATTTCACTAATGTTTTTCTAAGAATGATAGACTTCATGTACATGAGTCACCACTAAAATAGTTATAAGTTATTTGACTTAAAGGTTGATCTTTTACTATAGGATTTTTGGTCATGAAATTGTGCTTTTAATTTTTTGTAATTTTCTACATCCTTTGTTACGGATTTCTGTTTCCTCAATGCCTCATTAGCCCTGTTAACCTGGAGACTCTTGTAACTTGTTTGTCTGAATGCTTGGCTTTGTATAAAGATTTTTATCTTCTTTTGTATCTTTTGATTTTTTTGTTTTTTTAACTCAGATTTCTTTGGTTCTAGAGCTGTAATGAACTTTTAACAATTTTTATTTTGCAATATTCTTATATGTAACTTAAAGAATTTTAAAAATTAATTTATAAAAACATCTAAAATATTGCTTTTTTCAGAACTCTAACATTTCTGACTTTTCTGTTTCAAAAGGTTTTTTGAGGGAAATACTCAATACTATTTTCTTTAACTGTATGAGGAAACTTATACTATCTTAATTGCTCTTTTATAATCAAATACCGCAAGAAGTAGATAACAGCTAGCAGTCAGTTTGAAGTATGTAAATTTTATTAAAGTCATGTAGTTGAGGAAGAAAAAAATCCAAAAATTTTTTTCACTTTGCAACAACATAGAAATTGATTTATCTGTAGAAGGTATATAATGGTTTTGCCTCAGAAAAATGAGGTCAATTTCATAAGTACAGTTAAATCACGACCTCTGTCTCCATTGACTTACCTTTTTCTATCTTCTCTCCACATTTTAAACTTTGTATGATCTTTAAACTTTGGCTTGATTGACTAAAAGTTTTTTTAAGTAAAATTTTAATATTTTCAGATAGTGATGGATTCAAACCTTCACAACAATAAAAAAGATACAGCTGAGACATGTTAACAGTAGTATGAGCTTCAAATGACCTTATCCTTTTCATCTGCTTTGTGACATGTTAAAGGGGTACTAGCTAATCTTTTAGTGTGGACACCCAACTGCTAGGTGTTTGACTGAGATGACTTGATGGTTTTCCAGAGATCACAAAATTTGTGTGTTTCCTAGCATTATAATGACATAGAGAGGAACAGGTAGCCTACAATTGGAAGTAGGCCTATAGCATAAATGACAGATGATTAATATTCTTTTTTTAAAATGTGTGTGTTAACAGGACCTGGGTTTGGAATACTATGTAATAGGAGAATCCTTTGAAACTTCTGCTCCTTGGGATAGGTAAAGTATTAAAATGCCTTAAAAGTAAATTGTGCATTTGAATACATTTGTAAAGGTCATGTCAGAATTGTTGAGGATTATATGATGTGTCTTAGTCATAAGTTGGATTTTAGTTTCCTAATTAAGGAAATCAGTTTAAAAAAACTTTTATACAGTTGTAGGTAAAGATTGAGGAGGTAAGGACAAATCCAAGAAAATGAGAAATTTTTAATTCTTTCACTGTCATCAAGAATTTAGGAGTTAATTGTTAGAACTTCTAGAAAAATCTTACCTTCAGGTATGATTTTAGTGTGTATGTATTTTTTTATTTCTTAGCAATTTTTTGAAGCAGTATTAGTTTTAAAATAATATCTTTCAAATAATTTATGTAACTTAAATAATTTAGAGCCCCTACAAGATTGTTTGTAAGGTGGCTGGGTGGCTCAGTGGATAGAGCTCTGGGTCTGGAGTCTGAGCTCAAATCTGGGCTGAGACACTTACTGTGTGACCCTGGGGAGGTCACTTAACCTTTGTTTGTCTTAATCTGCTGGAGAAGGAAATGGTAAACCACTCTCGTGTCTTTGCCAAGAAAACCTCATGGACAGCATTGGTGTACTGTCGTCCATGGGGTCACAAAGGGTTGGAATGACTGAATGACTGAACAACAGAAGACAGTTTAATGTATCTTATTTGCTACTGTGCTTAAGTGTTTGGGGTGGGGTAGGATAGGGCAGAGGAAGGAGACAGCTATTCGATAAATACAGATAGTTCCTTTATCAAATTCTAGAACTTTAGTCTAGAATTTGCCATGTGACCTTCGGGTAAGTCACTTTACCTTTCTGGGCCTCAGTTGTTCTCTTTGTTAGATTTGCCAGTATTTACTTTCCCTTCTAGTTCTAAATAATTTCTCTCTTTCTAGCTCTGATTCTACAATAAATAGTATCTCAAAATTTTTAGTAGCCTGGCTTTATTATATATAGAAGGATAGTTTTGTGAAATAAGGATGGAAAGGTAAGTAGCAATCAGATTTTTGTAGAGAATTTTAACAGCCAAAACATTTAAAAATATATTATTTCATTTTATTTTGATAGTATAATGAGTAGAATTTACTTTTTTTAACCTAATATTTCCCTTTGGGCATTATGTTTGAAAAGTCATTTAGCTTCTCTATATCTTTGTTTCCTTGCTTGTACAATATGTTATTATGAGGATTAAAAAAAAAAAACAACTCCTTTTGGTTTTTCGTGGTGCTATTGCAGTGAAAAGAGCGCTTGTTCAGTTTGGCATTGGAGGACTAAGCTTTGAGCCTTAGTCAGCTCTGCTTCTTACTGCTTAGATGACTTGGTGACAAGTCACATCATCATTCTAGGTCTCATGACCCTCCTCTGAAACATCAGAGGGTTGGATTAGGTGACCTCTTAAAATCTGTTCTAGTTCCAAGTCTGTGAACATATAATCCTATGGTTTTGTTGACTCAGAATAAAAACCCAGCATTATACTTAAAGCAACTTCAGTGGAAAATTTTGATGTGAGTATAAAAAATTGAGTAAACATACTTGTTTATCACTAATAGAAATGGAAGATTCCACCAAAGATGAGAAAGAATTTGTCCTTTGCAAGCAGTTAAAAAGAGGATAATACTGCTTATTCTACTTAGTTCACAGATTTGATGTGAGAAAAACCTGTGTAAACCTATCTCAACGTGAGGAATTGCTATCATCATCATTATTATTAATTAACTATTGTTGTTAGTTGACCCATGTTGCTGGGTACTGCCCTTAATTCCTGCTATTCAGGATTAATGATCCTTTTTCTTTCCACTTAGACCCTCAGAGGCTCCTGTTGTTATTGAGTCATTTCACTTATGTCCAACTCTTGTTGACCCTATTTGGAAATTTCTTGGCAAAGATACTGGAGTGAGTTACCATTTCCTTCTCCACTTCATTTTACAGATGAGGGACTGAGGCAAAGTGACTTGCCCAGGATCACATAGCTAGTTAAATGTCTGAGGCTGGATTTGAACTCAGGAAGATGAGTCTTCCTGACTCCAGGCCTGGCATCCTATCCACTGTACCACTTAGCTGCACCCTTGAGATCACATAGTCCAGTGCATTATAGATGAGTAGACTTTAAGAAATGAATTTTCTTACTCATGAATTGCCCATTGAAACCCAGTCCTCCTGATTCCCAGGTCAGTATTCTGCCCTGCACATGCATCTTTGAAGTGAGAGGCAGCATTGGAGGATTGGAGAATCTGTATTAAAATGCTGTATCTGCTAGTTAGTTACATGACTTTGGGCGAATACTTAATCACTCTGGCCTTAGTTACCCATCTGTAAATTGAAAGAGTTGGACTAGATGAATTTTTGTGGCTCTTAAGTACTTGACTTTCTAGGATATTTTCAATCCAGAGGGATTGTTAAAAGGTGAGTGGGAGAGGGGAGAAGCGAGGTATAGATGACCTCTATAGGCCTATAGGGAGGTGAGAAGCAAGGTTTTTACTTGCAAGTAAAACAAAGTATGTAACTTTCTTACATATGCATTATACCTTTGAACAGTACATTAATGTCTGACATTAACCTGAAAGGTTGATTCGCCTTAAGTGAGTATTTTTCCCTGTATTGAACAGTAGGTGTCCAGTTTTGATGCTGAACTATTAGAATTTAAAAATCAGTATAATTATTAGTAGCATTATTTTTTTTAAGTAAAAGAAAATGCCTTAGAATTCTTGGTAATCTAGAATGAAATGAATATTGGCATGTGACTTAGATAACTTTCCCTCACTGTATGACCATGGCCAAGCCATTTAAATTCTGAGCCTCAGTTTCTTTAGCTGAAAATGAGGATAATACTACCTGTAGTAGTGCTTACCTTGAATGGTTGTAGTAAAGATCATATCATATACAGAAAATCATTGTCAGACCTTAAAGGGATGCACAGATAGATGTTAGCTGTTATTTTTTAACCAATGTTACTTTTGAGGTAATTAAAATAGACCTTGTTGTTTTTTTAAAACAAAAGTTTTTTCTGGATTGTTCTTACCTCAGAGTGGGACATTAGATTAAAACCTAAACACCACAAACCATCTTCTACCACAAGATTATTTCTGAAATTAAAAGTTTAGATTTATTTTTGTCTATGGGGTTTATTATAATGCTTTAGTTTCTACATATGTTTTCAGAAGGTTATTTTGGTAGCTCTATGCAGAATTGGAGAGAGTCAAGGTGTATAGACCAATTAGAAAGGCCATTGTAGTAATTAAAGATCTAAGTGGAAAGAATGAGACAGATATGAAAGATGTTGATGAGATAAAATTGATCAAGACTTGGTGACTACTAAGAGGGAGAGTGAGGAGCCAAGGGTGAGCCAGGGTTGCAAACGTGGGTGTCTAGAAGGAGAGCAGTGCCCCTGATCGAGACAGCAAAATTAGAAGAGGAGAATTTGGGGGAGCTTGGAATATGTTGAGTTTGAGATGCCAGTGAGGCATTGAGGTCAAGATTTCTAATAGATAGTTGGCAATACATGGCTGAAGTTCAGGAAAGAGAGTGTAAGGCTAGTATAGAGTTCAAAGCTGAGTTATAAGAGGTTAAGGAGAGAGTGAGATGAGAGAAAGTAGAGGCACCTATTTTAGATGGCCATTTTGAAGAGTTTAACTAGGAAGAACAGAAGTGATACAGAATGATAGTGGGAGTAGAAGATCAAGTTAGGGATTTTTCTCAGGACGGGGTAGAAAAAGGCCTGTTTGTAGGCAGTAGGGAAATGAGCCAGTAGACAGGGAGAGATTGAAAATAAGTGAAAGAGTAGAGATGACAGAGGGGACAATCTCTTTGGAACAGATGAGATGGGCTGGGATCTTTGAGCAGTTATAAAGGTTAACTTTGGTAAGGAGTAAGGCCATTTCATCATGTGAAACCAGTGAAGGAGGTAGTGGTAGAAAGCTCCTGAATGATGAGGAAGAGGGGAGAAGAGAAATGTCATGGTGAATGGCCTTAATTTTTTCTGTAAAATATGAGACAAGGTTCTCAGCTGAGGGGGGTGGAAGAAATAGGAGGGTTGATGAGGGATGAAAAGATTTGGAAAACTGCTATTGAATGTGGGCTGGTGAATGAATAAGAAAGGTATAGACGGATTACCTAGCATCAGTAAGGGCCCAGTTTTGAGGATGTGTAACATAAATTTGTAGTGGACCCAGTCAGAATGGTTATATGATTTTCTCCACCTTTGTTTAGTAGCATTTGAATGGAAATGAGGACAGTGAATGGTGGGAGCAATCCAAGACTGAGGCTCAGCAGGGTATAATTGGTGATATGATAAAGGGGTCTAGTAAATCAAGAGAGGAGGATAGTGTATAGTTGATTGGTTCACCAAAGAGTCAAGATGGGGAAAAGATGAGAGAGTATGTAGTGCAGAGAAGGTGGTTTGGGAAAGAATTGGGGGAGTTAGAGGGTGTTCTGTCATGATGCTGATGAACAGTAGGGTTTTGTGAAGGAAGGCAGAGGGAGAGGTAAATAGCCGGTAGGTTATGATTGGATAAGGGAATTTTGGGACTCTTGAATGTGGAGGTGGCACATTTATGGGTGATAGCAAGATCAAGGGTATCCAAACAGAACAGTAGTATTTTCTGTGACACTTCATGAGAGAAGACTTTTTATTTTGAATAGTACTCAAAATGTAGAATTGCATTTTATTATAAAAATGTGGGTTTTTTAAAAAATGTTCTTGGGGGTTTCTCATGTTAGGAAAGCTAGCATAGGAATGAATATGTATGGTGCACATTATAGAATTAGAGTGAATACTTCGTGCTTGGAGTTGTCAGAGAATGACATCTCCGTCAGTCAGTATGCATTTATTAAGTACCGTTAAGTATCGATTATGTGTCAAGCACTGAGTTCAGCACTGGGTGTAAAGAAAGGCAAAAGACAATCCCTGTTCTCAGAGAGGTCACAATCTAATGGGGAAGACATGCTAACAATTATATACAAGATAAATAGGAAGTATTCAGTAGAAGAAAGACACTATAAAAGGTGGGATTTTAGCTGGGACTTGGAGGAAGTCAGGTGTTGGAGATGATTTGGAAGAGCATTCTAAGTGTAGGTGATAGACAAAATGCCCAAAGGTGAGAGAGTATCTTATTTGAGGGACAGCAGAAAGGCCAGTGTCACTGGATTGAAGAGTAAATGAGGAGATGCAAGGTGTAAGAAGACTTTTGGCTCTGGTTAATGGTTAAGAGATAATTGCCAGATATAATAAATAGATGGCCAGTTTTCAAATGTTTATGATATAAACACTTAAAAAGAAGACAATAAACAGGTGAAAAAAGGAAAAGATCTCTCAAGTGTTTTATAAACAACTTGTTTTCTGCATTGATGACCATGAACTCTCATATTTAGACTTCAGAGTCACAATTCTCAATGTGTGTACTTAATGAAGAATTACAAATTATTCTAAAGAAAATAGAAATGGAAAGAATCAGATCGACAGGAACAAAATGATACACAGGGTGCTCTGGCTAGAACCAGCAGAGTTTTCAAGGTGCCGAGCAATCTGTTTTCAGGATTTGTAAAAAGATATCAAACATTTGGAAAAGTGGTGGACCTTATTCAAGGTCCACATATTCAAATGAGAAAATATTGCAACTAGGACCAGGATACCTACTATCCCATTCCTACAAAATCTTTATGAGGATAATTTTATTTTCTATTGAAGGTATCCTCAGTGAAGTTATGACAAGGAAATAGGAAGGCTTTTAAATTTTTTGCAAAAATCTACGTCAGACCACATTTTCACTGTTATACAATTAACCAAGGGGCACTGTGCTTATTTTTTTGTTGACTACAAAGTGTATTTGTGTCACACACACACACACACACACACACACGTTGGTATCAAATTATATTGCTTGAAAGTTGTAACCACAGATGACTTTGTTGAAGCAGCCTTAGATTATTAAAAGTGAACTAAGTACAAAACAGGAACTACGTGCATGCCACAAGTTCTTGCTGTTGTTGTCTGTCCGTTGGTCTCAAAGAGGACTGGGACATCAGGGAGGCGATGCCATGACATTCAAAGAATGGGATTTAAATGAGGGAGGGCTATGCAAAGTTACCAGCCTCACTTTCTCCTCCATTGCCATCCGAGGCCATGGGCGGGATACAGATCAGGAAGACTGGAGATGGCCCTGGCTGCATATACAGCATGAGGTCCAAATGGGAGAGGGATTTCCTATAGATGATGAGGTCTTCCCAGTAATCCTGTATGTAGGTGATATTGTGCTGATGGCATCAAACCTTAGAACACTGCAGAACATCCTAAGTGTGATTCACAAGCCTTCAAAAGGGATTGTTCAGCCTAATAATCCACATAAAAAATTAAAGTAAGCAGATGAAGAATGACTGTTGCTCAGACTTTGATACACAGTTGAGAGGACAACTCATATAGCTAGTCTTATCAGTCTACAGGTTTTGGACAGTTACTGAGAATGCACAGTGAACTAGGCCTGGAATTAAGTAAGTGGTGGAGAGTGAACTATATTGCCTTTTAGAAATTGCAATGCTTTTTATGACTCTAAGCTTCTCCTAGAAACAAAGGTCCACATTTTTAACATTATTATTGTTCTGGTGGTATCATATGGTTGTTTTGAAGAATTACAGCTGAGTGTCACTCAAGGATGGTGGAAAGGTGGGGATAAGTAGGCTGTAACATATTACCAGTTAGGAAGTCCAGACCCTTTTCTAGTAAGCCCAGTGAAAAATTGAACAGGAAAAAGTATAATAGGAGAGAGAGGGAGAGAGAGAGAGAGAGGAAAGAAAAGGAGGTGGGCTAGTCATATAGTAAAAATGAGGAATAACAAGTGGAGACCCTTGGTTCTTTTTTGTTGTTGTTGTTTCTTCAAAACGTCAAGAGATCTAGAAGATTTACTCTTTTCTCCAGAAGCAGATTTTTAGGAGGTACATGGGCAAGAGTTGCACAGGGGGCTTGAGACCCGTGCCGTTGAAGGAAATACTTATGTTGATACAATCAGATCCATGAGTATAATATGATACAATATGCTTAACAAAATTATGTTGAGCATAATTTTTCTTTCCTTGATTAAGATGGCATTTCAGGAACTTATAGTTATCTTAGGATCATCATGGTATAGAGTTCTGCTAAAGAGACTTCCAGTTGAAAGCTTGCCAGCTCAATCAGCTTTTATGTGAATTTCTGCCATTTATTAGAAAACTTAAGTTTTTCTGTGATTATGCTTCTTTCCAGGGTTATAGATCTCTGTAAAAATGTAAAGGAAAGAATAGCAAGAGAGTGCAAAGAGAGAGGTGTTCAGTTTGCTCCCCTTTCTACATGCAGGTAAGTTTTTCTTATTCTTTGATCCTTTTTTCTAGCCAGTCAATTCAATATTATTTTCGCCAGTGGAAGGAAAGTACGATTTGTCCCTCTGTAGAGCCCTCAGTGCTACTTTGCCTGGCATGCTTTCCTACCTTGACTACCACTCATTAGTGTAGTTCAGGACCAGCATGTCTCTTTATTGCTTTGTCCCTAAACTTCCTGTACAGCGAAACAGAGCTGTAGCCCAGGTTAGTGATGTGAGCAGCAGGAAGTCTTGCCGCTGAGGTCAGGGCCGTGACTCTGCCCCCTTCCTGGCAGTGAGAACGGCTCCCACGCCACAGGTAGTGACTGGGTCGTGACTGTACAGCCGACAGAATTTTTTTTCCTTTGCACATATCCACCTGTTAGCCATTTAATCATTTGTCGATTAAATGAATGGGGATAAGGGGTGGAATATGGGAAGAATGTTTTAGACAAAAATTAATTAGTGAACTCGCCTTTTTGGTTCAACTTAAAAGTTGTAAAAGTGGCGTTGAAAGTTAATCTTGTCAGTGGTAGAGAAAAACTACTATTGTACTCACTTAGTCTTCTGACATTTATTTTCTGTGTTACCCACCAGGCAACCAAGTATAACAAGATTGATTTGAGCATTTGACCTCTCTAAAAAGTCATAGCATTGAATTGGCATGGAGAGTGAATGGAAAGCAGGTCAGACTTTGAGAAAAGGATCTTATGATAAATGAAATGGTAGTACTTTAACACTTAAAAATCCATGGAAACATCCTGCATGTGTAACTTCCCAGTGTATTTCATTTAATTTATTCATTTGAGGTGAAAAGCCCACATTCATAGCAAAGTGATCTTCAAACTATTGTTCAGCTTCATATCTCCAGTCCAATGCTAATAAATCATTAAAACATTGATTCTCAGTGATTTTTTTCCTCGTGGTGAGTACTAGATATACAAGGGAAAATACTCATTTGTTAGGGCTTTCTAGGTTTTTTGGTTTTTGTTTTGTTTTGTGGTATGATAATTTGCATGTATTTGCAGTATGGTATTTTATATTTGTTATTCTGAAAGTAATTTCACTATTTTTATGATTTTTTTGCATCTGCCACATTCTTTTTCTGTTTATTCTCTTTTGCAGGTTAATTACTTGCTACTGTAATAAAAATTTATGCATTGATTTTTATATATACATATATATCCATACATGATATGTATGGATATCGGTACATTGTATATTTGTTTAAGAGAATAATATATGAAACTGGCTTCTAAGACAGGAAGGCCTGGGTTCAAGACCTATCTTCTGTGTGCACTGATGATGTGATTCTGGGCAGACCATTTAACCAAAGTGCCCTAGGCAGCTCTGTAAGACTTTTAGGCGAAGTAACAGTTGCTGTTTTGTATCACTGATAGGTGCTCCTCACTGGAAGATCCCTGCACCATTGAAATCATAGGTATAGACCAAAAGTGATAGGGGCAGGAAGTGAAGAGAGGGACCAGACTGATGTAGAGGTTTGAATGCAAGGCCTGCACCTTTGACCTTTATTCTTTATGCAGTTGGGTGCCATTTAAAGGAGTTTGAGTAGGGAAATAACATTAAAACTATGTTTTAGGAAAGTTGATCTGGTGAAAGTACGTAGGCTGGATGGATGGGGACAGAGATGAAATGCAAGGACGCAAGGAAGAAGTCTGTTGCAGTCAAGCAAGGTTAAAGCAATGATGGTCTGGACTGAGTTACTGGCAGTAGGAATGACAAAGGAAAGAGAAGGATGTAGGAGATATTTGAAGGGAGAATTCATAGGACCTTGTTCCTGTGATTAAAGAAAAGTGAAGAGCCGTAGATGACCCCTGAAGTCACTGGGAGAGTGCTGATATTACCAGTGGGAATAGAGGGCTTGATAGAGGGGCAGAAAGGACAGTTTACTTTAATAAATGTTTGTTGAGCATCTGCTGTGTCATTTGTTTTAGAAAAAATGTTCTCAGTGACTTCTGAAGGATAGCCTTTTGACAAATTATTTTTTCTAATTTTCAGTTAAATGCAAAATAATCATTATTTTCTTCCACTACAATTTCACTTTTAAAAATAGCAATTGAGGCTCTGACAAGATTATCACGAGAATAGACTCACATAAGAGGATGAGGGCATTGCCTTCATATCTCTTTTGGTCTTTTAAATTCAGTATTTTATCCTTAAAATGTGTTAAAAGTTCTGGAAGCACTTCTTAAATTTTACTTCTGTAATAGACTTAATTGATAGATACCCTTTAAACCCTAGGTTGTCAGTACTGCTTTATTTTGATATTAAAAACACCTTAAATATTAAGGTTAATCCATCATATCTTGTAATCCATATTTCTTCTATCCTTATTAAAACTTTAGAAAACTTTAGTGGTTGAGATTGGCAGCTTTTATTTCAGGATGTATTTTTTTCTGTAATTCTTTTTTGGCATTTTTCCACTCAAAGAACAACTTAGATTTTACCTGGCAAGGAAAAAAAAAATCTCCCTATTCCTGTACCCATCAAAACATTAAAATGGAAAAAAAAAGAAAATTACAGCAAGCTTTAATATATTTAGAATGCCAGGAAATGAAACGGTTGAGTCAGTTAGGTGTCTGGTTAATATAGTAAAATATATTTATGTAATATTGAAGGAAACAGCTTAATTTAAACTTAAATTTTAAGTCAGAAGGTACTTTTGGATTTTGCAGTGCCTTAGTGAATCCAAGCTTACTGTCTGTGGTTATTTTGACTTACTGGTGTTCACTTTTTAACCATGGTTGGTTTACTTTGTTGAACTACATTGTAATATAATGACTATAGTTATACACCCAAATGTATATATGTATTTGGGGGCAAGCTTTTTAAAAAGAGAAAACAAATTTACCATAAAATTCCCACTATAGAAGAAAGGCAGTTATTTAATTGTGGGCTCTATTTTCAGTGTATCATGATTCATATGTTTAATTCAGCATTTTATCAAAAGCTGTCTTCTGTGTTTGAATACAAATTCCCACTCTGTGAACTCCCGCCCCTCCCCCCTTAAAGTTTTTATGGCATAGAATTCTCGGTTAGCAAATACGCTAATTCAGAACTTATAGTTGATATATCGGAGGTTACAGATCTTTTTGAAATTAAAGAATAGACTTTGATTTTTGGCAGCCATTATGGCAACTTTTCCACATGATTGGGGAATTTTCATCATGCTTTGAGGTGCTCATATGTGTTGTGAACTGAATCAGCTATTAAGATAACAAAAATTCAGGATTGACTTCTTTTCCATCAGGTGTTTTCTATCATGAGAACATGATCTTTGGCCACTGATGTTACCAGAAGCTTGTCATAATCCAGTAATAACTCCACTAGGCTTTGCAGGAAAGGCTGAGTTTTTTGGGTAATGAGAGTAGTCTTTTTGAGTAGCTTAATCATATGTATATTCTATTTCTTTTATTTCACTTAATATTTATTGGTGCATGTCAAATAGGAATACTATACCTATCTTAATCTGTATATAGTTTATATCAGTTACTTCAGATTTTAAGTTCAATAACTTAAGATAGAAATTAGTATCCTTCCTTCACTTGCCTACCATTTTTCTTATACTTTATAAATTTTTGCTTAAAAATTTATCAATTCAGTGGATCTTTTTGATGAGTGAATTAACATTAGAAAAAGGCACAGCTGGCAAATTGGTAGTAGCAAAAGAGATTAAGCATTGTTGAATAGCTTATTTCTTCTGTTGCAAGGCACCTAACATTTGGCCTGAAAGACCATTAAAATTTTAGATTAGATTCTATTTGTATTATGTAGTAAAAGGGGTATTTCCTCTGTATTTGTTACTTCTGCTAAATTGAATTCGTTGCGGGAACCTTGCTAATTGGGTTTGCAGATTTGAGTATGATTACCTTTGCTTTCATTTAAAATCCTTAGCTAATTGCATTTGCATAGCCAGAGTGACTTGTGCTTTATAAAAGATAGGAAGATGTGAGATTTGTTAGACAAATGTTTAATTTCTTCTGTACCAAAAATATCATTTGACATTTAAAGCCATTTCTATGTTCTAAATCATGATGCAGTTGATACATTCATTTCAAAGGAGTTCATAGCCTATTTTAATCAGTTAAGTCAAAGCAGTCCTAAAGATGATTGAAATTAATAGATTAGTTATGCTGCACATAGTCTGATTGATGGTTTTAGTCATTCCTAAACTTTAGACCTAAAATTTTTATTCTAAATTTTGTACTTCATCTGGAGAGTTGTGAAGTTACCACCACATCCTGCTTCTCTTGAACACGTCACTTTACATCTGTCTCCATTCTCTTTATTCATGAGTTCATTCAATAGCTACTGAGCTAGTTTACCTTCAGTTTTCCTGTTTCAGGCTATCCTACATAATTGAGTCAGATTAATCTGCCTAAAGTACTCTTTTTTTCTTACATCACTCTCATACTTAAGTGTTTACAATGGCTACTCTGCCACTTCTTCAATCAAATTCAAACTACTTTGCTTGGAATTTAGACTCTGCATTAATTGAGCCTATTTTTTGCTTATCCAAACTTATTTTTGTGAATGTATGTTTCTCAACCTAGAATCTCCCAGTCCATTTAGTTTGGCCTTTACTGTTTCACAGAACAAACTCATGTCTATTTCTGCTTCTTTTTTGATGCTTTTCTATCCTCCTGGCATTACTTTTCCTCTCTGCTAAACCAATACAATTTTAAACTAACTTAAAGATCCAGCTCAAGGCTGAACTCCATGAATCTTTCTATCGGCTTACAACAGTGTTTTCCTTTGAAATGTAGCTAGTGCTACAAATTCTCACCTTTCATTTTATATAACCTAGTTTTGTCTTCTATTGTTATTATATGTCCAATTAAATTATGAACCCCAGAAGAGCCCTGCTCTTAATCCTGTAAGATCTAAAAGACCCATAGCTCTTACTTAATAAATACTTGTTAACTAGTCCATTAAACTAATTCAGACTCTAATCAAGAAGACTGTTTTTCCCTTGCCTGGACCAATTAGTCGTCTTTTAATATTTGTCGAAGTTAAAAGGAGGAAAGATGCCATGTTCTATTTTTGTTCATTGTTTGTGAATAAAAACTTGTATCTACTTTTCAGAAAGACTAGTAAAATCAGAAAGATTAGTAAAAGTTCAGACAGCCTAATCTTTTTCATAATTCTCCAAGAAATAAAAGTACAATAAAGTTTATGAAAACTTAGAAATTATGTCTATACTTCAGGCGTCTTGCAACTCCTTTGTGATTCTTTTCCAAGTCCTTCTAGGTTTGAGACCTTCATCTAGGTCTTTTAAAATTGAGGTGGTGGTGTTGGTGGATAATACCATTTCAGCATATAGGGTATCCAACATTCAGCTAACAGTTAAGTTTTATTAAACTTAGTGTATGCTAGTTGCTGTCCAAAGTGCTGGGGGTACGTGAGCAAAAACATTCTAATGCAGGAGACAACATATGAACTAATACATACAAGAGGACTATAAAGTAGATGGAAGGTAATCTTAGAGGCAATGGCACTCACCCGGGAATACCAGGAAGTGCCTTTTAGAGGAAATAGTCCTTCAGCTGAGTTGCAAAGGCAGCCTGGGATTCTCAAAGTTGGAAGCTAGAAAAGAGTATTCAAGGTATAAGGAATATACAGTACAAAGAGACTGAGATGAGAAGTAGAACATCATATGTGAGGAATAATTAATAGTCCAAATATGCCAGGATTGTGGAGTTTGTAGAAGAATAAAATATAAGAAAGGTAGGAAGGGACAGGGTTTTAAAGAGTCAAAAATGACCAAAAAATGATAAATAGAGCATTTCTAATTTGATCCTGTAAGTTGTAGTGAGTCACTGCAGTTTATTGAGTAGATTGGTGATACGGACAGACCTGTGCTTTAAGGAAAATCATCAGCTTAGAAGCTGGATTAAGAATGGGTTGGATTGGGAGACTTGAGTTGGGTAGATTAATTAGAAGGCCTAGACAAGAGAGAATGAAAGCCTAAAGTAGACTCTCTTTGAGTTGAGAGAAAGGGATGTACTCAGGAGGTGATATAGAGAAAGAAATTAGAAGATTTTGCAATATTTTGCATAAGTGGGATGAATGACAGAGGGGCGTCAACTTGTATGACTGGAAAGATGGTGCTCTTGACAATAATGAACTTGGGTATTTAATTTTCTTAATCCTAAAATAGCTCCAAAAAACCCCACAATTTATGTTTATATACATATGTTATAAATATATATTTTTAAATGTTTATAAATTATCTTTGAAGAATGGCAAATAGCAATAATTATATCTTGCTTTAAAGCATGCCCTTTCCCAAAGAACTCAAAGCATTTTGTATGTTCTAAGGTTCTATAAATTGGGAAGGAAAATAGCTTTGAAAAGGTTGTATCTTGCGGAAGTCTTTGTCAGTCATTGTGAGTTTTGCCCTTAGATTCTGTGTTGGTCCCCTGATCTATGCCTGGAAAATAGCAGAGCCAGTACATTACATTGTATTTGGTTTCTCTTTTTCTATTTAGTTTTTTTTTCCTACATGGCTACATTTTCTTCGTAGCAGTTATTATTTCTATAGAAGGAAAATTTATTTCATGTCAGATTACTCTTTAACCATATAACTATTTATCATTGGTAGGTATTTTTTTCCTTTTGCAGGCATGCCAATGTGGTATTTATAGTGTAAATAAGTCTGAATCTTTTTGTACCATTCTCATGAGGAAATAATTGTGTATATTTAGTCGAATGGAGGAATAGTGAAATTGTACAGTGCTCCTTAGTTGTTGATGTCTTTTACTTTTAGTTTAACACATTTCTCTCAAGTTATACATACACACTATTCAATTTTCACGTCATCATTTTGATTAAATTTTTTTTTAATTTTAATTTTAAAAAAAAGTTTGTGTACCAAATGTATATTCACAGGTATAGCTAATAATTCATTTCTATTATTTCTGAATAAGAGCAGTAAAAACAATAATGCCACTGATGAAATGTATAAAGGAAGGCTTTTGTTTTTATCCTCTATTATAGTCCTTAACAATATGAAATTAAATTTTTAAAATGATGACTAAATTTGTGTAGGCTAATGTTGACTAAAGTTACACTTAAAATAAGATCCTTTTCTCTCCCAATGCTTTTTTTAGTTTACCAGTTTTGGCACTAGCACTAAAGGGAACTAATCTAAATTCCTTTTAGATGAAAAAGTAATTTTTAAAAATTCTGCAACAGAGAAGGAAATTGGTTAGGGAATAAGAAAATAACCTAAACAACAGTCTTAGAAATGATCTTAGCTTTAAAAATCTAGTAGTTTTGTATGTTATGATCCTTTATTTCACGTAACACTAAAGTTCTTTTGCTTTTCTCTTGTTTTTTAGGGTGACACAGACGTATGATGCAGGTGCATGTATCTACTTCTATTTTGCCTTTAACTACAGAGGAATTAGTGACCCTCTGGCTGTCTTTGAACAGACTGAGGTAATTGCTAATAAAGAACTTATTTTCTTTAATTATGTTATTTAGTCAACTCATAATACAAATTTGTGATGTTTAACTTGATGGCGTTTAGTCATAAATTATTATCTCAGTTTCTAGTCCATAGAAGCACCCTAAAAATTCCCTTGTACTGGTTTTCTAGTGTTATGGTTTCATTGCAGAATAACAGTATCAGTCTTATCTTCCAGCTATAAATTCTTTGGTCTTGTTTTTAACATATAGCAATTGGATGCAAAAGAATAACACAAAGGACTCTGGAGCCCCATGATACTACTTTGGCAGTAGAATGTATCCAGATGCTAACTGCTCTAGAGGTCAGCCAGATAGCTGTAATATTTTTTATGTACCCTGCCTTAGTGATAGTAACGAAAATTTTCATGTTGAGGTTTTATATACAAACTCCTTGTTTTTTAAATGAGGAAACTGAGGTCCAGAGAAATTAGGGACTTGCCTGAAGTCACCAAGGTAATAACAAACAACTAGGATTCAGACTCAGATGTTCTGCCTCCAGGTCCTATTCTTTTCCCATTATATCATGCTGCCTCTCTTTTTTCCTACATATGTGAATTTATTAAGATATTGTTGACCTTCCTTTTTCACCAAGAAAAGTAGAATCAGCTCCTAATCATATATGCTAGTGGAGAGTGGCAAATACACATAATCCATTATTGTATGGGATGTCCTCAGCAGTTGTAGATGATAAGTTCTAGAAGTTCTTATAAATTGAGAAAACCTGGGTATCTTCTCTCCATAAGAAAGAGGGAGACAGAAAGATGTCTGTACTCTTGTGCCACCTTCTCCTTTTTTCTTTTACCTCCTTCCAGTGTAAGAGGGATAGTATTTAAGTTTGATGGCATGGACTAGGGAGGCCTAGCCAAACCTGAATTAGTTTGGATACCTTATGTTGGTTTTTTCCTGGTTTTCAGTATAAATACTAAATGTGTAGTAAGCTCAGTAGATGGCTTTCAGGGACATTTCTGCTGTCAAGAGTGTCATATCTCTAAGCAGGGATAGGACATCACAGCATGGACATTGAGACGCCCAAATCTTGAATTGAAAATGGGAAAGATTTGTCATTTAGGTTTAAAAGATTGAAATGTCATTTCATGTGTGTGCACACCACCTGCGTGCACATATGTGTAACTTGTACTCATTACCTTTTTTACCTTTTCCTAACCCAACCTGAACTTTGGCAGCTTAGTATACAGCTGTGCCGCACTGAGAGTTCTAGTTCTTTGTACACCGCCTGGCGCATGTTAGGCACTTCATAAATGTTTATTGATTGGTTGAGCAAATTCCTAGACACGAAGGATAATTTCATTGTGGATAATTAAAAGATGGCTATGATCTCAATTTCCACAGCTTTAGTTTTCTGATACTTCATTTATTCTAGTTGTTTGCTTCTCACTGTTTATCTTTCAGGCTTTTCACACAAACTAGGTATAGAATTTCAAAAAGAGTTTGGTTGGGCCCTAACATAGGAGGAGGTTTACTTCAAGGTTACTGATTACTGTACTTCAAAATAATAATAATTGCTGACATTTATAAAACACTTTGAGTTTTTGAAGCACTCGCCATATTTTATCTCTTTGATCCTCACGACGACCCTATGAAGTAGGCATCATTATTTCCATTTTACAGATGAAAAAACTGAGGCTTGAGAGAGGTTAAATTAGTTGCCTGGGGTTATCACAGCTAGTAAAAGTCTGAGGTAGGATTTGAAGTTAGGTCTTTCAGTATTCTATCCATTATACCACCTAACTGCCTCTCCCACTTTGAGAAAGTAAGATATTAAATAATATTTTGAAATTAGCTCTATAGACTTGTGTATATAGACAACACTCTAAGATTAAGATGCAGAGAAGGTATCAAAATTCATTAAAAATTCCATATACTATTGATATTCCTATAGACTTCTCATTTCAGCATGTCTATAACTCATTAGTTTTCCTTTAGAACTTCCTTTTTTTCCAGACTTCCCCATTTCTATCAAAGGTACCACCATCCTTCTTATTATTCAGGTTGAGAACCTTAGCGTTATCTTAAGTTTCTCATTCTTCTTTTCCTACATATCAGTTGCCAAGTCTTGTCATTTTTTCCTCTGTGATATCTCTCAGATACATCCCTTTCAATATACTCTTACAGCCACCAGACTAAGGCAGATCCTCATCACTTCTTACCTTGAATATTGCGAGAGCCTCCTAATTGGTTTCCCTACCTCATCTCCTCATGTCAATCTTTCCTCCACATAACTGCTAATGATTTTCCAAAAGTGTAAATTTTATCATTTCACTTACACAATCAGTAATCTCCAATGTCTGCCTCTTCTAACATTAATTTTAAACTCCTCTGTTTGGCTTTTAAAGCCCTTTATAACTTGGCCCTAGGATACCTTTCCAATCTTACTACTTATCACTCCCCTATTCCCTTCCCATACATTCTGCTCTAGCCATACTGATCTTCTTGCTGTGCTTTTTTTTTCCCGCTTTTTTGAGGGCAATTGGCATTAAGCAACTTGCCCAAGGTCACACGGCTAGTTTTGTGTTTAAGTGTCTGAGGTCACATTTGAACTCAGGTCCTCTTGACTCCAAGGCTGGTGCTTTATTCACTGCGCCGCCTAGCCACCCCCTTCTTGCTGTTCTTTACACACAGAGTACTCCATCTCCTTTCTCTGGGCCTTAATGCACTTCTTTCTCACTTTTACTTAAGTAACACCTTCTAAAATAAAACCTTTCCTCATTCCCTGATACCTGTTAATCCCCCTCTCCGTTACCTTGTTATTTATTTTGTTCATCCTTGTTGTATGTACATGTTGTCCACCCTGATAGAATGTTAGTCCCTGATGGCAGAGACTGCTTTACTTTTATCTTTGTGTCATAACCTGGCACATAGTAGGTACTTAATAAATGTTTATTGATTGATTTAATGAAGCCTAAAGTCTCGCTAAAAACATATATATAACAGGTATCGGTAGTCACCCAAAGATACTTTGACCGTTCAGAACAATTAAACTGTGAAACACATTAGCAAAATCTATAGACATTTATGATCAGTCTCTGATATTTTTGTGAATAAATATCTTTTTGTGCAGGTGTAGTGGTGAATGTAATGCAAAGTTGGTATGATAACCTTCTACTTCCTGCCAATTACAGGTCGCCTATCTCACAATCTAGAGCTAGTAGATGGATTTTGTTACCTCTTTGTCATTTTATGTGTTCGAAATACTTGTAGAGATTGTAGAGTTTAATGAGGGAATACTTATAAAAATTAGATTGCATTTCATAATTGTCATTTTGCATAGGGCAGTACTCTACTGTACAGTATCTCAAAGTTCCTGGTTGAGTTGAGTAGAATTCCAGGAATTCTAAGTCTTAAGGTTTACATAGGAAATATATGTGCTTTGGTTAGAACTTGGGTCATTTCTGTCTTCCTTAACTTTGCAAAGTAAAGGTTAAGTAAAGATTATTTTGTTGTTTCCACATTCAGGCAGCTGCTAGAGAGGAAATCCTTGCCAATGGAGGAAGCCTGTCACATCATCATGGAGGTAATAATTTTGTTTAGAATTTACAACATTCCCAATTTGTAATTGCATTTTTACTAAACAGTACTATTCTTTTAATGTTAGTGATAAAAATACATAATAATTGACTAGAATTTCCTTAGAAATACTGAATTTGTATACAGGGTTTTTTGGTATAAAAATCATCATCATCATCCTCATTATTGTCATTTATGTAGTTCTGTTTACAAACGAATTTCCTCACAGAGCTACTCTTAGCTACATGTGACAGTTATATCATCATCTCCATTTTACAGATGAGGAAACTGAGTCCCAGCAAGAAAGGGCAGTAGCCCAAGTTAATTAATTTCAAGTCTAGTGTTTTTTTTAAATTACTTAGTTTCCATTGAAAGTACAGATTCAAATAATTAAAAAAGAAAAGATATAAATGATCAAAACAGTGATCATATGAGATTGTAAACTTGTCTACAAATGTTTCTGTTATTTATCACCCCTCCCCAATTGTCTATTGTTTTAAAAATAGTAATAATATTAAAATCATTTTGCTTGTGTTCATGACCTTTTTTGAAGATAATCTTTGTTTTTATCATGGATTTGTTTTTAGCATTGTCTTTTCCATTGTCTGTCTGCGTTTCCAACTCCAAAGTTCTGGATATGGATAGCATTTTCCATCATGAGTCTTTTGGAGTTGTCTTGGATCCTTGCATTGCTGAGAAGAGCTAATTCTGTCAAAGTCAGTCATCGTACCATGTTGCTGTTACTGTGTACAATGTGCTCCTGGTTCTACTCATTTCACTTAGCCTCACTTTATATAAGTCCAGGTTTTTCTGAAGTCTGCCTGCTCATCATTTCTTATAGCATAATAGTATTCCATTACATTCATATACCACAGCTTGTTCAGCCATTTCCCATTTGATGTGCATCTCCTCAATTTCCAGTTCTTGAACACCACAAAAAGAGCCGCTATAAATATTTTTGCACCATGTGGATCCTTTTCCCATTTGTATGATCTCTTTGGGATGCAATCCTAGAAGTGGTGTTGCTGGGTCAGCAGGTATGAATGTTTGTATAGCCCTTTGGGCATATTTACAAATTGCTCACCAGAATGGTTGGATCAGTTTACAACTCCAGCAACAGTACATTAGTGTTCCAGTTTTCCCACATCTTCTCCAACGTTTATAATTTTCTTGTTTTGTCATGTTAACCAATGTGATAGGTATGATGTGGTATCTCAGAGTTGTTTGGATTTGCATTTTCCTGATCAATAGTGATTTAGAGCATTTTTTCATATGACTGTAGATAGCTTTATCTGAAAACTGCCTGTTCTTATCATTTGATCATTTATCAGTTAGGAACATCAAATGTTTTTTTTTTTTATTTTTTAATTAACTTTTGTTTATTTTTAGTTTACATCATTCATTTCCATGAGATTTTGAGTTACAAATTTTCTCCCCGTCTTTCCCCTACCCACCACCCCAAAACAGCTAGCCCACTGTATAACCCCTCCCCCAATCTGCTCCCTATGTCCTCCCCCATCACCCCTCTGACTTTCTGGTAGGGCAAGATGGATCTCCCTACCCTA
>CM053582.1:293883023-293924488 GCA_028627135.1 Pseudochirops cupreus | reverse complement strand
ACATCTCCACAATGGACATATTGTGAAAGACTGACTATATTTCCCTCCTTCCTATCCCGCCCCCCACTTGTTCTGTTCGTTGCTTTGTCCCTGTCCCTTTACAGAAGTGTGTGCTTCTAACAACTCTCCCCCTCAACCTGCCCTCCCTTCCATCATCTACCATCTAATCCCCTTCCCTTCCCCCCTGCTCTCCTGTAGGGCAAGGACTCAAATGTTTTTAAGAGAACTGCTAACAAGTATCGAAGTGAGCTCTTCTTTTCTCATCTATCCTGTTTTAAGTGTTTAGGCATATTAGAATGATCAAAAGGCAGTCAAGAAAATTGAGAACAGAGAAGTAGAGAGATTCAATTCCTTTCAAAGTATAGAAACAACTTTGTAGTAAGCCAAGAGCCAAACCCTAATTTTGCTATTATGTTACATTTTTAGTCTTACACTTTCATAAAAATTGTGTGTAACTCAGCATTTACAGATGTTTAGATGTTTTAGTCACATAAATTATTCTAAATTTTTCTCTGTGTTAATAAAGTTGTTTAGAAAACCATTGCATTGACAAAGAAGGAGTTTTTCTGTTTTTATAACAGAAACTGTGTCATGAAGTTTGTGAATATTTTCATGCCCTATATTTTAAGTGTACAGATGCCAAGTCCTTGCTGGGTATGTGTTAATCTCGATGACATTTGTCTTCATAAGTATGGAAATAACAGATAATTTATTTACTGACATAGCTACCAGTAAGCTATTCTTCATCTTACAAGTAAAGATAAGTGCCAAAGCAAAGTTGTTTCATGCAGTAGTGTAAAGAATGTAATCTTGAAAACATTTCATGTCCTTTGAGCCAGTAGTTCAGCCATGTTGTATACATTGGATAAAATTTATTTTGTTCTCTAAAGATAAATGTTAAATTGCACCTCTCTTTCTGTTCAAATTACCTAGTAAGAATCATAAATGACATTTACGTAGTGCTTTATTGTTTGTAAAATGCTTTAATACAATCATCTCGTTGGAGTCTCCCAACAATCCTGTTTGGTAGCTACTACAGATTTTATTTTACAGATGAGGAAACTGAGATACAAAAGAGAGAAAATGACCTGCCCAGGTCTACTTCGCTACCAAGTATCCTGAATGAGATATGAATGCAGGCCTTTCTCACCCCTCTGTAACATGATATGCTATACATTAGAGCCAAGAGCTCTGCAGTTTTTGTTTAGTAGATCAGGCAATCTAGAATGCTATCTTTTCTTACTTTAAAAATGAGATTACTGTGCCTCAGGGTTACATGAAAGGAACTTAGTCATAAAATTCACTTTTTTGAAGTATGTGGGGAATGACTAAAGTGTTACAATATGAATGGATGTAGACTAGAAGTTTCTAGTTCATTCTAGTGTATTACCCATACACATGTTGTATTTCCACTTATCAGTTACTGATATGAGTGGTCTTATTTTCTGCTTGTTTTGTACTGGCAGAACTATTTTGGTTTGGATTCATGTTTCTCAGGGTTGTTAATAAAATGACTGCAGGTCAGATCAGATTACAGTAAAATTTCCTATCACAACTATTTTCAGGCCCTGACTGGTGGCTTACTTTTTTGAACGTCATGTGATATTTAGGCATAATGAAATAATTCAGTTTAGTTGTACATTAGAGGATGATTGTCATAGATTTCCTACTTACATAACAATTTCCCAAAAAAGGTTTTTTATTCCATTTAATAAATTGAGTAGAAAACCTTTTTTTTTTGTATTTAATATTGTTTAAATTGTATGATATAATTTAGGTACCAATCTGAAAACATGAGAATATGCATAGATTCCTGTTTCCATGTCTTGCTTTTAAAAAGTTTTAAGTAAATCTGAATCTGAATGTAAATTCATTCTGGAATATGAATACTGTAATGTAAATTCATTCTGGAATATACTTGGAAAGGTTTTTATTTTTATTATCTATGTCATTTTTTCAAACTTTATGAAAGGTTTGTTGTTGTATAGTAGAATGAGAGTAATACAATTACTAACTCAGCTTTAAGAGCTTCATTAGACAGTTATTGTATGTGCCAGGGAATTTTATCATGGAAAAATGGGTTTATTCCCAAAAATATGTGGGAAAGTGTAGATATTGATTGTTTTAAAATGAAATTAACACTGGACAAGTGGAATGAAGTAGCACTTTTTCCTCCACACCCTGAAAGCACCAGTATTTCAATGTTATTTTGTAGTTTAATGTCCACATGATCTCCTGTATATTTTTCTTTAAAACAGAAATAAACATTTTATGTTTACTGGGTGACTCCATCCCAGACTCTTGGGTTTGTTTTCTTAAACAAAATCCAAGAAGTAAATCAGTATACTGTATCATACTCTTAACTATTGAGGAAATGGATTCAATTTATTTGGAAGAGATTGAAACACTCAAGGGATAAGAGATTTAGTTGTCATCCATTAATACTTTTTTCTCAATCTATTACCAGCAATAATTTTCATTCAGTAGAAAGTACTGTCTTTTTCTATATGTAGGATAAGCAGTAGATTCCTATTACATTGCTAGAAATAAAACTGCTATTAGAAAACACCAATTTTAATAAACTTTCATTTTTTAACTCAAAAAATTATTAGCAATTTTTGTAGTTAAAATTTTAAGTTACATTACTCTTCAGGATTGCTATTTGTGCATTCATTTTAATGTATACAGCATTGATTACTGCAAACTAAAGTTGCAGATACTTAAATAAAAAATATTCATACCAATATGAAGTTTGTATTTTGATTTTTAAATAAGAGGGACAGATAGTTATACAGATAACTATTGAATATGATTCATCTGGAAGGAGAACATTTTTTTGACTATATAGCTAGGTTTTATATAATGTGTCATAAACTTACTGCTCAGAATTAACCTCATAGTATCCTCTTTATTTACTGACCTTCAGCCCCTGTCATGACATTCTAAGGGCCACTTTTGAGAAGTAGGGTTGGGGGTTGGGAGAATATTGATGCAATTTCTCTTGTTGTGTTTGGCCTGTAATTGTGATTAATAACAGTTGCTTTCACTATCTGGAAACAGACAGGCTGGTTTGTCTGCCTACAATCATGCTGTGATAAATGGAGCTATTTTAACTCTGGTTTTGTGTATCAAAGAAAACAGATGTAGTCTGGGACTCGAGGCTATAGGAAATATAAAGCCTGCTTAACTTAGTCTTCCTGGAGCTTGTTTTTATAAATGAAGAACTGGTCAGTTTAAACAACGAAGTTTGCATTAGAAGCATATTTAATTTATGGCTAGGTTTTAAAATTATTAGTCTTCTAAAATGAGGCATCAAATTCCTTGTTGAGAATTAGGAATTTTCATAAAGCATGGACCACATAGTTGTGTTACAATATTCTTGTTTTTGAAATTAAGTTCAAAAGTTGCATTTAAAAAAAATACAGATCATCAGTGATTATTCTCTGTCCATAACTCAGAGTTCAATCACTTATTTTTCCTCATCTCCTTTGGAAATAGTTCTTTTTTTTTCAGATATAATAGATATTGGGGTGGCTAGGTGGTGCAGTGAGTAGAGCACTGGCCCTGGAGTCAGGAGGACCTGAGGTCAAATGCCACCTCAGACACTTGACACACTTACTAGCCATGTGACCTTGGCCAAGTCAACCCCAATTGCCTTCCAAAAAGCAAAAACAAACAAATAAACAAGCAAAAACAGATATAATTGATATTTCACACAGTCTTTCCTGTTGACCAAAGAAAATTAGTAGTAGAGGCAAACTTTTAACGCTTTTTGATGCAAAGATAACAAAAAGCTGCAACACGAGAGGAGAATATCAATGATAAGTAAATGACAGCTGTCACTTTTGGGTACAGCTTCTCATTGCTTTTGTTCTCTACATGAGAGCTCCCCACCTTTCTCTCCTTACCGTTTCCACTTACATTGTCCATTAAATAGGTTTTGGGAGGTCTGACCTGCTCTGGGAACCCGAGTACCCGTTATGGCAGTTTTTTCTGTGGGATGATGGAATCTGTGTCCTGCAGCAACAAGAGAGTGAATGAGACGTGCTGTTTCTCTCCTTTTGTTCCACTTTGCCAGTCATAGTGTCAGCTTCCTTGGGTGAAAAGCAGGAGGGGGGCATCTGACCTCTCTCATCTGTGAAGAGGCCTGTCCTGGGTGAAGGGGAAAAAAGAGCACTTTTTGTTCTCCAGAATGACGGGGTGTGAATAAGACTGACTGTTGGTATATAACATTGAGTGATTACACTTTGAGAAGTGCCTACCATGTAAGGTAGGTAATACTGTAAGTGTATTATGATTGACTTCTCATAACCTTTCATGCAGTGATGCAGTAGCTAGCAGATCATTTTTTAAAATTAATTAATTTTATTTATTTTTAGTTTACAAGATTCAATTCCACAATCCCTTGAGTTTCAGATTTTCTCCCCTCCCTTCTCCCCCCCCCCCCCATGGTGGTGTGTAATCATGAATAGGATCTGCAGATACTTTCACATTATACAGTAAGTTGGTTATATAGAAGGGTTGTAACCAATGAGTGATCACTGGGAAAAAAAGAAGCAAAACCAAACATGAAAAAGAACGATGGCATGTTTTGCTTCAGTCTCCATTTAAACTATAGTCTTTCTAGATCTTTCTCTGAGTTTAGATATCTCCTTCCATCCTGAGGCTTGTAGAGTTGTCTTTTAGCTGTGCGTTGTTGAGGATAGTCCAGTTTATCAAGGTTGGTCATCAGATGTACGATGTGTCTGTGATTGTGTACAGGTTTTTCCTGGTTCTAGTGGATCATTTCTAACAGATGGTCTGTGACCTGTGAAAAGTCAGTTTGTCCTAATGTGACCATCATCTCTAGTGTACTTTAAAAAAAAAAGATTGTCATGCATATTATCATATGGTGTGTTAGAATTCTCTCAATAAGAAAGATAACTATCAGTAAATTTTACTAGAAGCTAGATTCAGTTCTTTAGTCAATCACGAACTCTCAGAAGTTTTCAGTATTCAACTGAAGTTATCAGATATTTACCAATTTCCAAATGAGGCATATATATAATTATCATTGTCCTAAAAATATGTTACTAGATTTCATGAAGCCTAAGCAACCTTGACATCTGAAGAATAACTTGGAAGTCACAGCCTAGTACCATTAGTTGCCACTATAGACACTTGTGGACACAATAGCATACTATTTTTTCTCCTGAGGGTGGAGCTTTGGACAGAGATAAATCAAAGGTTTTTGAATATTTAAGTGGAACTGGGAGTTGGAAGCTCTCGTCATTTCCTACTCATCCTTGTTGTAACAGCTGAATGGCATCTCTGCTTCCTAGCAGGAATTAACTCATCATTGTATTTGGTATGTGAGGTAAACATGGGAAAGAAAAATTAAGGAAATTCAGGAAGGAGGAACCTTAGTGTACTGCAGGAGTGCAGGCTTCTAATCTCAGTTACTTGTTTTCACAATTGCCAGGTGATAGTTAGAAATATCCAACTAGCCATTTTAATTTACCTTTTGACTTAACAAATGTTGAAATTCAAACACAAAATTTTGGATAAATTATACAACCCCATTTAAAATATGAAACTATGTCCATGTGTATTTACCCTAACAATTTTGAGGGAAGAGTGACGGAGATGTTTTTGCCTTTGCCCTTAGCAGGCATTTAATGCTGCTTGTTGAATTGAATTTGAAGAAATGGTAATGTTTTTAAAGGAAAGTTTCTGTTTCTGATCTGGCTTTATCTATTACAGCGTAGTATCCAACATAGAAACAATGCTGTATTCAAGGTAAACTATTAACTTACATATTATTGTATGTTATCCTTTTGTTTTCTTTGCTCTGTTGTTTCAGTCATGTCCAGCTCTTCATGATCGCATTTGGGGTTTTCTTGGCAGAGATCTTGGAGGGGTTTACCATTTCCTCCTCCCACTCATGTTACAGATGAGGAAACTGAGGCAAGCAGGGTTAAGTGCCTTGCCTAGGGTCACTCAGTGTCCGAGGCTGGATTTGAACTCAGAAAGATGAGTCTTCCTGACTCCAGGGCTGGCGCTCTATCCACTGTGCCACCTAGCTGCCCTTATTGTTCTTTATTATCTTCCGATTCTGAAATCAATATCAGTTATTTTTTTAACATAATTTTCCTTCAAATCCCCCCCCCAAGTGTAGCAATTAACAGTAGTTCCCATTTTTATAGTGCGTTAAGATACACAAAATGCTTTACGTACATTATCTCCTTTGGTCCTCATGTGCAGTATGTGCTATATTTATTCCACGATACAGATGAGAACTGATTCTCAAAGATGTTGAGTAATTTGCCCAAGATCATTTAGCTGTAGTTATTCCTGACTCCACATCCAGGCCTTTATCTGCTATATATACCATATTGTCCCTGTAGTTAAAAAGAGGTAAACTCTGTTTGTATAAAGATTGCTAAAAGAAAATGCAAAAATATCGAACTTAGTTCCTACTTTTTCCACTGTTTTTATCTAGCCGTCTATTGCACTAATCCTAAGGGATTCATTACTGTTGATTGAGGTTGGGAAAGGAATTACACTTTTAAGCTTATGGCAGCTGGATTTGCCTCAATAAACAGTATTGTATTTTTCTTTCCATTCTTTTCCTCCTTTCTCATTGCCCTCACCCTCTATAATCCTTTAGTTACAGACTATGTGCACGAGGTGAGGGTGGGATGGGATAGAAATAAGGGCTAAAATGGCTCTCCATAGTATCTGTTCCAAAACTTTTTATCCCTCCTTCAACTTCCCATGGTTAGTCTCCCTATCTCCAACCCCCTTAGTTGAGAACCTTCCCTCCTGTTTTACAGAAAAAAAAAAATTTGAGGCCATTCACCAGAAGCTCCCTCTTATCCCCTCCTTATCTATTTTCACTCAGATGCCTCCTTCCACTTTTTCTTCCTTCACCTCTGTGTCACATGATGAAGTAGTCTTCCTCCTGGCTCTTCTACCTGCTTGGGGGTTCCCATGTCATCTCTTCTGCTCTGAATAGACTGCCCCCCTCTCTCATGCCCACTCTTACTTATCTTTAATTTCTTCCGGTCTATTGGCTTCTTTCTACTGTCTACAAACATGGCCACGTCTCCTCTACCCTCAAACAACCTTCACTTAATTTTCAATCCTAGCTATTGTCCAGTATCTCTTCTGCCCTTTATAATCAAACTTCATAAAAAGGCCATCTACAATAGGTTCCCCTACCTTTTTCCTCCTCTTAACCTCTTACAGTCTGACTTCTGATCTTATTTCCCTGAAACTACTCTCTCCAAAGTTACCTCTTCGTTGTCAAATCCAGTGGCCTCTTTTCAATCCTTATTCTCTTTGACCTCTCTGCAATTTATGACCTGTTCATCACTCCCTCCTCCTTCATATTTTTTTCTCTCTAGGTTCTTAGGATACCACTCTCCTGATTCTCTTACCACTTAGCTCCTTCTTAGATTGCCACTATGTCATTCAGTTTACCTCCTCTAACCATAGGTATCCCCAGGTTTCTGTCCTGGGCCGTCTTCTTTCTCTGATCTACTTTATTTGGTAATCTCATCAGCTACCATGGATTTAATTTGACTTGATGATTCTCAGATCTACCTATCCTGCCCTCACTTCTCTGTTGATCTCTGGTCTTTCGTATCTAACTGCCTTTCAGATATCTTGAACTGGATTTCCAGTAGACATCTTAAACTCAACATGACCAAAACTGAACTCATTATCTTTCCCCTTCTGAATTTTTCAATCTAGGTGTCATTCTTGACTCCTCTCTATCACTCACTGGATCTCTTCTCCCCCATATTCAGTCTGTTGCCAAGGACTGTCAATCTTACCTTTGCAGTATCTCTCTAATATGTCTGTTCCCTTCTCTCTTCTGATACTGTCACCCCTCTGGTGTAGGCCTTTATCACTTCATGCTTGGTCATTTGAAATAGCCTGCTGGTAATTCTGCCCGTCTCAGGTCTCTCCCTTCTGTAATCTATCCTCCATTCAGCTGGCAGAGTGATTTTTTCCTAAAGTACATGTCTGATCGTGTCATATCCCTGCTCAGTAAACTCCAGTGGATCCCTCTTACTTCCATGATCACATACAGAATATTCTGTTTGACATACGAAGTCCTTTACAAGGCCTAAAAAAGTCTTTTGAAATTTCCCAGTGTTTAATGGTCTAGAGGCAATTTTTCTCTTTCTTTAACAAGAAGATTATTTTCCCATCAGAAAATGAAAAGAATGGTGCTATAATCACAAAGGTCTCACAGCATCAAGATACAAGTCCCAAGTTTTTCCAGATATCCTGAAGGCATATTTCTATGTACCATATTTTCTGTTTGTATGTTGTATTGGATGATCCACCTTGAAATTCTCAAAGGAAAATGGAATGTTTCTGAATATTTGATATATAGTTTTTTCTTTTTTCAACCCACTAGTTGTAGTATATACATTTACTTTAGGAATGGATGACTATGATTCTGGATGTATGTCTCATTTCAGAACAGCCCTGCATTGGCCTTGCTTATTTCTTTATTTTGATGCAGCTTTTGTTTCTCCACAGAAGGGTGGCAGTTGGGGCAATAAGCTTAGAAATCTGATTGACCACTCTCATGAGACCAGAAGACCTCGTCTCTTCTGTCACTTCAGCTTTTCTTTTAATTTGTTTTCCTAGGAATTAATCATTTCCTTCTAAATTCCTAGGATTCCATCTTAGGGTTCAAAAAGTATTATTTTTAGATTTTTCAGTTTAGGAATATACAGTTAAACTAGTCATAACACCTTCCCAATACATCATTTTACAACTGCCCATGCTCACTATAAAGCTGTTGATGTCTGCTTGATCTCACAGTTGGGGCAAAATGTTGTCATGAAGAGTGCCAGACATTGAGTCAGAAAATCTGGTTTTGAATATTCACTGCAATCCTTAATAGTTTTGTGACTTTAGTCAAGTAACTGTACCTTTTTTTTGCCTTAGTTTCTCCCATCTGTAAAAAGGAGATACTAATGCTTGTACTCTTGCAGGGTTGTTAGGAAAGTGCTTTGTAAACCCTAAAATATTATATAAATAGGAACTGCTGTTACTATAATATTATTCCTGTGAAGCTGTTTCCTATGTCATTTCACCAAACATAGTGTTTTATGGAATTGTCTAACAACATTTAACAAAATAATTAGATGTAGAAAAGCCACCTCATCTTTTCATATCATTCTAGTGACTTCTAATCAACTTTCCAAAGGATGAGTATATCATCTCTCAAAGGCAGGAGTAGCAGTCAGGGTCTCAGAAAAAGCAGAAGCAAAAGTAGACCTAATTAAAAGAGATAAACAGAGAAACTGCCTTTTGCTAAAAGTTACCGCAAGCAATGTCAAAATTTCAGTGCTAAACATATATGCACCAAATGGCATAGCATCTCAATTCGTAAAGGAAAAGCCAAATGAGTTATAGGAGGAAATAGTAAAACTGTACTAATCGGGGACCTCAACTTTTCCATCTGAGAACTAGATAAATCTAAACATAAAATAAATAAGAATAATAGATAATAATAGTAATAAATAAGATAAATAGAATTTTAGAAAAATTAGGTTGACCTCGGGAGAAAACTGAATGGGAATAGAAAGGAATATACCTTTTACTCATCTGTACGTGGTACCTTCTCAAAAATTGATCATGTATTTGGGCATAAAAACCTCACAAACAAATGTAGAAAAGCAGAATTATTAAATGAACCCTTTTCAGACCATAATGCAATAAAAATTATATTCAATAAAAGGCCATGGAAGCATAGATTAAAAGATAATTGGAGGGGCAGCTAAGTGGTGCAGTGAATAGAGCACCGGCCCTGGAGTCAGGAGGACCTGAGTTCAAATGCGGCCTCAGACACTTAACACAAAAACTGGCTATGTGACCGTAAGCAAGTCACAACCCCAATTGTCCTACCTTCTCCCCTCAAAAAAAAAGCACTAATTGGAGACAAATCTAATCTTAAAGAATGAGAGGATCACAGCAGAAATCATAGGAACAGTAATTTCACTAGAGAGAATTGACAGCAATGAGACAGCATCACAAAATTTGTGGGATGCTGCCGAAGCAGTACTTAGGGGAAATTTTATATCTCTAAATGCTTACTTACATCAATAAAATAGAGAAAGAACAGATCAATGAATCAGGCAAGCATTGATTAAAAAGTTAGAGAAATTAAAAATCTCCAATTAAAGACCAAATTGGAAATTCTGAAAATCAAAGGAAAAATTAATAAACTTAAAAGTAAAAAAAAAAAGAATTGAACTAATAAATAAAACAAGGACCTGATTTTATGAAAAAAAATCCATAAAATAGATAACTATTGGTTAATTTGATAAAAAAAAATAGAAAACCAAATTGCTAATATCAAAAATGAAAAGGGCAAATGTATTATGAATGAAGTTGAAATTAAAGCAATTATTGGGAGTTATTTTGCCCAGTTATGTTACTGTAAAACTGACAATCCAAGTGAAATGGATGAATGTTTACAAAAATATAAATTGTCCATATTAATAGAAGAGGACATAGAATACCTAAACGTGTCTTAGAAAAAGAGATTGAACAGGCCATCAGTGAGCTCCCTAAGAAAAAAACCCCATGACCCAGATAGACTCACAAGTTAATTGTACCAAACATTTAAAGAATGGTTTTTCCAGTTCAATATAAACTATTTGGGAAAATAGGTAAAGAAGGAGTTCTATCAAATGCTTTTTCTGGCACAAATGTGATACTAAATTGGAAGAGCAAAAATAGAGAACGAAAACTACCAATTTCCTTAATGAATGTTGATGCAAAATATTTAAATAAAATACTAGCAAGGAGATTACAGCAGTCACAATGGTCATATGCTTCGAGCAAATGAGATTTATATGTGTAATGCCTACTGGTTCAGTATTAGAAAAACTATTAACATAATTTACCATATCAAGAACAAAAATCACATGATCATCTCAATAGATGTAGGAAAGGCTTTTGACAAAATGTAGTGTTCATTCCTATTAAAAATACTAGAAAGCATAGGAATAAATGGAGATTTCCTTAAAATGATAAGTAGTATCTATCTAAAATCATCAGCAAGCATTATTTTTAATGGGAATGAGCTAGAAAGCCTTCCAAATAAGGACAGGGTTGAAACAAGAATGCACATTGTCACCACTATTCTTTTTTTTTTTTTTTAACACATAAAGGTTACCGTATTAAGTCATTTTGTATAAGAAGACACAAATAAGAAAATGAAAGTGAAAAATAACATGCCTTAGTCTCTGTTCAGACAATAGCAATTCTTTCTCTGGAGGCAGATTGTATGCTTCATTATTAGTCTTTTGTTATTGTCTTGGATCATTGTATTGCTGAGAAGAGCTAGGTCGTTTTAGTTCTTCCTCATAGAGTATTGCTGTTACTGCATACAGTGTTCTCCTGTTCACTTTGCTTAAGTTCATGTGTGTCTTTCCAAGTTTTTCTGAAATCATCCTGTTTGTCATTTCTTAGAGTACAATAATATTCTATTCCCATTTGGTGGGTGTCCCTTCAGTTTCCAGTACTTTGCCACCACAAAAAGAGATGCTATATTTTTATACAAATAAGTCCTTCCCCCCCTTTTAAAAAAATGTCACTGCTCTTCTTTAGTTTTATACTAGAAATGCTAGCTGTAGTAGTAAGAGAAGAAAAAAATATTGAAGAAATCAGAATGGGCAATAAAGAAACCACTATCACTCTTTGCATATGATATAATAGTATACTTAGAGAATCCTAGAGAATCAGCTGAAAAACTAGTTGAAACAATTAGCAATTTTAGCAATCCTGTAATCCCTGCTCCTTGTGGAGGCTGAGGCTGGTAGAATTCTTGAGTTTGGGAATTCTGAGCTGTATTCAAACTAAAGCCACTAAGTCTAGCACCAATATGACCCACCTCTGGAGCTCCACAGGTTGCTGCTTGAGGGTTAAACTGGACCAGGTTGGAAAAAGGAAGCATCTTCCATTACAGTAAGAATTAAAATGAGTGGCTGCTATACTTTCAAAAAAAATTTAAAGAAAAAAAAAGGAAAAAGAATTAGTAATTTTTTTCATCTGGTAAGTGAAAAGCAAAAATATTGGCCATTAATTACGTGATCCTTGTTATAGTCATTTATAATCAGTATGGTCATATGTGTTGCATGGGACAGCATGAATTATTATTTAGTAGCAGGAAGAAAAATATATGCAGTTTATAGTGGGAAAACTTATCCATGACTTTCAGACCTTCATTGGCATTTTATGTTCCCAGTGACACTGAATTTGTTGTCTTGATGATGTGATACCAAAGACTTCAGTAGTAGAAAAAAAGTTGAACAGTTTAATTTAAAAGAAAATACAGTATGATTGTTAAACCCATTCTCATCTTAGCAAAGTTTCATCTCTTATTGCATCTCAGTCATATTCCCATTTTTCTTAAAGGTTAAACAGTAGCATCTTTTCATTTGATGGATCTGTTGGCTAATGTCCAGCTTGTACTTCCAAGCAAAGACAGTGTTTTATGGCATGAACAAATGTGTAGGTTAAAAACCCTCAGAGGAAATGTCAGATCTTCGTATGGGTCAAGAAGCAGAAACTTCCCATCATTCTTTGCCTCTTTCTCATTAGGACCTAACCAGTTCTAAAATACCAGAACTTAAAGATGACCCTTATTGGTGTGAGACTGTGTAGCCCATTAAAAAATCCCTGAGTATGTAAGTTGAATTGAAAGATCAATTACATAAGACAGCTTTGAACCATAGGCTCTTTCCACCCATTACAAAAAGTTCAGTTACCAGTATTGTTTGGCAATATTTGAGCTAGAGTGGTATAGCCAGTGTCGGAGAATAGAGGAGTATCCAGGATAATAAAACTACAACTACCAAAAGAACTGTATTTTGTTTCAGTTCTGTTTCTCTTCCTTTTCTTTGAGTTGCATTCCCAGTTCAGGGACCCATTTCATTCTTTTTCTTTTTGTCTATAAGTGAATTCGGTAAGAAATTATTTTCTAATATCTTGTTTTCACACAACAACTATTAATCATTGATTCATAATATTTTAGTAATTAGGCTACAGTATTATCAAAAATTTAGATCCAGAGAAGTTGATTTTTCAAGGTCACACATGTAATCCCACTGTACAGCTATCTGATATTTGAAACAATGAAGTTGCAGGTATTGGTACCTGGATTAGCATATTTGTAAGCTATATATGGTATGTAAACTCTGTATAGATAGTGACATCTCTTATAATTTGAACATCAGCGAAATATAGATAAGGGAGTCACAAAGCCAGGAATGTCAGATTTGGGGCCCTTGAGTCATGGATATATTTTCAGTGGCAGACTTCCATGTTTATTGTTTCTACCACTATCTTTTATTCCCACATAGCAGCTAAATCAGAAGTAAGGGAATATGAAGTCAGTAGGTAAAAAGAATCTGTTTTTGGTGGTCTCACAAAGGCTGTGTTTCCTGTGAATGTGAATTTGCAATTTCATATTATACTGGTCTCGTGAAAAGAAGATAGTGTGGGATAGATTATCTTGACTTGGGTCACTTGTGTTGTTGCATCTCCTCATGTTTGACCTTTAGCAGCTTCTTTCAGAATTCCTTCTCCACTTCATATGGCTTTGGGGGGACAGGTGGTTCTCAGTTCTTAATGCTTGAAATGTCATGGTATTTTTTAGCTCCACATGTGTGTATCATACACTTAGTCCATTTCTGAATATAAGTTTTTCCTGTCAGTAGAGATACATCCTTCATGTACAGAAAGGATTTTGAAAAACACATTATTCTTATTCAGTATCAGCTTTAGGCGATTAAATAATAAAATTTTCCCCACTTCAAATAGTAGGCCTTCCTTGGTGACTTATTTTTCATTGCTTACCCATGTGACCAGACCTCGGGAAGACTTACTTCTCAATCATTGCTTTATCCTTTGATTTAGGCTTTTTATTTGAGTTTTGCTTCCTGTTTGCTCTTGTAATTGCAGAGAACATGACCTACAGCTGTTTGAGCTTATAAACCAAACCAGATCCTTTCCATGGGTGTAAGCTGGGCTTTTTGACATCAGTTCAAGTCTTTCATGAGTGACAGCAGGAGCTCACAGACCTCTGCCACCAAGGGGTTAAAATCTTCCATCACATATGTTTATGAAGGTCCAAGGCTTTGCCTGCTGTACAGCTTTTTTTTTTTTAACTTTCTAGTTCACTAATCAAATGTATGTTAGATTGATTATTGTAAAAGTATAAACCATAGAAAATTTGACAAGATAGATGTGTAAATTATCCCTCTGACAGAACTAATGATGCACTCCAAGCACCTTCTGTTTTCCAGCACTTGGTAAGCGACTTCATTAAATATGCAATGGCTGTTGGGTGGCTTCTCAGACGTTAGTTCAGCTCCTCATGGAATTGCATTATTACTAGAGGTGTAAAACCCGGCAGACAAGCTAGCTGTTGGGCATCCTGCTGAGGTTCTAATGTGCTCCATCTTGTTGGAGCAGTTGTTTGCAGTCTTTTCAGGACAATTACATCCATAACCACAGGACACATTCAGTGAAACTATATTACAGATAACAGTTGAGAATGGCATTGACTGTTCTTCACCTTTCTGACTTGAGCAGTCTGAATGTGGGGTAGAGTAAAGGGTTTCAGGTTGCCCCAACTCCTCAATAGCTAAAGACCTCATTTATAGTCATGTAACTAAATTCGCAAGTGAATCTGGAGGGACCCCCTACCCCTAAAAAAAAAACAACACAACTTTGTAGTTGTAGAGAGAATTAGGCAGGGATCAGATATATGTGCATGAATAGGAATTTTTATAAGCCCTAAATATTATATATTTGTAGCATTCACTCAATACATTTTCCTTTTTAAATTTTCTTAGCGAATTGAAGGTTTTTCTTCTATTGTACGTTTTTTCCACTCGACACCATTGATGCTCTTTATTCCTTAGAGGCATAAACAAAAATATTCTGCTTTCCAGCAGTGTCTCTGTCATTTATTATTCTGATGACAGTTTGATGGTTACCCTGAGAACTGGGCACAAAAGATGGTTTGAGTTTAGTTTCAAATGGTATTTAAGGTTTCCAAAAGGCAGATGCTACAGTATATCACTGCAGCCTGATAAATGGGATTGCATTTTCGGATGACAGGCTGAATACTATATTGTCTTTAATGAAAGAATGTTAGCCATTTTGATTGACCTACTAAGTCACTCTTGATGACTTTAGTTAATTAATGAATATCTGTGGGAAATGACCATTCTCATTCAAAATTGCTTACTAAGTATTTTGCTAACTCAAATTTTATTTATAAGATTTCTCTATTTGCTTATAACGTGTTTATAAAAGTAGTACATATTTCTGGTAATTTTGCATTCAGAGTTTATTCGGAGAGTGGTAAAAAAAAAAAAAGAAAGGACACACTCTCTTATACAGATCTCATTTGTAAATAATGGGAGGGTCCCCTTGCATAATTTCTATTCCTGAGGTCTCCTTTATATTTGGAACTAGTCAACAAGCTTTCTTTGGGCAGGGCAGAAATGGGCCTTTCAGTCGATTATTTTCCCAGTATTTTTTTAAACTTAGTATATAAAATGAAAGTTGGTGCCACTGATACTCTGATAAGTTAGTAGGGGAAATATGTTATTCAAGACTATAGAAATGTCTGAAAGTAATTTGATAAAATGTCATGTGTTGAATCTATTTATTTTTTGAAAAATTATATTTAAATTCTGCTCCTAAAATTTTCTAAAGTTTTTGTGCTATCCATTCCATAAAACCATAATCTTTTTTAGAAACCACCTTTAAATGAGGTCACCTAATTCTTATGGGACACACTGTTTAAAGCATCTTTCTCTTAAAATCCTTACCTCACATTTTGGTGTGTATAAATAGCTAAATTTTAGGAGAATGATTTCTTAAGAAATACATAGACTTCCCATTTTGTTATTTATAAAAGGGCCCTTAATCTCAGCCTAAGCTTCATCACCATCTCATAGTTTACAGAGGAAGGAGACAGTGTGGAACACAGGCTTCCTCTGGGAATACATTGAGCTTAATGAGCTTGATAGTCTGCTGGGCTCAATAAATCAAATAAAGCAAAACATTTCTCATTTTTGAATAAAAGCATTTATCACACAGTGTTTGTTCATTCGTGGTCACAAGATTGATTGGCTCCCAGCATCGTGTTGTATATTGAAGCATTTTTGATTTTGTTTTTCCAGTGGGCAAGTTGCGGAAGCAGTGGCTGAAGGAAACTATCTCCGATGTCGGCTTTGGAATCCTGAAGTCTATCAAGGAATATGTGGACCCCAATAACATCTTTGGAAACAAGAATCTTTTATAAATTCATTATTCCCTGATATACTTAAGAAAAAAAATCACACACAAATGCTTTTTTTAGTCTACAACTCTGGTTATCCCAGTAATCAAATATATCATGGACTATATTTGGAGTGTATTTTGTTTGTTGGTTTAAAAAAAATCTTTTTTTCTTGAGTTTTGCTCTGTTGTACGTCTGTGGATTGACAGGTGGTGTTCCGAAATCTCTAGCACTGTCAGGGGCATCAGTTTACAACCAACTTGGAGACGCAAGTCATTCCAAGTTTTAGTTAGGCGGCAAAGAGCTTATGGTTGTAATTTCTGTGGAAGATACAACCAGCTGTTTTGTGTCGAAGCTTCCCCTTCCTGGAGAACAAAGACTGGTATCGGTATCATTTAGTGAAACCGATTATCCAGCTTCCTTTTGGAAGAAAGTTTCTGGGAGGCAGATAACTAGAGAAGGGTTCCGCTGAGGGAATATTTCTATGGAAAAGGTTTTCCTTTGTTTTTCTTTCTTTTAAAGGGAGCAGGCCCGAATGGGAGGGATCATGGAGGAGTAATTATTCCTGAATGAATAAAGGTAGCTTAGCATTTTGAAGGTGCGCTGAATTTTGTAAGATTTTTTGGCCTGCATTTTCCTTTCTAATTATTTTAGAAATCTAAAATCCTGAATTAGTATGCAAATTATACTGTTACAGTACTTTTTTTTTCTTTGTGTGTTTTTGTTATACTGAAGTCTGCGTTGTATTTGTACCGTTGGGATAATCTGTTGTAATATCCTGGTTCATTCATCACACGTTTTGTATAGAAATAGCTGACTTTATCGCTCATGTTGTATGTGAAGGAGCAGGTTTTCCATAAAATGAACGCCTTCATCCACACTGTAGTCCGGCGTATCTGGTTTCACTTTCTTGTCGCTGAGATGCAGAAGAAGGAAAAAAAAAACCCTTTACATTTAATGTCTTCGGCAGGATGAGTGGTTTGGCTGTTTAAACAAACACTGTCGTCTTAAGGAGCATTCGTTATTCAGCGCTCTATTTGAAAGTCTCAACAGTTTCAGTGCTGAAATCTTTTTATTAATCTAAACTGGATGACAAGTTTTCATCTAAAAGTCGAGTTTTCAATTTAGTTTTTAATAATGGTTTAACATCTTTAATGAATTACTGCTTTAACCTAAATGGTAACCGCAATTGTAATGTATAAAGTGCATAGGCCATAATCAGAAGTTTGAAACTTCATTTTCTTAAATTGTAGGTCAAACATTAATCACATTTAGCAGACATTTTTACATTTAAACCTGAATCTTAAATAAGTGAATTGAAAACTTTGAATCACTGTCTTGTCAAGGTTCATGACTCACATTTTGAGATGGATTCTTTTCTTAATGCAATGCCTGACTTTTGATAATTTTTTTTTAATTAGTACTTGATCACATATAGCAACTTGATGTGCAGACTATCCTTTAAAAGGACATATTGTCTGTCTATGTAGCAGTGGCTCCAAAGTGTCTTTGGGCGGTTTGATACCTTTTATATCCGAAGTAGCCTTAACCAGAAAAGTAAAATTTACAATTTGAGAATATGCTATTTTTACAATTTCAAAGTGATTAATAATTTTTAACTGTTAAAATTGGCCTAAAATAAATGAATATGAATCTCTAAGCAAATCAAAGTCAAATATTTGTGTTATGGCAACAAAGATAATAATTGCTTTATTAAAAACTGCCTGTCTTCATCAGCAATTTCTTTTTAAAATGTTACACTTTCCATCAGAACTCTGTTCAGAACCCTTGGTTTTCAAATGAGTTGGATACTTGCTGAATAAAATCACCTCTAAAACCCTACAAAATTTTATTATAATCTATTCATAAAAATAAGTTAAAGTCATTCTCTGAGGTGGGAATCTAAACATGAAATTAATATAGGAAATGTATGTATGTATGTGTTTCCCAGTATATTTTGTTTTTATAAAACTCCTAAATTCACAAGTGAATCCAGTCTCTTGCATTTGATTGGTGTAACATCCTTTCCCAGGGAGTTCATATTTCAGCAACCTCAAAAATCTGCACTTGACATTAGGGAACTCTGATTTTTAACACCTTGAGGTTAAGTGCTCCTTATTCTATGTGAACCTTATAGAACACATGATTTGTCTCTGTTTTTCCTTTTCATGTGTGCAAGGCTTCCCCACATTGCATTCTTTGACTGTGGTAATTGCTTGTAGTTGGGAACCTACCTGCAGGATTAGTCTGAAATATACCAATCTTCTTCAGTCCTGTTTCAAACAGATTTAATCAATAAGAAAGCCTTCCCCTCACACCTTTTGGTACGTGCCTCTGTACTTGGTGTACCATGGAGGCCTGAATTTACAAATTAATGCACAGAAAGCACTTACACTTTACCTATTAACCCTGAAATGACTGGATAATGATGGTAGCATGAGAACTAAAGCTGGGAAGATACGGTTTTGTGAGACTATTTAATCTCATTCTTTATGAGATTTATACAAAGTACCTAAATCTCTTAACCTACATGGTTTTCAGGGCTGCACAGTGCTGACCTTTCTTTCCCTTTACCTACTCATCTTTTTGAGACATTGACATATATTTTACTAGATCACATTTGGGTTAGGGTTTGCTGGGAGCAGGAATATAACTTGCTGCTAATGTGAAATATTTGCATCGAATGCAAAGAGCTTGATGTGAAGAGGTATAATTGATAAGGAAATTATTGCCTTAATGCTTTTTTGGCAGAGTTGTAAATACACTAAAATTTTTACCTGCAAAAAGGTTTGGGTGTAATTTATAGTGTGTGCCTAAATTGAATCTTTGGTGACATGTGAGAGAGACTTTGGGTTAAGTTTGGTAATCAGGGCATGGCATCTGTCATTGAGGATTTATTGTGCCTAGCACAGTATTTGACAGGAGGAGAAAGTGTCTTGAACTAATGTCTGATTAAAGTCTTAAGAGAATAAAGTTTCTCCTTTAAAAATTCACCAGACCATACTCATCAATAGAGTTATGTTTGAAGCACATTTAACCTTCCTCTGTGTAAATTATAACAAGCAAAGAGTGCTTTGACTGTGTCCTTAAGTGAGGGCCCTCCATCAATTGCAGGTGTCTTTGGGGAGTTTTCTATCATAATGCTGGCTATATCCTACATTTTGCTCTATCTCTTTCTCCCCAGGTTTTCCATTTTGATATTTATTTGTAATTATCATTGCTTAACTGTTGCTTAATTAGAGAAGCTACAGTTTCAAGTTACAGTGCGTTGCTTGAGCTATCTAAATTGGATTCTTACCTGTCTCAAGCCACTGTCCTCTATTAAATTAGAAAAAAATGCTTGTTTTCTACTGTGCCTTAGGCAACAGAAATTAAATGATTAGGGGGGAAAGGATATCACCGTTTAAAAATATTTATTGATTTTTTTTTTATTATTATGGGAGTTTTGGAGATGTGGCTTCATTAAGGAGATTGCTCTGACCTTTGCATTTCCCACTCAGTTTTCAAATACATCAGTTTTGATTGGGATCTAGTTCTTCGGAAAAGCAGAGAGGAATAGCAAGTGCAGGGTTAGAATTTGAGACTCCCAAAAGGGATATGTCATCCTTGGCTTTAGAGATATTTGGGTCTTGGCTTTGCTACATATACAGATGTCTTTTGTTCTCCCACCATTGCAAACAGATGTCCAGTTAATTGGTTCTTCCATGTTGTATTAAATGATATCATCCTAAAAAAGCAACTATACATATATATATGTGCCTATTTGTACATACATATATATATATATATATATATATATATATATATAAAATTCTAGAAGGTATAAAAGGTTCTCTCAAACTGTTGAAACTTAGTGTCTGATATCAAGGATGTAAGTTACATATTAAACTTTCTGCTACCTAAGCCAAACACAGTGTTTGTCTTTAGTGTGAGATTAATTGTGAAGCAATTGTAATGTCAAAAGATTATAGAAACTTATATTATTAATAAAAAAGGACATGGGCCTAAAAGGAACAGGTTTTTTTCCCCCTGAACCTTTTCAATGTTCTGTTGTATTCGATGGATATTTTTTTTTCCAATTTGAGTTTTTCAATTTTGTTATTTTCCATTGACTTGAAAGCTATGTTAGAAAACTTGTGGGTTATTCTAGATTTATAATTTAATAATAGCATGAAATTATTAAATCACTCAAATTACAATTTCACCTAAATGTCTTCATTAATTTTTTTTAATCAAAATATTAAATACTAATAGAGCCCTAATCCTAGAATCAATCTCCTGTGGACCTGAGCCTGATAAGCTTGCTTCGTGAACAGCTGCATTCACCTTATATCCTCAAATAATTAGTTCCCCTTATGTCTTACTCTTTACTGACTCCTTGATAAGGTTGGTCACCATTAGTCACCCACTAATATTGGGAGCTCAAACCAAAAGACAATCGTAGGATTAAGTATTTTTATGATTACAGAAATAAAAGACTTCCTTCCCTATTCAGTTTCCACCCCTTCCCTCCCCACTGAAAAGAAAGAAGATGCTTTTATATTTGCAAGCAAGGAAAATTACAAATATATTAGCAGAAACATTAGGGTTTTCAGATGCACTGATACCCTTACCAACTTAATTGAAGTATTGAAGGGGAAATGGGAAAATCCCTCTTGGCATAGTAGCTTCTCAAGCAAAGACTATAAATGTATAATTTGAAGTTTTTTTAAAAAGATCAATTTTTTTAAGGCCAAGATATTCTTAAAATTTATTCAGTTGGTAAATCATAGAAAAGTCAATGCTTAAAATATACTTTCCCATAAACTTCCCTCCTCCTACCATCAAGAGTGTGAACAGCTGATACGCTGTGCCTGTAATAGAGAATTGCCCTTAAAAAAACAACCTGATTATCTTTAAAAGTTGACAGTGCCTTGTTAGGACTCGGTTTCACTGAACAGCCATTGTTTAAAATGAGAAGAAAAGGGCACTTCTTTTTAGATGATGACAAAAACTAAGATGCCCAAAGACTAAGAATTTGTCAGACGTAATCTTATGCAGTTATACCCTTTTTTATGTAGTTCTGATTGTAGATTTTTAAAAATGCGTAACAGACTGTTGCTCTCCCAGATGTCTTAAGAGTCAGTTACCCAAATTTCATAGTGTTTTCTTTCCTGTATTAAAAAATTCATGCCACTGCCCCTACTGTCTTTTTTTTTTGTCCACATTATCACCAGACTGCAAAGACATTTCCAGTCCACTGACCCTAGCCCTCATCCCAGAGGTGGAAAAAAGAAAGACAACAAAACTGTCTTTGTCCAATGGTCTTTTCCTTTGGATATCTGCTCACCTAGTTCTCTGTGGAGCCTGGCTTGTAAGAGGGGATTTTGTGTAGTGTCTGTTGTATGTCAGCCCCGTTTTCTGTGATGATATCTTCTTGAATAAAATGAGTATATGTATCCCCTGGAGAATGAGAATAATACACTGTTTGTGAAAAGTTATTATTGGTTATTCATAATTCTTACCCTGTCATTACCTTCCCAACCCTGTGTGAAATACCGTTTGTCTGTAATGTAACGTATCTTGACATAAGTGATATCTCACCCAAAGTCTTCCTACAAGGCAGTATTTCTGCCAGTACTGCAGCCATCTTCTGGGAGCTACAAGTGGATTAGCGTTTATTTATAAGCAATTATATTATAGCTAATGTGTATAAAGGTCTTTTTTTTCTGTGAACATTTATGAATTTAAAGATAACTTGGTCTGTAGCGGGAAGACAACTAGTGGAAAGGTTCCACCTTGGTGGTTCAGACTGAGCTGGTTCAGACTGGATCCTTCTTTTTACACAAGGGCTGAATGCATAGTCTATGTATGTGCTTTCAGTGTATGTTCAGACTGATTTTCATACACTGTACAGTTCTAAAAGCAATTACCCATGTATGATTTCTATGATGTTGGGAAAAATAAAACATTACCCAAACTACTCCCATTGTGACAGAAACAAATGATTATTTCCTGTGTTGGTGCTGTTCTATCTACCTACCTGTAGCTCTAAGCAAAAATCACTCCTGTGGCTGTGCTTCAAAACAAGTGATTCCTGGTATAAAACCTGTTCACCTGTGTTTTAGATGGAGTAGCATAACAGCTATACTCACTCCCACATTCAGACTTTGACCTATAATCACTGTAGGTTAAGCGAAGTAAAAAACTTCGAATCAGTTGATGGACATCTGGCCAGCTTTGGAGTCCCAAAGACCGGAGTTCAAGCCCAGTCTCTGACCTTAGCCATGTGACCACAGGCAGGTCACTTAATCCCTCAGTGCCCCAGTCTGTTCAACATCGGTGGAGGACTAATTGGTCAACAAACATTTACTAAGTAGTTACCATGTACCAGGTACTTATGCTAAAGCACCAGGGACACGGTGAAAGGCCAAAACACGGACCTTACCTTCTTAGAAAACAACGTGTACAACTGTATGCATATAACATATAAATGTAATATAAATGTACAATGTAAACAAGAAGTAATTTCAGAGATAAGATACTAGCAAAGAGGTGGGGAAGGGGCAAACAAGAAAGGCATCTTGTAGAAGGTGAGATTTAAGGCAGCAAAGAGGAAGGAGAGCATTCCAGAAATGCGGGACAGAGAGGAAAAGGCACAGAATGGGGAGATGGAGAGTTGTATGAGAGGAACGGCAGGTTGGCCAGTGTTGCCATCCCGGAGTGTGTGGAGGAGAATAAATGTAACAATTGGGATTTCTGCGTTTAATAAATCATGGGTCCAGACCCCCCAAAGAAGTCAATCAGTGTAGGTCATTTGTGACATTTTCTGGTAGGCAGGCCAACAGAAAAGTGGCAGTGAATTCTATCCAGTCTGAAACTTTGCAGTACCTTATGTTCTGAGCCTTTATTATCCCTAGTGTTTGCAGGAATCCATGGCCCAGCCCTTAGCAACTCCTGAGGTCCCTAAATGAGACCAACCCCACTAATTCTCTGCACAAAAACCAGACTGCTAAACTGTGGTTGAACAGCAAGGCTGTTTGTATGCAGACTTGCTGATTTACCAAATTTTTTTTAAAAGCATACTTTAAGGTATCAGTGTTCATGTACCTTGTCCTATACAGAAATTTGTGCTCTAAAAATGTGAAATAATTTTTTAAAAAATTATTAACATTACCTTCAGAAAAGATGGTGCATGCCATGCTGGAGACAGATCTGCTCAATGTTGACTTTGCATGCAAACCATATAATAATATATATATATATAACATTTAGCCATAGCTGGGGGGATGGTAGGATTACATACATTGGCTCATTGTCTCATTTGATATTCACTCATGGCCTATGAGTTAAGTTGTGTGCGTATTTCTGTTTTACTGGTGGGGTGACTGAGACTCAGAGAGGTTGTGACTTAAAAAAAATCGCACAGCTAATAAATGAAGGACCTGAGATTCAAACCTAGGTCTTGTGACTCCAGTGTATTCCACTACACCACATATTTTTCATAATTCATAGGATCCATGATTTCATCAATGTTCTCCCTCCATTAGTGACTAGCACTAGTGACTGTAACGCTAGTACTGATGGCAATCCATTTATGTTAGATCAGAGGATCATAGGGCTAGAGATGGAAAGGACCTCGTAAGCCTTTTGCTCACTCGTTTTACATGTGAAGAAACCTGAGTCTCAGCGGGGATAGGTAAGTGACTTCCCCATGGTCATGCTGTAAGTGGCAGAGATGAGATTTCTAACCCAGGTCTTCTGATTCCAATTTCAATGTGCTTTCCACTCTTGTGCCTGTACACTAATTAGCCATATCTTTACATCAGTCCTTCATAGGGAAAATCTACTCAATGTTCTGGAGGCTTTTCTCTTTGAAACAAAAATAAAATGTGACTACCAGTTGAGCACTCACGGTATTCATTTGTTACCTTTCCTTGTTGGCTTTTATCATTACATGGCCAACACGTTTGCCATTTCCATTTTCACGTGTTCTTGACCATATCTCATGCAACTTCAATTACACAAACCATAGGAACATCTAACAGCGACTTCTCACATATCTTTTAAAAATAATGTTAGCCTGAAGTGTGGTTACTATACTATGTATGACAACTATTCTATAGCTTCTGCGTTTCCTAAAGAATAAGATTGATTAATATCTTTTAAACAAAATTCTGGGTTAACAAAAGATGCTTTCTAAAGTCTTCCTCAGTGCCTCATCAGGGTATGGAGGTGATTTGGGTCATCAAGGGCAATGTCAGCAGAGCCTACCAAGCTGGAAAGTCCCAGGATGGATTCTACTGTTCATGGTCTGACCTAGCTATGTTTAAAAGGATTTAATCACCAGGTGGCAAATATTAGCAAAAGTAGAATTGTGATCGGCATACCTAGAAGGAGTAACTACATGTATCCTTGAAGGAGAAGAGTAGGCCTAGATAAAATAAATAAATAAATTTTGCCTGAACAGAAACAAAGCAGATTTTCCTCAAGACTGCTAATCAAAGGAAAATGATATCCACCAGCCTTCTGACTTAGCCATTGTTCTCTGTCCATAAATGTTTATTTCACAATACCCTACACTGATGAGTTTACAAGTTTAATTTAAAACTAATAAAAGGAAATGCTGGATCTGATGGGTTTCATAAATTTTCATTTTTATATCTGTATTACTGTGTTCTTATGAACTGTGCTTAGGCTGAGAACAACCCATTTTCTGCAAGATAGATGCCATCTCCTATCAAACCTACCAGGAAAGTAGCTGAAAAGGATCTGCCCGAGATTAAAGACCCTTGATTACGTGCTATTGGAAGTCTAAGAACATTAGGAACCCGCAGTTCCTTAAAAGTGCTGTTCCAGATTCGAGGCTGTTGTTTGAAGATTATGGTGAAACTAAAAAAAGTCTGGATATTTTTCGTCAAGAAAGAAAGTAAAAGTTTAATATGCGATTGTTATGTACAGTGAGGCAATGATGTGGTCGGATTAACCATGAACAAAAAAATTTTCCAACTGCTTTTAGTCCCAGTCTGGGTTTGAATTAACAGCATCATTCTATTCTTTTGAGGCTGGTGGCATCACCTAATAAATAAAAAGCACAGAAAACCCCAAATCACTTTACTCTCAAGAAGACGGAAAGAGGTTGGACATGCATGCACATACATAGGGCAGGACCTTTGATTTTAGAAAATTCCTGGTGAGGGATTTCCCTCACCTGACTTAGGGAGCTACCTGGGGCACTCAGCTTAAACGACTTGCCTGGGGTCGCACAGACAGTGTCTGAGGGGGGTTAGACTTTATGACCTGTAAAATTTCTTCCATCTCCAAATCTGTGATCATGCATAATCCTAGAACTTTGTAGCACACCTTGCACAGGGCCTTGAGCAGAGAAGTTGCTCATGAAATAATGAATGACAATGATTGAAAAATTATTTTGGGCTCACACAAAGATGAAAGGTGTGTGTGTGTGTGGGAGATTGCAAAAAAAAAAGTTAACCTTTAAAAATGCCGGACAAATTATGGGACTTTTTTTTTTTAACCAATATTGTTCTTTGATGTGAGTGTGGTGATCCATTTGAAGATGGAGGCTTGTAACCAGCCAGAAACTATCATGGTGGTTGTTTTTTCCAATCTGGCAAGTTCATCCATTGCTCGATATTTCTGGTGGGTAGAAACTCAGCCCTTGCTCAAAACAGAGAAAGTAGCAGCAACCACCTAAAAATGGGCAGAGTTCTCTTGTGGCAGTTGTGTGGCAGCCAGCTGTTAAGAAAACCATTAAAACAGAGCTTTGTAGTTTAGAGAGTGAAGGGTTTACATGACAGGTGAGGTCTGAGCACTTGTTTGATGGTGAATACTCTGGTTTTGACTACTGATCATGACAACCCCCTCCTTCCACAGTATATTTGTCCATGTTTGGATATACTTATGGTACATTGGAAAAGATCTTTGGGTGGGAAGTCAGAAGACCTGGTCCAAGCCTTAGTTCTTTCACTACCTGTGTGGCCTCACTTAAGTGCTCTTGGCTTCTGTTTCCTAATCCATAAAATAAAAGGGCTGGACTAGATGACCCCTTTCAGCACTAAATCTAAGAAATTATGAAATCTATACACATATGCACGTGTATTCATTCATAAATATATACTCAGAAAAGGAGAGAGAGGGTAAATTGTAGCAACTTACATACAAAGTCCCGGCACTATGAAGCTTTACAGCAAAATGCTGTTATCAAACTTTTATGATTTTTTAAAATTATTATTATGGAAGCTTTTATCTACATAACCTTACAGGTAGAACTGGCAGAAGATGGAGGAGGCTGTGTAAGGATGTTTGCTCCTTCTGTTCTCAGAGAAGTTACAAAGTTGCTTTGAGCAAACATTGAGGAGCACCCAATTCAGTCCCCACTCCCACCCCTTATGAATGCTAAGGAACTTTCCAACACTGGAGGGAGAAAACACATGAGCCAGGCCAGTCACCTACCCGTAATCAATCAAACTGAAATAGATGTTTCCCTAGGGATAGAGGGTAAGGAAAGGGGACAAATGCTCTGATTGACCTTTATTCCTTTACTCACTGGTAGGAGCCAGCAGTCAGGATTTCCTGATGCAAAGTACATTAGCACTACTAGCCCGGAAACCCCGACTACCCAGCGGCAAGGGGGTTAAAAGCTTCTCAGGACAGCTTTTTTATGTTCTGAAAAGCTAAATTGCACACACACCCCACTGAAACACAGCACCTGGGTAAATAAATTGTGGCTGAATAAAGGCCATACTTTTTTGCAAAAGGGAATCTGGAAAACATTTGCAATTGGGTTGTTAACATTATTTTCACTGATGTTTTCTTTTTAAAAAAAAGTTTCGTTTAGAGGAAACGAGCTAAAACCATCATCTCTAAATGTGGTTGTTAAAAACAAAAAAATCATCCATTTTCTTCCTAAACTTGAAGTCTGGAGAATAAGAACTTTACTTCAAATGGGCTTTCAAAGTGAATGAAGCTCCAGTTGTAGCAAAGTGGCCCCAACAAGCATTCTGGCTGCTGAATGGGGAAATGTTAACTGGAGAAGCATCTTTCTCTGCCTAGTTTCCTAAAATGCATATCTGTGCTAGCCTACTTTCTGGACTGTTTTATCTTAACGTAGGATGCTTAAGACTGCCTTTGACACTGGTCCAGGGCACAGAGTGCTGCCCTTTAGGTTAGAAAACCCAGCTTTGAGTCTCCCTTTGATACTTCCTGGCTTCAAAGCTGTTTTCTCAGCTGGAAAATAGGGATAATATAGCATAGTACCTACCTCACAAAGAACTAATAAATAGATGTGTGTATAGAATAATTTTACATATACATACATACATACATACATATATTTATTTGTATCTAATGGTAGCCATCTCTAGAGTGGGAGGGGGGAAAAAGTTACATGATAATTTTATTGTATACTTAAAATAGCAAGTTGTACATAATAAATTTTTATTTTCATGTCCACTCATCTTTATTATTATACTGTTATGGAAATGCTTGTTTTATTCCATAAATTAAAAATAATTTTTTTTAAAAGAAGCCATTATGTACATTTGGATATTACTATTATTGTTATGTAATGAAAGTTCCTCAAGGGCAGGGACAATATTGTCCTTTTTAACTCTGTAACCTACTTAGCATGGCGCCTTCTACATTTTTCTTGTTGTTCAGGCATTTCACTTGTGTTCGACTCTTGGTGAATTGTCAATGATACTGGTGTGGTTTGCCATTTCCTTCTCTAGCTCATTTAACAGATGAGGAACAGAAGCAGAATTAAGTGACTTTCCCAGGGTCACATAGCCGGTACGTGTCTAAGGTTGGATTTGAACTCAATTGAGTTCAAATGATGAGTCTTGCACATAGTAGGTGCTTATTAAATATTAAATGAATGCATGACTACATGACTGAAAAATTCTTAGACGCCTAGAGAGGAAAAGTATGATTGAAAGAGAAATATCAATCCCTAAAATTTTTGACAGCCCGTGGAATCTTCACCAGCGTTCTGTGGTGTAAGAGTGGTTGTTCATGGGGCATTTGATGATGAAGACTTGTCACTAGCCAGAAATAGTACAATGTTGATCTTGTTCTTGTTGTTTGTCCTTCATTCTCAAAGAAGACCATGACATCATGGAGGTGATGCCATGACGTGCAAGTGAATTGGATTTAAGTGAAGGAAGGCTGTGCAAAGTTTTTGAGTTGTATATTTGACAACCAATCAATAAATCCCAAAGAGCCATCTGGGTCCAGTGGTGAAATATAGATCAGGACAGCCTTGAGAACAGTGTTGATCTGGGGAGCTATTGTTTTCAATTTGGCAAACTTGGTCACTACCTAATTTTATTGGGCTCGATCTAATTTCTTTTTAACCCTGCTCTGTGTTTTTATATACAGCTACCCTATCAGATCAAGAGATTACTCTTTGTAGTAAAGGAAAAGTGTAGCAGGAGCATGTTGATAGAAAAGGGACTAATTGTCTGGAAATGGAAGTAAGTAACCTCCGGACAGTTAGATGGTGCAGTGGATAAAGCATTGTGCTTGGAGTCAGGAAGGCACATCTTCCTCAGTTCAGATCTGGCCTCAGACATTTACTAGCCGTGTGACTGTGGGCAAGTCACTTAACCCTGTTTGCCTCAGTTTCTTCATGTGTAAAATGAACTGGATAAAGAAATGGCAAACTGCTCCAATATCTTTGCCAAGAGAACTCCAAATGGTATCATTATGACTCAGGCATGACTGAAAGCAACAAAAAATTCCCCAGTTTTGGTGAGTAATATGGAAGCTGTAGTGTTGGTTGAGAAAGAGGAAAGTTTGCTTGAGTCTTTCTTCCCTAGAAAAAGGCTCATTAAGATTTTTGCCCAACTCATTGATATTGAAAGCTAGCTTCTCCGTAGTGAGCACTACAGCTTGACAAAACATTTCCTGGGGGCATTCTCAGCAACTATATACTCATGGCTTCCAAGAGTATCAGGCTATTACTACTAATATGCCTTCCCTGTGAATTTAGACAATGAGAGACAGCTTTGTCCTTCTCTGGCTGAAAGTAAGTAGAAATGATCAAATTTTGCTTTTCCCTACAAAGGGACTTTCAAATAATTGGAGTATTCTGGAAGAGTATAGGATTTGGAGTCAGAGGACCTGAGGTCAAATCCTGCCTTACTATTTTTGTGATCTTGAGCAAATAAATGAACTTCTCTGAGGTTCAGGTTCCTCATCTGTAAAAGAAGGGGAAGACCCTGAATAGTTCTTAGGATCTATTGCAGTCTCATATCTTCGGTGTTCATCAAGAAATGATTGGAGTTATGGAGACTTTGGGATATGAAGTCAAGATGATGGAGTAGAAAAAACTGAGCTCTCTCAGTGTTCCCCTCGAAACAACTTTAAAATAATACCTAAAATCGAATTCTGGAGTGGCAGAGCCAACAAAAGGTCAGAGTGAGACATTCTTCCAACCTAAGGGAGATCTGTGCCACAGGGCAGGAGGCTGGCTCAGAGCCCATGTGGATGAAACACTAGTGGAGAGACTAGCTGGTGGTGACAGAAGCACTAACAGTTGTTCATAGTTGATCATCACTTAATATTGCTGATATTGTATACAATGCTGTCCTGATTCTCACTTCATCTTGCATCAGTTTGGGTAAGCTTTTCCAGGTTTTTTCTGAAAGCCACCTGCTCATCATTTCTTATAGCACAATAGTATTCCATTACATTTATATGCCACAACTTGTTCAGCCATTCCCCAATCAATGGGCATCTTCTCAATTTCCAGTTCTTTGCCAGTTATGATGTGATTGTGAATGAATACTATTTGGAAAGGAAATATTATTGGGAAGGAAAACTTTTGTTACATGAAATGACAAACAGGAAAAACCTGGAAAGATTTATATGACTCATGCAAAGTGAAGTGAGCAGAACCAGGAAATCATTGTACATAGTAACAGCAATGTTGTAATGATATTAACTGTGAATGACTTAGTTACTCTGATCAAGACAATGATTCAAGACAATCCGAAAAGACCCATGATGAAAACTGCTCTCCACCTCCAGAGAGAGAATTCATGAACTCTAAATGCAGATTGAAGCATACTTTTAAAAAATTCCTTTATCTTTATTTTTGAAATTTTGTGTTTTCTTTGGTAGCATGGCTAATATGGAAATATGTTTTGCATGACCTCACATGTATAATTGAAATAAAATTACTTGCCTTCTCAAGTAAGGCAGAGGGAGGGAGAGAATTTGGAATTCAAATTTTAAAAAATGATTGTTAAAAAATGGTTTCACATGAATTGGGAAATATTTAATGGAATAAAAATATTTTTTTTAAATGGTAGGAACTCCTAGGGCTAGTGAGACTATTTTAGGGCAATGAAGAGATACGTTGCTAGTATGAGCAGGTTTCAAAATATTGCAAATAAAGAATTATATTAGTGAAGGGCAGTTTAAAGGATGTTGTTCAAGAAATATGTGATTGAAAAAAAGAGATGGGACATTAATATGATGGGACCAAGAGATAAATGATAGGTGTACAACCCATGTGTTCTTCTAGTAGCTTCACAATGCCAAGAGGAAGTAAATTAGGTCCCCTGCTCCTTGGAGACAGAAGAACAAGGGCAGGAATCACAAAGTTTGGTCAGGCAGAGAAGGCTTGTAAGCTGGATCTGTGGAGGGAACATGCTAAATAGTAAGATAATAGCTTCGTTGGAACATTGGAATAAGTAATGTAACCCAGGCTTCAAACTTGGATCATTTGTATAAGACTCTTCACCGGTGGAGAGAATAATAATCAAGGCTGTATGAGGTCCAGAGTTGGTGTGAGAATTTGGGAAAAGAGAAATAAGTTTTTTCGTTTCCCACTTCAAGAGAGGACACATGTGGTTCCAGATTTTTGGGTAGAAACTCAGAAAGAAAGAGAACAGACTTAGAAGGAAAACACTTAGGGAAAAGTTCATCTTCCAACATATTCCTTAACTCATGTCTCCTTAAAAGCTTTAGGGAGTTTTAGGGGGTGAGCTATCTTTTCTTTTAGTTGAGGTATTTCATTCCCAGTAGGAGTGGAGTACATTTCAGACAGAGGGTGTAGAGTGAACTGCTGTATTAGCAGTGTTCAGTACAAGTTTACCCTGAAGGCATGGGATTCACATGACCAGTGAGGACTGGCTTTGAGGGGAAATAGTGTTTCTGTAGGGAAAATACTTGCTTCCTCTTCAACCCTTTCCAGCAGCTTAGTCCTCCACATCTGGTTCTGTAGCATTAATTTTTGCAGAGCAGCTAGGGGACTAAATTAGGACTGGAGAACAGAAACCAGGGCAAGATGCTCAATTTTAATAAAAATCAACCAGATTCCCCAAGTTTCATTTTTTTAAGGCAGCAACTTAATAAAAAATGATCTTGTAAAAACCTTTCAATTGAAAACTGTTTCTCATTACTGTGCTTGTCTGCCGTTGTGGGTTTGGTGTTTTATCAATCTGGATATTTAAGTTGGTGGTGGTGATTACCTGACAAAGGTCTTATTGGCTGGGGGAATCAGGCAGAATGTGTTCTGAGATCAGGAAGCTGTTTGCTAGGACTCCTTGGACTCACTTGCCCTCTGCCCCTAACTTTGTGAAGTCCCTTTTAGGAATCAGATTTTCTATCAGTTGAAAAGGGCTCACAAAGTTACACCCTTGATAGAAGAAGGGGCAACTGGCTTTCCAGAGATGAATACTAGGAAAGGGAGGTCTGGAAAGTGCAGGGGAGGTGGGAACTCTTTAAGATTTTCAATTCATTTCAGCTCAACAAGCGTTGATTAAACACCTCCTGAGCAGCTAGGTGGTACAGAGTTTTGGGCCTGGAGTCAGAAAGAGTCATCTTCCTGAGTCCAAATCCAGCTTTACTAGCTGTGTGACTCTGGGCAAGTCATTTAACCCTTTTTGCCTCAGTTTCCTCATCTGTAAAATGAGCTGGAGAAGAAAATGGCAAACCACTTTAGTGTCTTTGCCAAGAAAACCTCAAATGGGGTCACAGAGTCAGACACAAGTGAAATGATTCAACAACAAAAGAGGCAAGGCAAAGCACTGTGCTGGATGCTGGTGATAGAAGACAAAAACTAAACATCCCCTGCCTTCTAGGAGCTTACACTCTCCATTTCACCTAGGCTCTAGCTTTCATTTCACAGCCTGTCTAGATATGACAAATTATTCCATAACAGGATTTTGCAATCTCAAAGGACTAAATTGAAGTGAATCCTTACACTTAATTACAAAGTGCTGTGAGAGCCCGGTCCTTGTACCAATAAGGAAGATTGCTGGGATGGAGTAGATGTGCAAATAGGGAAGGTCACAAGAAGGCAGCATGTTCAGGTTTCTATGTGGCTGGATTAGGATTCTCAAAGTCTTAGCTATGTGTAGTGTTCTTTCTTCTTCACTCAGCCGAAGGGGCTGTTCAGGCTTTGGTTGCCTCCTCTCACTTGTTGTCACTAACAGTGCTTAGCAGCCAGGTGAAGTAGATTCAGATCTGGTCCAAAGAGGGCAGGGAACACCTGGGGTAGAAGACTGGGTTCTAATTCCACAAACCAACTTGCTTCCCAGGCTATCACCCCTGTTTTGGTTTCATTCTCTTCATTCCACCATCTTGACTCAAAAATCAGCCATTTCAACAATCCACTGACTCTCTTCTCTGCCCTGGAATCCTTTGCCTTGTCCTTCCCCTGTAGCTGCCCTGCCAACCCTGGGTCACTGCCACCATCTGTTTTCTCCATTCTTACTTGTCAGCTGTTAGAGGACCTTAATAAAGCCATGGTGAGTGGCTCCAAGATGTTCTATTTAAGCTGCACTGGTTCTCACTGCTGCCCAGCAACCCCTCTATTCATCTTTGACCATCTCTTAGAATCCACCAAACCTTCTCTCATCAAGCTTCTAACTCTGTATCTAATCCCTTCTCTTTCAACAGATACTGACCTCATACTTTGCTGAGATCAAGACCATTCATCACAAGTTCCCTTCTCATCCTCCCTCCACAATTTAGAACCATTCTTTCTTAGCCAATCTCCCTCTCCTACCCTCTGATCTTGGAGGATGAGGAAACCATCTTTGCCAAAGCTAACTTGCATTGTGCCCTTGATCCCCTCCCCTCTCATCCCCACTAACACCTTGTTCTGTCAATCCTTTTCTCTCATCATCAGTCTCACCCTCTTTCTAGTTCCTTCTCCTCTGCATAAGAAGAGGCTGAGGTATCACCTATCCTAAAAACCTGCATACACCCTCCAATTATCATGCTTCTGCTTTCCTCATTTTCATTGCTAATCTTCTATAAGAGTAGACTATTCTTAATGCCAAAAGTGTCTGGACTCTCACTTGATCCTCAACCCACTCTAACTGGACTTCCTTCTGCCACCACTGTACCTCACCTACTTTCTCCAGGGTCACCACATTGTAACTCTTTTTCATCTAATCCAATGATCTATTCTTCATTCATTTTTTTTGGAGGGGGGAAAGCAGGGCAATTGGGGTTAAGTGACTTGCGCAAGGTCACACAGCTAGTAAGTGTCAAGTGTCTGACTCCAGATTTGAACTTAGATCCTCTTGACTTCAGGGCCTATGCTCTATTCACTGCACCACCAAGCTGCCCCACTCTTTTCTTCCTTCCTTCCTTCCTTCCTTTTTTCCTTCCTTGCTTCCTTCCTTCCTTTCTTTCCTTCCTTCCTTCCTTCCTTTCTTTCTTTCTCTCCATCCTTCTTGACTGTTCTACAATTCTTAACTAACCTTTAATTACTGAACAGGCATTGCTGCAGTCAGACTGAGATCTGGTAAAGACCTCAGCTTAAAAAGGCCAAGGTCCCCAAATGCATCTGACACCATCGCTAAGCATCTTGCTCTATGTCTTGTCACTGGACTCCGATGACTCTGGAGGAGACAGTGAGGCTGGTGACTTTGCACAACCCTGCCTCACTTAAATCCACTTCACTTGCTAGGCAAGACGTCACCCTTCTGATGTCATTGGTCCTCTTTGAGAATGAAGGACTAACAACAACCACAGGTGACACTTCTGGTCAGGTTCTCTCATTTTTCCTTCCTTCCTTCCTTTGCTGGTTCACTGATGAAATCTGGTTGAAGCCAGAGTTGAGCTTAGACAAATGTTTGTTAAAAGCTTTATATGCATAGCACTCTACTGCATATTGGAGATACAAAGACAAAAAGAAAACATTTCCTGCTTTTGGGGTGCTTCCATTCTGCTACAGAAATGAATCAGTTGCACAATTATATAAATACAAGCTCAGTAGAGGAGGAAGGAAGAGACAAGTACTAAGAGGGAGGAAACATCGAAAAGGAAGGTGGCACAGGGGCTACGTCTTGGAGGAGGTGAAGGACTAAAATAGGTGGAGATGAAGGAAGAAGGTATGCAGGCAGAGCACAAGAGACAGTCTATGGGATAACACTGAATATCAAGTTTGGACAATAACTACTAAATGAGTTTTGGAATATAGAATGCATGGAGATGAGAGATAAGAAACAAGCCTGGAAAGGTAAGCAGGAACTAGGAAGTGGAGTATTTGAAATGTGAGACTGCTAAGTTTGTATGGTATACTAGAGTCAGTAAGGAGACCCTGGAGTTTTCTGAAGGGGTCCCTTGCAGTACTAAAGTCCATGAGGCAGATGATCCTATAACTGAGAGTTAACTAAAGACAGACTGATGAAGAATTTTTTGGTTCCTGGAGGTGACCATAAGGACTCACATCTGCCTTGACTCTCCCCTTCAAATCTTGGGTCCTTCTGTGCTTATACTCTCTGGGGTTCTGACTTCCTCCAAAGGGAGAATACAAGGAGGCTGGTACCCAGAGCTGTTTCAGACACAGTGGAGCAGCCCGGCTGCTCACTGGCAACTTGTGACTAGGAACAGAGCTAGCCTCTGACTTCCCTTGATATTAAATAAGGAGACACACTGCTATACTCGGGGCTTCCAAAATCCCTTTTCTCTATATCTGTGCCTTTTGTTCCCCTTCCTTCCCTCCACACCAAGATATCAGCCCAAGAAACCTCTTTTAATGATTTTTCTGTGGAAACTATCAGGATATGCGGTCCTGTCTACTAAAATCCTTGTACACTGATTTCCAAAATGTGACAGTGGCCTAATGAAAGCATACCCAGATACCCGTGAGCCCAGGCTCCCTCCCAACAAGGGATACTGGGCTTTCATGAATCGGGGTTCAATCCTGGGAGATTGGGGCCTGGCCCAGGAGAGGGGCAGATAAGTTAGACTTCTCTCTCTGGTTCTGTCCCAACCCCTTACTCTCTCCAAGGAACTCTCTAAAACAAAGTTTAGGTATAACTCGTGTCTATCATCTTCTGAGCTGTCTGGATTGGTAAATGAATGAATGCATACTCATCTAACTCACTATATGTGGTAAGCTCCAGACCATGCTTTCTATCTAATTCAATTTCTATCCCATTCCATTACCATTGGAAAGTGTATGACAATCAACAGTCCTGTCTCTCTTTTCAAAATCTCTGTGACTCCCCAGACCAGCACTTCTTTCTCTGGCCACGATTCCACTATATGTGTTCTCTCTCCTTGTTAGAATATAAATTCCTTGAATTTAGAGCCTTTCTGATTTTGGTATTCGTAGTACCTAGCACAGTAGTAGGCATATAGAAGGCAGTCAATAAATCTTTTCTATCCATTCATTTGTACACTGCCCAACGTCACATGAATAGTGAATAGCCAAGTGAAGATTTGAATACACACACACACACACACACACACACACACACACACACACACACACACACACACACACACACACACACACACACACACCCCAAAAGGCCATGGAGACTAAAGCTCTTCTCTAAAGGACATGATGACAGAACTTGTCTCCACTCTCCAGCTGATCCACATCTGATAACATCAGTAAGACCCTAAGGCCATAACTCATTCCAATGGTGAGGTGTATGGAGGTGAAAAGCCATCCTGCTGGAGCAGGGTGGTCATAGGAGAAGAGAATCTATATGGTGGGTGGAGATTTTTAAAAGCTGCTTCATATGTTAGTGATTTTTATGGCAATTAAATTGTTGGTGGAATCTGTAGGGTTTATTGTGCAATAAAACCTTCTACAATAAGCCATGTGGAAAATCATCTGATCCAACCCCTAAAGGTCAAAAAGGCCACGCTCGCATATTGCTTTATGCTGTGAGGGAAGAATTAAGATTCTTTAGATAGCTTTTCTAGGGTTTTCTTTTTTTAATTATTTTATGTAATCAGAGGCTCTAGGTTTAGGAAAGTTATGCAGCTTTTTGAAGATGACTGGTAGAAGAAAGCCATAACAAAGCCAGACCTCAGGACCTTCCCTCCTAATAGCTTGTAAAACACCTTCATTTCCATGTGCCCTCCTGTCCCATATCCCCCATCACACACAGGCCACTTGACAATAAGAAGGAGAAATTCCACCAAAGAGAGAACTAGAGGGAGAGAGGTGTGATAGAGAACGGGGCACTCACTTGACGGTTTCCTTACCCCACCCAGGCCTGTTTTGAGGACTTTGGTGCAAGCCTGCATCAGAGCCATGTGCTGTGTGTTTTTTTAATGTCCAGCAGGATTCCATAGTAAAAGGGTTCAGTGTTGGGGAGGTGGTGGAGAAATGTTTTGATTCACTATATTTGAGTGACATACCTGGAAATATACCTAGAGTTTAAGATAAGTTTCATCTTACTCTGACAAAATCCAATATTGTAGGTCAAAATAAAAATTTTTTTAAAACTCATAAGATTTCTAAGACACAGCCCCATTCTTGTAGGTTAATGTTTTGATGATCTAATGAAAGTCAATTAGAAACAGATGGACTTTAATTTTCCCTTTAGGTGTACAGGCCTTTAGAAAATTATCAAAATGGTACAAGGGGCAAAAGATATCTGAGGTCCTGTAAAAACTTCTGAAAAACAGTTTGATGAACAACTAATAGGTTATTTTGACTGGAACTGAGTACATGAAGGGGAATACTATGAGCCTAGAGTACATGAAGGGGAATAATAGGAAACAGGCCTGGAAACATAGGTAGGAGAAAGACTGTGGAGGGCTTTACATACCAGGGTGAAGAAGCAAAGAGGAACCGTTGATGACTTTTGAACAGAGAGGAGATATAGAGAGGTTTATATTTTGGGAATATTAATTTGGCAGCTATGTGGAGGATGGATTGGAGTAGGAAGAGACTGGAAGCAGGGAGACCAATTATGAGGCTTATTTGAACAGTTTAAGTGATAGATAATGAGGGCCTGAACAAAATTGTTGGCTGTTTGAATGAAGAGAAGGTGTAAGATTCAAGATAGATGTGGAATTAAATCAATAAGAACTGGAAAATGATTGGATGTGGAGGCTGAGGGAGAGGAAAAAATCAGAGATGATTCCAAGGTTGCAAACCTTTCTGAACAACTAAAGATATGGTGGTGCCTTCAACAGAAGTGGGGAAATTAGGAAGAAGGCTGGCTTTGGTGTGGAAGCGGTGGATATTTAGAGATAGGCGTTCTCTACAAAGAAGTAATGATTGAAGCCTCTGAAGCTGAGAGTGTGTAGAAAGAGAAATCCCAATGCACAGTTTTGGGGGAACTCTGTGGTTAAGTGGGTGATAGAGGATTATATAAAGAAAACTGAGAGGGAAAGGTAGGAGAACCAGGGGATAACATGCCCCAAAAGTCGAGAGTAAGAAACCTAGCAGGAGAAGGATGGTTCTTTGGAACATACAATCATGGTATCTTTCTGGGCCTCAATTTCTTTGTCTATAAAATGAAAGAGTTGGGTTGATTTGATCTCTAAGGCTCATCTAGCCCTACTCACTATGATCCTTTTGATGGGGTGCTGGGGTGCTTGTACTTAGACCACAATTCCAAGATTCCCTAACTTCAAAACACTATCCCTGACAGTTTTCCCCCCAGCCCAAGGACACTATGCATAGCAATGACTCATGAGTGGGCCTCAGTAAGACAAACTACCTTTACTCACAATTGCTCACGAGTGGGCCCCAGTAAAACAAGCTATGTTTCCATGTCACAATAATAAGCTGACCTCTGAGGAAATTCTCTTATAAACACAGGACTATCTTGTAACCACAGAATTATCATGTGTTAATTCCCAGAGTTATCATATATAATCCAGAGGTCAAGCTGTAGACATCAACTCTCAAAGATATCTTGCTGCAGATGTAACAGACCCAAAATACACCCCTGAGGAACCCCTTCCCGTGGTTTCCAGTAGTGAATGACACCTATGACCAAAGTTGTAAGTTAGCATCATTCCTGTTAAGTGGCAAGTTCCTTAAGGAGTTCTGCCCACCATATTGGCTTTATAATAAACCTTTGTCACCTTGACTTAAAGAATGCTTGAGTCCCTGAATTCATTCCAGGCAACCCTGTCCGGTACTTCAGTCCTTGAGGGGTCCTTGAACCCCTTAAACCACATCACTATGATTCTGTGTAGTTATCACCAGGAAACCCTCTGATTATTGACCTACTGAGTTTTCCACGGCATAGGTACACAGAGAAAAAGACATTAGGACTAACAAATGTAAGATATTTGTCAGTATAGCTGTTACAGAGATGTGATCTTCAATGGCCCAAGGCCAGCTAATGAAATACTACAGTTTATAAAGCGGACTATCTCTCTCTCTGAATGTCAGAAAGGAGCACTTAACCTATTGTTAGAACTTTAGGTCTTAGGCTAATGAATCCATCTACCATCATTCATCCCAATGAGAATATACCATTACTTACTTGCCTGATAGCTTTGGATCTTATAAATAATATAGGAGAAGTGAGCACAAGTCACCAAATCCTTTTCCAAATAAGCATTAGGTGATGGAGTTTCAGTACATGCCTTTGGGGGATTTTCCTCTTTTTCAGGTCTTCCCCCCAAGACATGGAGGAGTGTGGAGGGAACAAACAAAAAGTTCTTCTCCAAACCTGGTCTAATCCTTTCATAATTCAATATCACAGAGCTGCTGAGAAGCCCAGCACCAACAACACACTTATTCCCTGTGAGCCTGGCCAAGCAGGCAATTCCATTGACTAGCACTTGAGCTAATATGAAGTGATAAATAAAGCTGCCACCCTCGGCTGGCCTACCATGTTTAAAATGACACATTGGACGAGTGGCTCTCTATTGCCTCCATTTTCTCCATAAGAGGCTAAAAAGTTGTCTGGGAACACAGTAAATCTTAATTTGAAGTGTGACCCAAAAGAAGTCACAGAATTGTTTTGAAAGGAAGCAAACTTCATGGCCAGACGAGGCTGCTTGGAATAAATATTGAATAGATGACTTGAAAGAGATGAGTCCCTATGAAAACTAATCAAGGCTGTCTTTTAGATACAATATTTACTTGAGTTTCTCCTTCACCCTCCTTGAAACATGCCTTTGAGGATTGCTAGAAACAAGTACAAACACTGAACAGCAAATCACTCAGCAGTCAACAATTCCAAGTCACCTAATGCCAGACAATCCAGAATTCAGTCTGTTCTCTATGAGAGTGCATAACTCTTTTGATGACTGTCCCAACTGAAGTCAATTTCATTCCTTTGTGCTTCAGTTTCCTCATCTGTAAAATGAAGGTGGTGCATAGGATGGCCTCCAAGTTCCCTTCTAGCTCTAACTCTATGATTCTCTATTCCTTCTTCCTTAGGTCCAGACAACATCTTTTAAGAGCCACCAGAGTCCTCCATGACCTGAAGCCATTTGGACAATCTCCAATATTAGATCTCTCTGTTTCGTTCAGACAGGAGAGTATATCATAAATCAAAGAGCTTAAAGGCAAGATTGGGGGGGTCAGATGGAGTCACTCCTACATTTAGCTGCATGGATTTTGTTTTGATATTTGTGGACATAGCCCACTATGTTGGTTAATCCATAAGCTCAGAAGGGAGGTTATTGGCATCTCATAGAGATCAGCATTCTACTAACAGTTGAGTTTATAAGTATAACTGTTCCTGTACCTTCCTAACCCTAACTAATATGAAGATTTCTAGCTAATCTGTACCACTTGTGAAGATGTGAACCTATCAAATACAGGCAGCAAACAATGGCACCTTTGGTTCCTAGGGTCTCTAAGATAAAATATTGGCTCCTGTGGTATTTAAAGCCCCTCATGATCTGGCTCCAACCTGGCTCATCCACCTTTGGTATCCATCCACCTGTCACTCAACTCAAGCTCCAAGACACTATCGCATGCACAGTGGCCATACTGTGGTAAAACCATTTCAGCAGACGGGCTAAACCAACTTGGGGAAAACCGACAGGCCTCAAACCTGTAGGTGAGTGAGGGGGATGTCTCCCACAAGCACGTGAAGACGTCTGCCTGAAGAGTGGGTAGATGAGAACAATTTGTTCCAAAGCCCATGAAAGCACCTAAAGAAGGTGCTGTGGAGCACTTAGAGCTCAGTTAGACATTGAAGATGCAGTGATCATCTACTGCATCCTGAGTCATTGCTGGATTTTTGTCCTGTCACAGGACTTTGATGACTCTGGAAGAGGAGTGAGACTAAGGACTTTGGGCAACTTTGCCTCACTTCAATCCAGTTCACACGTGAGTTGACATCATGTGATGTCATCAGTCCTCTTTGAAAATGAAGGATAAACAAATATCATCTTTCTGGATTGATTTCACATTCATCTGCCTCAAACTGCCCTGTTTGATGTTCGCCTTCCATGACCTTCCATCAGCTAACTACGCAGGCTGTCTGTCCCCCACCTCCTTTCACCTACATCTTAGCAGCAAAGGAGCGGAAATACAGGGCTGGGAAGGACCCTGGAGGTCATCCACCCTAATGCCCTCATTTTATGGAGAAGGAAACTGTGGCCCAGGAGACTTAAAGTAAAATGTCAGAGGTAGGATTTGAACACAGATCTTCTGACTAGAACTAGTGCTCTTTTTCAATTTCCCTTAAAGTTCTTCTCAAGGTCTACTTCCTAAATCAGGCCTTGCCTGATACCCTCAGTTGTCAGTACTCCTGGAGAAAATTACTTTGTGTTTATTTATTAATGTGCACATTCTTTCACCTCAATTGATGTAAACTTTTTGAGGACAGGAGCTCGCTCTTCCTTCCTTCCTTCTTTCCTTCCTTCCTTCCTTCCTTCCTTCCTTCCTTCCATTCTCTCTTCCTCTCCCTTTCTTTCTTTCTTTCTTTCTTTCTTTCTTTCTTTCTTTCTTTCT
>CM053582.1:293826948-293882523 GCA_028627135.1 Pseudochirops cupreus | reverse complement strand
GCCTGGCACATAGTAAGTGCTTAAAAAATGCCTGTTGACTGAGTTCAACTCCAGCCTCAGACACTGGTGGTATAACCAAAGGCAAGCCACTTCACCTTCTGTGCCTCAGTTTCCTCATCTGCAACATGGGGATACTAATAGCACCTGCCTCCTGGGGTGGTTGTGAGGCCAAAATGAGATAATATTTGTAAAACTTCAGGTCCTCAATGAGTGCTAGCTATAGGTCTTGTCGCTGCTATTGATGTAGCTGCCCGACCACCCAGAAGGTCTGACTTCTTACTGACAATCTAATTGAGAAAAATTCCTGGTCTTAGCAGCAACAGTGTATTAATATCAATCAACAAAGAGCTATTAAGAATCAGAGGGGGTTATAACTCAGCGAGCAATTATTCAGTACTTACTGTATGTCCGGTGATTTAGGAGGGCAGGGATCACTACTAGTTCCTCCAGTTTAGAATTAAAACCTAACTTTATCCTCACACACAAATACTCTGTGTGTGAATAGGATGTTTTACTTTGAAAGTTTCCTCCAAATAAACAATGCCAGGAGCATCCAAATGACCCGCCCCAGCCCAGCTTTTTGAGGGCAGCGAGGAGAATGCCAATTTTTATTCTCTTTATCCTCAGTCAGAGCCTTGCGGAAGAGTTGTCTGTTTTCTTGGATGGCTTGGTTCTCTTTTGGTGTAGGGGTTGTTTTGTGTTTTTCTTCTGGAAGTATTTCTTACTTGGGTGTTGGGTTGCTATTATGAGGTGTTAACGGGGCTCTGGAAGAATTTTCATGGAGAACACAGTGTTAGGGTTAGATTGGTGGCTAAGGTTCAGGTTTAGTCTCTGACTGCTTTGAGTCAAATTTTGTGGGTTATTCATTCTCTCTCCCTTCTCTCTTATGGCTCCCTACCCCCTCCCACCCCAATAGTCCAGGATTTAAACCCTTCAGGCTGTGACTTGGAGCGTCTTGTTTGTGCCTGTTTTCTGCTGCGGATCTGTTCTTTCTTGCTTTTTATGACTCTGCATGGGGGTAGATGGAGGGAGCAGGCAGGCTGCTGTTTCTTTCCATCCACAAATAATTTGGCCTTTGATGATAAAAGCTGAAACCCTTTGTTCCCCTTTGATCTCCTCTGGCTGCTCTAATTTTTCCAAGACACCCTTCTCTTGGGAAGACCTAGCTGGTATTAAGTGCTATTTAGTTTTAAAAAGAGCCTGGGCTGTGAATTAAAAAACAAGATATGGCATTTTAGCATGCCTTTGGCCCGGGATTAATTTCATGCCTCAATTCACCTTTATCCTTACAGGCCCTGCTCCTTTATTCCCCTGTCTCCTACTCCCTCTATTTTCAGGCTGGCTTATCATGAAGAAACTCTTTTGCACCTCAGTGTGCTCCAAAGCCTCAGTTGCAGCCCTTCTGATCACAGGATGATGGATTGATAAATCTCAGAACTGAGATACCCAGATGATGTAGCTCTGTCTCTGGCTTCGAGGATTTAGGGTATGAGCACTCTAATCTAATGCCTCAGGGATCTGTGATTCCACCCTTGGGGCTCCTCCTTCCCCCAAGGCAGATCATAGTCCTTCTCTGCTTATTAAATTTATATAAGGACTCGTTATTTCCTCCAATAGAATTTGAACTCCTTGAGGCCAGGGATTGTTTCTATTTTGTCTTTATGTCTTCAGCACCTTGACCAGTCTCTGACTCACAGTAGGAGCTTACTTACAGGGTTAATTGATGCTTTAGCAACAGGTCATTCATAACTTGCTATATGCTAAAAAAAAAAAATTCTGCCATTTTTGTCTTCAACCCTTTGATGATGAACCTATCTGAATTTAGCTAAACTAACATTTAAAGGAAAGACAAATGGACTCTCTTAAAGGAAAGACAAACAGTTGGCTACTAGACCTGTCCCTGAAATCTTTCTAGCTTGGTAGGATCTAACAGAGATCATACTTTATGGTTGTAACCATTTCAAACTCAGGCTCACCCAGGGAAAGCATCAGAGTAGGATTGACCCATTTATTTATTTATCTATCTATTCATTCATTCATTCATTTATCTATCTATATATTCATCTTGTTGTCCAGTTGTGTCCAACTCTTTGTGATCCCATGAACCATAGCATACCAGGTCCTTCTATTCTCCTCTATCACCCAAAATCTTTCTAAACTCATGTTCATTGCTCCCATGACACTATCCATCCATCTCATCCTCTGTCATCCTCTTCTCCTTTTGCCCTCAATCTTCTCCAACATCAGAGTCTATGCCAGTGAGTCCTGTCTTCTTAATATGTGGCCAAAGTATCAGCTTCAGCTTCAGTGTTTAACCTTCCAGTGAATAGTCTGAATTAATTTCTGATTTGATCACCTGGCTGTACAAGGGACTCTCAAAAGTTTTCTCTAGCATCACAATTTGAAAGTGTTCATTCTGCACACCTTATAGTCCAACTTTCCCAGCCATACATTGCTACTGGAAAAACCATAGCTTTGACTATACAGACCTTTGTTGGCAAGGTGATATCTCTGTTTTTAGTATACTGTCCAGATTTGCCATAGCTTTCCTTCCAAGGAGCAAGCATCTTTTAATGTCATGGCTTCAGTTGAGTCCAAGAATATTAAGTCTGACACTGCTTCCATTTCTTCTCCATTTGCCAGGAAGTGATGGGGTAAGTTGCAAAGATATTAGGGTTTTTTTGATGTTAAGCTTTAAGTCAGCCTTTGTACTCTCCTCTATCACCCTCATCAAGAGGCTTCTTAATTCTTCTTTACTTTCTGCCACCAGAGTGACATATCTGAGATTGTTGGTATTTCTCCCCACAACCTTAATTCCAACTACTGATTCATTCAGTCTGGTATTTTACTCTGCATGTAAGTTAAATAAGGTGATAATATACAGCTGAGTCATACTCCTTTTCCAGTCTTAAACTAATTAGTTGTTCCATGTTTGGTTCTAATTGTGCTTCTTGACTTGTATACAGGTTCCTCAGGAGACAAATAAGATAATCTGGTACTCCCATGTCTTTGAGGACTTGCCACATTTTGTTTTGATCCACACAGTCAAAGTCTTTAGTGTAGTCAGTGAAGGAGAAGTAGATTTTTCTGGAGCTTCCTTGCTTTCTCCATAATCCAGCTGATGTTGGCAATTTGGTCTCTAGTTCAGTGGTTCTCAACCTGTGGGTTATGTTCAGTTTGTAACAATGAAAATACATCCTGCATATCAGATACATTCATAACAGTAACAAAATTACAGTTATGAAGTAGCAACAAAAATAATTTTATGGTTGGGGGTCACCACAACATGAGGAACTGTATTAAAGGGTTGCGGCATTAGGAAGGTTGAGAACCACTGCTCTAGTTCCTCTGTCTCTTCTCAAGCATGCCTGCTCTTCTGATAATTCTAAGTTTACATATTGCTGAAGCCTAGCTTGCAGAATCTTAAATATATTCTTGCTGGCATGTGAAATGATAACAATTGTTTGTTAATTTGAACATTCCTTGGCATTTCCCTTCTTTAGGATCAGAACATAAACTAATGTTTTCCAATCCAGTGGCTACTGTTGAGTTATCCAATTTGTTGGCATATTTAATACAGCACATTAACATCATCATCTTTTAGGATTTTAAATAGTTCAGCTGGAATTCCATCACTTCCACTAGCCTTATTGTTAGCAATGTTCCATAAAGTCCATTCGATAAGACTTACTTATTTTGTTTCTTTGGCTATTTAACCAAACCTGTGATTTCATTGATATGTGGAACTGCTAGTGAGGAACTTCTGCTCATGCATATGATGTCCTCTGTCCAGCAACCTATAGTTTTAGAGGAGTTGTTTGGGCCACAGAGAGATTAAGTGATATGCCCAAAATCACACAGTCAGATTCTATCAGAAGCAGGACCCAAATCTGCTTCTTCCTGATGCTGAGGCCATCTTTCTACCTGCTAAACCAGATTATTTCTTTTCTCAGACTAAAATAACAAGATACTGTTATTTCCATTTTGTAGATAAGACACCTGAGGCTTAAAGAGGTCTATCATCAGGTAGCTAGTAGTTAGTTAGTCTTATTAGCAAATAGCCTGCCAGACCCTTATGTTGACCTGGTCTGTATTCCAGTTTATGAAAAGTAGCACTCAGTCTTGTGGTGGGACATTGCATTTGGAGCCAGTAAGGAGGTACCAGAAATGGAATTATGACATAAAACTGACCATGAACCCCCATAACAAGAGAAAGATATTAGGTAGCAGAGAGTATTATGACATTCTAGTTTGAAAATAGATTCTGACTTAGGACATCAAGAGTTTCTCCCATCACCAGGATACTTCAGTTTATTCCCATTCTCCCTCCCAACCAGACAGTGGAAAGAAGATTCCCTTGGACTCAAGTCACTGGGGTGGCTCAGTAGCCTGAGGTAGGGGCTTTGGAAGGAAGTAGGAGGTGCTGTATGTAGCCAATGGAAACCATGAGGATACATATCCCAATTCCCACTCTCATAGACAAGTCTCTGGTCCTGGAGCAAGGTTAAATCTTTTCCTCAGGGTTCTAGAGGGTACTCCTGAGGATTTGAGGGCTGATTGCCTAATGCTATCAGCTTAAGCCTCTACCAGTGTGTGACATCCTAAGATTATCAGCTAGGAACAATTTAGTAGGTGAGTCTTAGATAATTTTAAGGAAAGGGTATACTAAGGTGTAGTTATAAATATCTCACCCCCACCAAAGTCTGTAACACATTCTCCCACAAATACATAGAGAGTGCAGGGAAAAGAGAGCAGATGTGGAAAAGATATAACTTATAGCTCCTGTTTTATGGCAGTCCTTTTCTCCCATTCATGGAGGGCTCAAGATTGTCAAACCCTTCAAAAGCTCCCAAGATCTACCTCCAACCAAGGGGAAGGGGCTGGGTGGAAGAGAATTAGACCAAGGTCAAAACCTAGGCTTCTCTTGTCTTCCTTACCTCCCACTCCTCCACTGAAGAGATTTTTCCTTTTGCTGGAATGGCTTCTCTCCCAGAATTTTAAACATCTCTTGACTTAGGTTTCCATATAATACATGGAAAGTGCTTTGCAAACCTTAAAGCAGTATGTAAATATTAGCTCTTATTATTTTTCCGTCATTCTAAGTTTCTCTGATAACTGCAATGTAGGAAAGAAGTCTGGATCCTGTTTTGACTTATTTGGACTGTCCCTGGCTCACCATTCTTCCCCTCCCCCTTTGTTATTGTTGGGAAGCTGAGGGAGACAAGAGCCTGGGTAAAGCAATAGATCATGGTAGAGCCCTCTTCTCCCCAATAAAATAAAACACAGAGTGCAGCCATACTCTCTGCACTTTTTGATAAGAAGCATTCTTTGGTCTTGATGGAGAAACACAGAGTTCTCCAGGACGAGCATGTTAATCAAAGGACCATAAACATCAGATTCCTTTTGGTACAGAACATTTGGGGCCGTTACAAAGTCTACAGTGTGACAGCAAACCTCACAGTGGTTTTGCTCTTATAAGCCCAAATCTTCCCTGGCTAAATGTGGACGCTGCATGTCCCCTAAGCTCCCACCTCCTGCTTATTGTTTAAAACACACCATGCACTGTAGCAATCATAATGCCCAAGCTTTACAACATCCATAAATTGAAAACTCCTGCCTCTGACAGTTATGGGGCTATGTCAACATGGGATCCTGTTGACCCTCCTGCAACGTGTTGGCTAATGGATCATGTCAGCCTTGGAAACTGTTGACATCAGAGGCTGTAAGTTAATTGAACATGGCCCCAAAGCATTGTGTACCTCACCACCCAGAATTTTCTTTTTTTATCTTTTAAAAAAAAGTTTATGTAAATTACTCCTTTTTGTTCTGTCACAGGATAGGAACTCTTTTTGTTCCCATGTTTGGGGGGCTAAGTTTAGATGGTGAGTCCTAGTTGCTATTCAATAGTAGAAAAGTAATGTAAAATACATTTCCCTTCTTTCCCCACCACACATTCCCTTACCCCAAACTGAATACAACTGACCAGATCCCCCCTTTTGGTCCCTCCCTCCTTGCTATGAGTTAACTATGCCAGGTTCAAAGTATTTTGTAGGTTAGAATCCTCTCTAAACTATAGCTCATAAGCTCCTGCTTATGTGTTTTATTTTTATGTCATTTATGGAATATACTCAGTTCATAACAAAAGACATCTTTTATTAAATAGCAATCTCATTAAAGAATAATATTAAATGTCCCCTCATAAACCACGAACATACTCTCCCATACCTGTCCTGACCCAGTTGGAAGAGTGTAGCTTTGTAGGAATCACACATAGGACATTTAAAGAAGGTGAATACTTGTGCACTGGCTACCCACACAGACAAAGAACATGTGAAACCAGGGTCCACATGGCTCAAACTTCCAATGCTGCAGAGCTGCTGATGTCATTGTGATGCTCTTGGATGAACCGGCCCCCTCACAAAATGTGACTTGCCTTTAGGCTCCAGCTGGCCTGAGATTTTGGCAATCGTCAGGGTCAACCTCTACCCTATATAAACTTCCCTAAGTATGCTGTGATAATTACTCTTTCACCAGCTTGTTTATCCATATACCTCATGCAATGGGGATAGCCTGGGGGTGGGTAGGAAAGAAAATAAACATTTCTTAAGCACCTACTATATGCCAAGCACTTTTTAAAAACCCGTATTATCTCATTTTATCTTAACAACCCTGTGAGGTAGATGCTGTTATTATCCCTATCTTACATTGAGGAAATGGAGGCAAATGTTAAGTGACTTGCTTAGGGTCACTTAGCTAGCTAGTGTCTGAGGTAGGATTTGAACTCAGGTCTTCCTGATTCTGGGTCTAGTGCTGTAGATGTGCCACTTAGATGAGGGAGGAGGAGAAGAAAGAGAAGGGCTCTTTTAGCTTGCTCTTCCAGGCTCCCAAGTCTCAGCTACAAACCTCACTTGTTTGTTATCTTCAGCACCACCTGCAAGTCTTTCATCACCAAAGGCTCTATGGTTAACCATGTTTCCACACCCCAACCTCCCACCCCAGCAGAGAGCATTACAGTGCAGCTCTCCTCAGCCACCATTCTCAGTCAATAGCAATAGCCCCAAAACAGCGTCCCAGGCTGCTCCAGCAGGTTTTGCTTTTTTTTTTGGAGGGGGGGAAGGCAGGGCAATTGAGGTCAAGTGACTTGCCCAAGGTCACACGGCTAGTGTTAAGTATCTGAGGTCGGATTTGAACTCAGGTCCTCCTGACTCCAGGGCCGGTGCTCTATTCACTGCGCCAGCTAGCCACCCACAGCAGGTTTTTCGTGCGAAGTTTTTTCTTCAGCGTGGCTGACTCAAGCAGCACAGCTGACGCCAGGATTGCCCTTGACCTCTTAGAATTCTTCCATTAATGCTTTTATTTCTCAGTCCCAACTTGAACTGGGCTGCCTTCCTCTGCTTCTCCCAGATCAGCTGTTACCTGGCTTAAAACAGAAGGACATTTTAGGACTTGTCAAAGACAGATGAGATAGACAGATAGCTAGCAACTGAGCTAGACATTGGCAGATGGATCAAGTACTTATTCAGCATTTATTATGTGCTAGACATTTTTGTTAAATGCTGGGCACATAAATTCAAGTGAGCAAGACAGCCCTTGCCCTCAAGAAGCTTACATTCTAATGAAGGAAGTCAGCACATGAAGGGGAGCTGGAAAGGGAGTAGGGACAGGTAGTAATCCAGCAGCAGCTGATGATTTGGAGCTGGTGGCAGAGACCTGGATCCAGCGTCAGAGAAGTCACAAACTCACCTATCCCAGCCCAGGCTGTTCTCATCTCGATCCCCCAGAAATCTTCTCAAGCATTTATTTCCTCAAATACAAAAGGGTCTGAGAGACATTGAAGGAAGGAAACGGTTCTAACCTCACCCCCAACAGCAGCTACTTATTTGGGCTCTAAAATTCTGGGAGAACCTATCCAGGGCTGGGGAACCTGTGACCTCGAGGCCCTCAAATGTGGCCCTTTGACTGAATCCAAAGCTCACAGAACAAATGGATTTGTTCCACAGAGGCTGCAGGTTCCCCACCCCCTGCAGAGGTTTTTCTCCCACTCTTCAGAAATACGTACAGGTGTCTTTCTCTGTTCTCTTTTCCACAAGGAAACTGTGAAAGGAGCCATTTACTAACTAAGAAAATACTTTTATCTATAAAATGAGTAGATGATTCATTGAAAGAATTTGGCATTTCTCCATTTAAGATGTTTCCCAAAAGGGAACCAACATTCAGAGAGGATGGATGCAGAAAATTTCAACTCAGATCTAGGCTTTGCTACTCCATTAACCTAACTGTGCATGAGTCACTTCTCCTATCTCATCTGTAAAATGGGAATAGAGTGTGGTGGGAAGTGAAGTTAGCCCTGATTTCTGCTCAGAGAGAGAGGCTGAGCATAAAACCCTGCTCATTTTAACTATGCCTGTTTGACTTATGTCCAGGGCACAATTCATGAGTAAGATTCCAGATTGTGATATTAATCCATTCTAAAGATTCTCCTTACTGTGTTTATGCATGCTTGCTCTTCCATGTGCACAGACTTCAACAGCAATGTAATGATACTACTGAGGTGAGAGAGACCAACTTTTTTTTTTTTACTGTCATACTAGATGGTCTTTAAGTATAAATCGGCTCTAAATCTATGAGCCTAGGATCATTGTGTTCAATATTTTGCCTATAATTTCCCTAAATATGAATTTAAAAAATATTTCATTTTGTCTCAATTGCATGTAAAAACAATAATATTTATGCTTCTCTAGAACAAATAGTTGTTCAGTCTCTTCTTGAAGCTCTCTAGGGGCGGAGAGGCCATAATCACTCCAGATGCCCATTCTAATATTTTTTTCCCCACTCTTTCAGGGGGTTCTTTCATGTGTCCCACTGAAATCCATCATGCTTTAATTTAATTTCATTTTCTTCTTGTTCAGTCATCTGAGGCCTTGGAGCGTAGCTCTTCAGCAACCCCCTAATAAAACCCTTCATATCCTTACAGGCAGTAATCAAATCATGGACTCATAAATTTAGGCCTGGAAGGGATTTCAGAGGTCATTAAGTTCAAACCCATCATTTTACAGATTAGGAAACTGAGGTCCTGAGGTTATGTAACTTGCCCAAGACCACTGAGTTGATCATCGGCCTAGGTGGAAGTAGAAGCCAGGTCTCCTCACTCCAATTCTAGTGTGCTTTTCATTATGCCTTGCTGGCATACAGGCACCATCATAGGTCATCAGAACAGACACGAGGCCGGTCCCTAAAGCCCTATAATGGCGTGTTCTTGTGCCACCATATGCTATACCCAAGCTCATCAGCCCATCTGTGGTGGGGAGTTGCACCTCAGACGGCTCAACAGTCCCCTCCCCTCTCAGCCTGACCACCAACTGGTGAATATGAGAGCTGATGGTTCTCTAGGGCCTCAGGCTTCAGCTGCCCTACTCAGAGGCCAGATTGTAGAGAGAAGGGGACAGTTGACTAGTGGCCTAAGTTAGGCAGGAGAGTGGAAGTTTCTGATTAGGACAGAGAGAGGAGTGAATCATAAAGACAACATGAACAGAGTAGTCATAAAGAGAAAGAAAGACTCAGTGGAGACAGAACCAAGTGACTGTCGCCAGCATTGCATCTGAATCCCCCCTCAAATCTCTCTCATTTTGTTGTTGTTTTCCACGACTTTGGTGCCAGGGTGATCTAAAATGCCAGCCAGGCCTGAGTGCCAGGGTGATCTGAAATGCCAGCCAGCTTGGGCTGGGAGTGCCAGGGTGATTTAAAATGCAGCCACTAATAGCAGCTTGCATTACATCTCTGCATTTTTGTCTCTGCCAAATTAACAAGGCCATTGAAGTAATTGCCCAGGCCCCATGGCACAGGTGGATCTTATGGAAATGCCTGGCCCAGCTCCGAGACCAAAGGCTATTCTCTGTCAGTGGTTCCCTCTGGGAACTTAAAAACCTGACCTCTCTCGGTAGAGAGAGATTCACCTCAGATCACTGCCACACTGTGTCACCCCCAGACCCGTCTCCCTTCCTTCTCCTGCCAGGAGCAATTGCAGAACATCTGTCAATATCTGGATCTGAATTCACTTCCAGCCTCTCAGACCTTTAGGGTTCCTTTGAACAAAGAGCCACGGGCTTACTTCTGTTTCCTCCTCCAACCCCTATTCCAAAAATCGTCTGTCAGAGGACATTAGTGGGCAAATGTGTGCCCTGTGTTTCTACAAAGAAATAACAAGAGCCAAGATACAAAGTAGTAGCAGCAGATGTTAAGAACAGCCTTGAGTTGGCAGCCTCTGGCCTATACCCAAAGAGTTGAGGGCTAAAATAGCAGATCGGAATTTCTCGTCTACTATTGCACTTTTAATACTTACTGCTCATCGGGCTCCTACCGAATGGTACCTAATAGCAGTTCCTTTGTTTCTATGGGCCTTGTCTCCTCAACTGGACATAAACTGCTAGAGGGAAGTACCCTGTCTTCTACTTCATTCTCCTTACTGCATTCGGAATGATGCCCTGCACGTAGGAGGTGAGTGGTGGATGGATCAGCTGACTCAGGAAACCCAAGGTTTCCAGAAGTGCTAGTACTTTAGGGTTGCTAATGGTCTTCAAAGTTTCTAGGAGGTGACTCCTTCTATTAATTTGGCAGTAATAAAGACTGTGCAAGGAAAAGGGGAAAAAATGATAGCCAACTAGTATTCAACCAATTAGTCTTCTCTCCCATGTAACTTATTAAAGGCAAAGACGATTATCTTCAAGTTGTTTCAGAAGGTACTCAATTTACACGTTGGAATTCAACACATTACACTGTTATTAAGTAATGATGGTAGGCAGTTTAGGTGGTACAGTGAATAGAGTGCTGTGCCTAGAGTCAGGAAGAATCATCTTCCTGAGTTCAAATCTGGCCTCAGATATTTACTAGGCTGGGTGACCCTGGGCAAATCACTTAACCCTGTTTTACTCAGTTTCCTCATCTGTAAAATGAGTTGGAGAAAGAAACGCAAACCTCTCTAGTATCTTTTCCAAGAAAGTCACAAAGAGTTGGACACAGCTGAAATGATTCAGCAGCAAAAATGATGATGATGATTCAAGACTGAGGAAGCCTAAGCTCAGAACCTTTCAAGCTCTAACTGGTCATTTTTGGTGCCTGGGGCAAGTAGCACTCAATGTGCCTTCAAATCTTCATAATTCATAATTTAAAAATAATAGTAGAAGTAATTTAGACATTCAGTTAATAAAAGTCAACATTTAAGGTTTGCAAATCACTTTACAAATATTGTCTTATTTGATTCTCACTACAGATCTGAGAGGTAGGTGCAATTATCCCCATTTTATAGATGAAGAAACTGAGGTAGACAGGCTGTAAGTGCCTAGCCTCACACACACAACTAGCAAGTATCAGAAGTGAGATTTGGACTAGGTTTATCCTGACTGCAAGTGCAGTGTTCTTAGCCATTTTGCCACCTCACAAGAAGGGAAAATCGTTACCTCTTTTCCCCCACAAACTCCACTCCTTTGGATTTCTCCATCATGGCCCTAGGAAACTCATTATCCTGCAAAATTACATCAGCCTTGCTACTTAGATCTCCTCAGTACCCTGTGCCCCAGAGACACTTCTGATTGGAGGGCTAGGCAAAGAGCTCCCCCAAAACCTTCATTTGAGGAGGGAGATCTTCACTTCCCACTCAGCTGGATGCCTTTGAACTTCTCCATCATTCTCTCTCTCTCCCTCCCCCCCCCCCGCCCCCAGTAAAGCAGGCACGGAACTGTTCTCTCCTTTCTGGTTTCTTTTTGTGTGTTGTCTGCCTCCATTAGATTATAAGCTCCTTCAGGGCAGAGACTGACTATCTTCTCGTTTCATTTGTTTTCTTGACGGTTTAGCACAATGCCTGGCACTTAGTAGGTACTTAAGAAATGTTTATTGACTGACTAATTAGAAAGAGTTTGGAAAGTTCCCTTGAGGGATCCCATGACACCACCCCTTTGTGGGGAGGTGATACTGGGCTTTGTTGGGGGAGACGCCCAACACAAAGCCATTGCTGTAATAGCAGAAACAAGGCAAGGTGAGGCTGGGTAAGAGCTTATCTGGCATGTGGCCACCTAGGAAAGGAAGCATGCCATCTGGCTACTTCTTAGCTTAAGTAAATATCCTTGCTAACTAGGTGGTAAGCTTTATAGTTTCTGCTCCTGTTGAAGGAGGGAAAATGCTATCAAAATGTAAATATAGCCAATTAAGAAAATTTCAATCTTGAAATCAGATTAGTTTTGTATAACCTCTAAATTTTGGTGTCTTTGGGCAAAGCCCCACTTACTTCACCCTAGTTATGCCTCTGGAGGCTTTGTTTAAGAGTGGGAACCTCAATATTTCACTGAGGAGGTGACATCTTTTTCACAGTAAGTTTAGGGTATCCCCATAGCCTCCAGGTAAGTGGGGAAAGGAACATCACAGCACTCTGGTCACTATTCTATTGTGAAATTTTAGGCTTAGTGAAATCTTACTGTCTGTTCAACATCGCTGGTTTGTGAGAAGGAGAGAGAAGGGACATTGGGAAATTATAGGTGTAGGGGGGCTGAGTTCTGGTACTTCTCTATTGTTTTTTGTCCTTTGTTCTTGAAGAGGACCAACGACATGGAGGGTGATATCTTGACTTGCAAGTAAATTGGATTTAAGTGGGGCAGAGTTGTGCAAAGTCATCAGCCTTACTTTCCTCCTCCAGAGCCATCAGAGTCCAGTGGCAAGACATAGGTTAGGAGGACCAGTGATGGCCCAGGAGTGTGAGTGCAGGTGCTGCTGCTCCTCAGGAATAGAAGCTATAGACATCCAGGTGCTTCTTGCTGGCTTCAAAAGGAAGCCAAAGAAAAAGTCAGAGGATTGTGGGCTTAGGAGGTAACATAAGTGGCAGAAGTTCCAAGCTCTGGGGTCTACTCAGACAATCAAAGCCATGCCACCTACAAACTGAGAGCACATTGGAGCTGCCCTCCACCCCCCAAAGAATTTCCATAGCCCCTTCCATCCTGAAATCCATGCTCACTGGCTACACTCTCCTAACTAAGCTTGTATCCAGTTCCCTTCCCCATGATGGGTTTAGGATAGGGTGTGGGCTGAAATGTCAATAAGAACACAGCATCTTCTAAAAACATCCCAGAATGCAGCCTTTCTCAGCTTCAGATGGGTTTTCCCTCAAATGTTCATGAACTGGCTTAGTGACATTTCTTTATGCCCACAGACTCTAATTCTGTTCTCTTGTCTTTGGGGGTTTCTGGGTAAATGAGGGGTCAGAGACCTCATTATTCTGGGTAGATATTCGTGTCCTTCTGCCAGTCATCTGAAGGGCAGGGTTGAGGAGTGGATTTGTGGAGGATGAGAAGACACCACGAGGAAATGGAAATAGGTCCTGTACAAATTTTGGAGCATGGTGAAAAATGTCTCCTAAGACCAATTTAGAACCTGGTTCATTAATCCAATTCAATGAATAAATTGTAAACACATTCACCCTACGAGTTTGAGGTAGGTAGTGCAACGCATAAAATGGCTAGATCTAGGATCAGGAAGATCTGGGTTCAAATTCTGCTTCAGGTGATTTCTAGCTGTCTATCCTGGGGCAAATCACTTAAAACCTCGTTGAGTTTTTTCTTCATCTGTAGAATGGGGATAATAATAGCACTTACCTCCCAGGTTTGTTGTGAGGATGGAATAAAATAACATGTAAAGTACTTTGCAAATCTGAGAGTGCTACATACACATTAGTGAATGTTTTTACTTGTAATCATGTAATTTCTCAATCACTAGATATTACTATCACGTAAGGTGAGATTTTTTGTTTATTAAAAAGAGGTTCCCAGTATCGTAAAGGTTCAGGAACCACTGGCCCTGATTGAGAGCCCCTCAAGCCCAAGTGCTTCTCAGCCTGCACCTCCCCTTCAGTCAGGAAGACATGCATCTCCTGGGAGTGACCTGGGTCCTTCCTGCCTCTGGAATGCTCTCTCCTTCCATTTCTTCCCACTCATCCAAATCCCACTCATTCTTCAAAGCACAAAGCATCATTGTATAGTAGAAACAGGACTGAATTTGAAGCCAGAGCACTTGGGTTGGAACACTTCTCTGACACTTAATGGCTCTGTGACCCAAGACAAGCCTCTTCACTTCTCTCATCCGCAGTCTCCTTATCTATAAAATGAGGGATTGGGACCTTGGAAAGCATCTCAAGTGTCCCTTCCAGCTCAAAATCCTATGAATATCTAAGCTAAGTCCCTCCTCCATGAATCCTTCCTTAAGCACTCTAAATGCCTCTCTTCAGCACTCAGTCTGCATATACCATACATTTTGCTCAAGTGTTCAAATGGTTCTGTGATCTCATGGGTGTGGGTTCACTCCAAAGATACATACATGTATTTATATGTGTACACACATATATCCCACTCAGCTTTCATTGGATATTCAAGGGATTCTGGAAGAGTTTGTTCAACTTTCCCCTCAAAAACCTGAAACCTGGAGCTATCAAAAGATAATTGTAATGATGAGTTAGCTTGTGCCCTTTATTCTGTGAGTAGGAAAATTTCCTGCATGGCAGGGCTGGAGGTACATCAAATGAAGAGGGGAACATGACAGAGGCATAGACTGTCTGGAGCTGGAAAGGGCTTTAGAGGTCATGTCATTCAAAACCTTTATTTGTTAGATGTGAAACTGAGATCTAGGGAAGGGAAGTGGTTCACCTACAGTTACACTAAAAATTCACGGTAGAACCTGGTCCCCTAATGCTTAGTCTAAAACTCTTTTCATTATATTTAACCAAGAAGGGGAAAGGATGAGAAAAGAGACCAGGGTGAAAGGGAGAAGTTATCAAGAGAAACCAATGAAAAAACATTCTTCTTCCCTCTCCCCCCAACTCCCCACGTTAAGCTGGGCTAACCAGGACATCTTGTTCTCTCATTTGCTGCCCACCAGCTCAAAACCTACCACCTGGAGCACCCCTTGTCCTCATTATGTGCTATCTTCCCTGTCGGAATAACTTCCTTGAGGTCAGGAACTGTCCAACTTGCATGCTTTTGTATCCCTAGCCTTTAATGGGCCCCCTTTTTCCTTCCTGTCCCTCTTCTCTCCTTTCTCTCCCTCCTTTCTCCTTTATCTCTCTCCTTTCTTTTCTCTCTCTCTCCTCTCTCCTCTCTTTTTCCTCTCTCCCCTCTCTTTTCTCACTCTCTCCCCCCATTGCATACAATTAGCATTCTCCCATGTTCATTTGCTAAAATGCTCCTTTATGTATTTCAAATATTACCAGTAGGTCTGAGAAGGGTACAAAGCTCCTTCTATACTGAGGCTGCTTGATTCCAGCAGACAAAAGGAGGGTTATAGGCTCTGCTATCTTCTCTTTCTCATTGTGGTAACACCCTGAATCTTTGTTTTGAGTCACTGAAGACTTTGTTTCTAGTCTTCTAGTGTAGATTCCCAATTCCTATTGCCTACCTTCCAGGATTCTGAAGCTTGAATGCTTAGACCCATAGTGCCTCCTTGCTCCTCCTTGCCTTGGCTGGCTACCATGGACTGGTCTTTCTGATTTCCAAGGAATGTGGACATAAATGTGTATATGTTTACATGTGGGCATGACTAAGCACCTATTATTGGTGTTCATTTTGGCACAGATTTTACTAAGTCATTTTCTTTGCTTTTTGAAATTTGCACACTATTCCTTGCTAAATGTAGAATAGTGAGTTCTGTGTTTAGCGAAGAAAATCCCAGGGGTTACCAGGACTTCATGAAATTTGGAGAAAAATATCCAATGTTTGGCATATACATACATACACACACACATATACACAAATATGTACATATAAAAAAATCTTAGGTAATTTTTCCTGAATTTTTCTTTTCTTTGCAAAGAACCACTCTCCTACTGTACCAGTTTGACACATTTTCTCTTGGAAAGTTTTATACGTCCCTAGGATTTCTGATTTTATTCTACCTCCTATTGCTACTTTTCCTATGACCACACTGCTGCTACTTAAGAAATCTAGATTTTGTGGTAGGGTTAGCATAAGTGCCTTTCCTTGACTTAGTTATTATAAATCAAGGCTCTTCTTACTGTTTTGTCTAATGCAGACTGGCCTGTGATGAAATTATACCAGTAAGAAAGTGTTTAAACCATTAATCCCATTAATTAAAAACAAGCTTTTTAGAAGATCTTAAAGAAATGTCATATCATAGATTTAGGGCTGGAAGGAACTTTGGAGATCACCTAGTACAACACACTCATTTGATAAACAAGGAAAGTGAGGCCTAGAAGATAAGTGACCTTCCCAAGATCACACAGGGAGTAAACATGAGAGCTCAGATTTGAAGTCAAAACTCTAAAGCCAATGCTCTCTCCCTTATACCATGTTTTCTCCTTTTAGGAACTTGGGAACCTACTACAAAAGTATGTGTGGTCTTGAGGAAACTGACGTTTATTTAACTTTGCATGTGTTGAGCCAAAGAATTCAAGGATGACAGAAACTAACGCAGCAAGTAATATTTTGGTTTTTTAAGTGTTTGGTTTTCTCAAGCCAAAGAACTTTGGGTAGCAGTTTTTATAACCATCTCACTTATGACTCCTTAGAAGAGATGGAAACTTTGGCAGCATCTGCCTGAGCTCAGGAAGAAAATCTGTTTAACCAATAGTTTTTCTCATTTCAAATCACTCTTTGTGTTCCCAGGCTCAGCAGAGTCACTTTTACTTTCCTTCCTGACATGTCTCAGGCTCACAGTCTTATTGACAGCACGTGCAGAATTTCTTGAACTAGAGAGAATGTTTGGGGTCTTTACCTCAATTCTGTGTCTTTGGATTAATGCTCCCTGAGTCTGACTCTGGCAGGAAACAATTTAGAGCACATTGTTGTTGTTCAATCATTTTCAGTTGTGTCTGACTCTCTGTGACTCCATTTGGGGTTTTCTTGGCAAAGATGCTGAAGCAGTTTGTCATTTCCTTCTCTAGCTCACATGAAGAAACTGAGGTAAACAGGGTTAAGTGACTTGCCCAGGGTCAGTTACATCCCTAGTAAATGTCTGAGACTGGATTTGAACTCAGGAAGATGAGTCTTCTTCAATTTCAGGCCTGTCATTCTGTTTACTTTACCACCTAGGTGTCCATATACTGCGTAGATGGAAGGTAATCTGAAAGGTAAAGGCACTAGCTGTGGAGGGAGATCTGGAAAGACCTCCTGCTGAAAGTGGGACTTGAACTGAATATTAGATGGAGCCAGGGAAACCAAAACATGGGAGGTGAATGGAAAAAGCATTCCAAGTATGGAGTACAACTGGTACAAAGGTATGGAGATTGGAGACTGACTATTGTGTGTAAGTAACAGGATGTAGAGGGCATGTTATAGAGTAAAGTATAAGAAGACTATAAAAGTAAGAAGAGTAAAGGCTATAAAGAACTTTGAATGCCAAACAAGAGTTTAATTTTGGTTTTAGAGGTAAGAGGGAGCCGGTAGAGTTTATTGACTGGGTGCAGGGCATGATACGATCAGACCTACATGTTAGAAAAATAACCTTAGAAGCTGAGTGGAGGATGGATTGGAATGGGGAGAAGCTCAAAGGAAGGAGATCCGCTAGAAGGAGATTTCAAGTGTCCCAGTGAGAGATGATGAGTGTCTGAACTAGGGATGCAATAGAGAGCAGGTGATAGAAATTTCAGATGTTGTAAAGATAGAAACGACAAGGTTTGGTGACAGATTTCATATGAGGGGTGAGTGAGAGTGAGGAGTGGAGGATCATATCAAGATTGCAAAGCTACATAACCAAGAAGATGGTGGTGCCCTCTACTAAAATAAGGAAACTCGGAAGAGGGAAGAGTCTTTTGGGAAAAATAATGAATTCTGTTTTAGATATGTTGTCCTCGAAATGCCTATAGGCCTTCTAGTTCTGGATGTCCAAGAGATAGTTGGTGATATATAGCTGTAGTTCAGGAGAGAGAAAGAGATTGGCTAGATAGATTTGGGAATCGTCTGCACAGAGATGATAATTGAACACATAGGAACTAAGGAGATCCTTCCATTCCTTTCCTTCCTTTCCTTTCTTTCACTTCCTTCTTTCCTTTCTTCCTTCCTCCTTTCCTTCCCATCTCCCTCTTTTTCCTTCTTTCCTCACTTGCTTTCTTCCTTCTTCCTTTCTTTGCTTCCCTCCTTCCTTCTTCTTTCCTCCTCTCCTTCCCCAATATTCTTTCCACTATTCCATGGACAACATATCTAAAACAGAACTCATTATTTTTCCCAAAAAGACTCTTCCCTCTTCCAAGCATCGATGACTGTTTTTAAGCAAAGGGTAAATTACCACTTGTCAGGTATGTTATAATGTGGGTTCTTTTATGGCATTAGTTGAACTAGTTGACCTTTAAAATTCCTTCTAATTCCAAATTCTAAGTTTCCACAATTCTATTATATGTGTTGATTCCACACATTTCAAGGAGGTGAGAGGGCAAAGTGTGCCACATCTGTAAAGTCAGCTCCTATGGATTTCACTCTAAGCCTTGCAATGGCTTTGAGTAGAGACACTTTCAGTTCACATGTGGTCTTGGGTCAAGAAGGTATTAGGTGTAAAAATTCAAAGTGTCATAAACTAATATTACTGCTTCCCCTCAAAACATTGCTCATGTTACATTCTTGGTATAAGGAAACCTACAAACACCTCTGCAATTTGGTCCCACATTTCCAGGGACCCAAATTCCCATTCTTTATTCAGGAACTTTCAGTTTTGCTTCATCGAGTATCAGAGGTTGTGCTTTGACAGTGACAAAATACCCAGGGGAAAAGTGAAAAATTACACTTGCTTTTAGATTTACTATATGATCTCAAGCATTAAGATATTTAGAAACATCTGGATGATTAACTGAATTTTGCCCTCAACACTAGAATGTGTGGTGACAGAGTAAGACAGAACCAGCTTTTAGGTGTCAGATACTGACTTCTGAGGCATGTTTCCAGATGGTTTTTGATCCGATTAGATCTTTAAAGGCAAGTTCTGGGCTAGGTTGTTGCCTCCATATAAAGAACATTAGTTGGATTGAAGCCAATGCAATTCACTTCAGCATCCAGTAGAAAGCCAGGGTTGAAGAAGATCATGGTATTTAATGTCAGAAAAGATTTTGGGATCACTCAGTGCAATCCCTTTATTTTATATGTGAGACAACTCAGGAAGCTGTTACTTTTCAAATCACACGGGTAATAAATAGCAAAGCCAATATTTGAACTCAGGTCCCCTGGCTCCAAATGTGGTCTTCCATTATGCTGTAATACCACTCCAAAATCCTAGTGAGAAAAGCTAATTGTTAATCAGGACTGGCTCTGGGAAAAGAAAACAACAAAAACAAAACTTTTTTTCCCTTTTTTTTCTTTTTTTTTCTTTTTAATGACTCTTCTTTCTGTTTTTAAAACCTCCTCTCCTTATTATCTTCTTACAACATCCCACATAAATCAAGAGAATCCTCATGCTTTCCCTAGTCCATCTTGTCATAGAGTAAATCCAATTGATAAGCTATATATTTCACATAAAGGAATTAGTTACTGATAAAAGCTTTTGTTGTTTAATTGTTTTCAGTTGTGTACCATGTGACAAACATCCAAGGATTCTTCTCCCAACGGCAACAAAAAGACATGATTAAATCTCCCTGAAAAGTATATGATCTGATAAGATCCTAACTGAATTTGTACAATAATGAAAGGTTTTCAAAGTACTTTACACACGTTTTCTCCTTTGAGCCTCATGACAATGGCATACTTTGAGGACATTATAATTACAGGCCTTATTATCCCCATTTTTATAGACAAGGAAACTAACCCTGACTTACCCCTAGTCTCATCGCTAAGAAGAATCTAGGCAAGATTTGAACCCTAGGTCTTCTTGACTGTAATTCATGCACTAGGTAACACTGTATGATACCCCACAACACAGTGAATTCCCTACTCTCTCATCCTTGCGTATTGTTGGGATTTCACAAATGGGCCTTTAACAAGGATTACTTCAATAAAACAATCACAAAGGGTGTCCCCATCTTATCCCCACCTTGTGAGCATTCCAAGCTGTAAAAATAATTAGTGGGAAAGAAAGATATTATGAAAAAAAATTCAATCAAAACTCCCTCACCCACACCATATGCCAAATGTGTGATATCCATTTCACTTTTTTCTCTCATTACTTTCTGTTTTGAGAGTAGGTATGGAACACTCAACCTGAATGGACATGGAATTGCTTTTTGAAAAAGTTAAACAGATAATCACTGACTATTTTGTTTGAATCATAGAGTCTACTAATTAGTGTTGGAAGGGACCTTCAATGTCATCTAGACCAACCCTCTCATTTTATGAATAAGGAAACTTAGTCCCAGAGAAGTAAGGTGACTTATTTAAGTGACAGAGGTAGGCAGAACCCATGTCTGCCACACATCGGTGCTTTTTCTATTGCTCCAGATGACCATCCCAAACATGGCTTATTTTAAAGTTTGTTTTGCTTGACTATCTATAATTGTTATAGGGTTTTTTTCTTTTTCTCCACTGGGAGAATTGGGAGGTGTTAAAAAAAGGCAAATTGAAAAATTAATTAAAAAAAAAAATGAGAAAGGGAAATAACCTAAGAGAGAAAAATGTATTCAAAGTTACCCTGGTTAGTTTTCTGGTTTAATTAGAAATCTACTGAGCCTCTTCTTCTACTCAAGAAGCCTCCAGAGGGGTTAGGCTTAAAGGATTAGTGAGTTCCTAACACAGGATATGGACCTTGGGTAATGGCTGCTAAATATACATATATTTAGCATATATTCGCAGGCACAGACCCGAGTGGGAGCATATATAAAGACAAACCCAACCAGACACCAATCCAGTCTGTGGATGTGGATTAAGTTTTAGTGCAAATGGAAACCTCTAGTCTCACTAATGGCACTGTACTCTTTTAAGAAAGCTTGGCCATCAGGTCATCAATTCAGAAAATCTAATGAAAAGTGGGCTAGCTGGTTAGAATTGAGGTGGATTGACCCTGCTTTCTGGATCTGCTTTCTGGATCTATTTGCATTTCACATTTAGTGAACAGTAGCATCAGTGTTGGGCTGAGCAGCAGAGCCTGGTGGTCCTGCTCAAGCCCTTACCATGGACAGCTCCATGTGCCCATCTGCCAATGCCAGGTAATGCCTCTAGCAGATTTACAAAGAGACCAATTGGCAGCATGTAGTTCATGAGGCTGAACAGGGCCAGTCCTTGTGTTTTTATTGGAGATGAAAATTAATTTTGATTTACACATTCAAATTTGGAAGCCACTCCCCCCTCAAAGGTTTGACTTGTGGGATCTCATAAGCAAACACACTTTTTTTTGAGTGGGGATAATTTCTTGAGAAATTATATTTTTGTCATAACCTCCCTATACTGAGTGGGAGTAAGGTTTTGCAGTTCAGTGAATAAAACAATCCTTAAAAATGGAAGGAAGCTAAAGAGGAAGGTGTGGTAGTGCTGGTAGGGAGGGAGAAGGGACAATAACAAGTGAATAGACTTTGGTTACCAAACCTCTGATAGACCATTAACAGTAGCCTTGCAAAGTACCCACTACTATTACAGAATCCAAGTTTCATTAGTACCCTGACTGGCTGGTTCAAGCTGCCTCTTAAAGGGGGAAGCAGAAACTTTAATTGCCAGTGAAGATTTCCCGATAGCACATGTGATTTAGCTTCCTGACTGCCCATGCTTAGTGGGGAAGGCCCTGGGATAGAATCACTGGCCACCCCAAGTTCAGTCGTTGCTGGTTACCAGGGTCAGTGAGCACCATGCAACTTCAGAGGCACATTTCACTGGGCAGATTTACCTCTTATGACTGCCCAATCTAGGGCCTTACTCAGCTCAGCATAATCTGAGGGCAGCCAGCCCAGAGGGGCCCCATCATTTTATAATGGGGTTTCAATTACTCAAAGTTTCCAACAGTTGTTCTGACCATCCCTCTTCCCAGAAATGCCTGTGGCACAAGGGGGAACTAAACAGACCATTTCTGTGGGAGCCCTGTGGAATACCTCAGCCCATGCTGGTCTGTGTGAATCTCTCTCAAAGGGCCAGGGAGGGGGTTTTACTTTAGGTTTTACTGATTGCCCTTATGCTTTCTGTCACCCACACTGTGTCTGACCCACAATAAAGCAAGGCAGAGTGCTGGACCTCCGGCAGCTACTGAGGCTCTGTGTGTATGGGTGGGTGAGTCTGAGTGCACGCATGTTTATTAAAAGTGCAACTGCAGCCAAGCTTTGACTGAAGCACATGGTTGTCATTATTCAAGTCACATGTTTTGTTTAGGTGAAATTCAGCAGTTAGCCACCTGAACTCTCAGTAGACAAAAGGAGAACACCGTAATGTTTTACAACTGTGGAGGAGATTGCAACATGTAACTTCCATTAAAAAAAAATCAGGAACAATGTTATATTACATACTTTAACAGTTGGTCACAGAGCAGATAAGTGCCCCTTAGTTATTAGCTGTTGCTAGAAGCTTTCAACTGAGCAGTCAAGTAAGATTTGGGGAAATATCTGTCATCCTACTTTTGTTCCCCACCTTACTGCATTCATCCAGACTTGCTGATAGGCATTCTACATATTTTTTTTTTGTCTTTCTGGAGGGGGGAAGGCAGGGCAATTGGGGTTAAGTGACTTGCCCAAGGTCACACAGCTAGTAAGCATTAAGTGTCTGAGGTCACATTTGAACTCAGGTCCTCCTGACTCCAGGGCCACTGCTCCATTCACTATGCCACCTAGCTGCCCTTCCCATTCTACACATTTTTAAATTAAAATTACTCTATTATTACTAAATTTCATTGGCTATTTTTCTGCCTGCAGCAAAGATCACCTCTGCTTAGCTGTCTATAAGCATGTCAAAAGGCGCTCCTGATTGCCTAAAATAAAAACAGGGTCAAATTTGGCAATTCTATTTGACTAAAAAGTCTTTTCTTTTGGACAGGCTTCACCAGATGCATTTTAAAGGAGAAAAATAGCATTTAGATATTTGCCCAATTAAAGCATCCTAACCTTTGGCATCTCTAGAAAGCATCTGAAACATATAAATCCCTCCTAAGATTCTGTCTTTTTGGGGACAGCTTGGGTTAGGCAGAATTAAAGCTTGCTCTCTAGAATGCTATAGACACCGCAAACTTTCCCTACTATGTTCAGCTACCATATTGACTGAACGGAGCAAATCTTAATGTTCTCCCAGTTTCCTTTAAATGGCCTCGAAATAAAGCTAACAGAAGACAGCAATATATTTCACTAAACTAACTTAATGGTGTACTCAGAGTTATTTCTTTTCAAATGGTTCATGAAAGACCTTGGTCAGAATTTTGGCGGCACTTGGAATGTTTGAACATGAATCCATCAGCTGCCCTTTAAATCTACAGACCTTGAGCACATTAAGAAGGGAACACACATTTGGAATGTTGTAACTTTCTTCAGGCTGGATTTATTGCTTACAAAGAAAGAAAGACAGAAAAAATGAATCTGGGGAAAAAATCATAGAGAGAGAATGAATCATAGAAAGAGGGCAAGAAAAAGCAAAGAAAGTATCAGAAAGAAGAAATCAAAAAGAAATAATCGAAGAAAGGAAAAAGTCACACAGAAAGAATCAGAGGAAGAAAACAACCAAAAAGAAATGATTAGAAAGCAAAAAAAAAAAGGATGAAAGAATTTTTTTCTCCTTTAGGATGAAAATAAATAGTGGAAATTCAACATCCTTTTGCAAGAGAAATACTTGGTGTCATATATTTTGTTTAATAAAGAGCACGTTAGCTGTACACTAAACCAATTTTAAAATGTGATCTGTAACTCACCATCTTAATTACATGGAGAAAAACTGAATTAGTTCATTAATGCTATGAAAAGGAGCAATGACCTACCTGCCAAGTGGCAAGGTGGAAATAATTAATCTGGTCAATTAAAAAGAAACAGATAAATTAAAATGCAAAGCCTTTCGGGTGGTGCACTAAATTAGACAATCGTGATTTGCAAGGATGTGTTTATTGTCAGGTCTAGCCTTCTCAATGAGTTCTTTTCTCTGCTCTCCTTGGCCTCCGCTCAGATCTGAGACTAGCAAGTTCTCACCAAATGTCAGACCTTAACCTGTTTTTTCCATTCACCTATTCTTGGTCTTGCAATCTCTTTTAGTGTGCATGCAGCCTGCAAAAGTCTTCAACTGGGTAATGTCCCCCAGGTCCACAGCCAGGCTTCTTTTCTCTGTTTGTGTGGGTCTGTTATGTCTTACCTTTGTCTTGGAAACTGTTTGCCTCTTCCCTGCTTTTATAACACTTCAGAAATGCTAAAGTTAGAGCCACACTGTCTGGGGCATCAAATTCATTTCTGACTTTATCATCTGTAAGACTGCAGACACAATGGAGCAACCAGTGCCCAGCTCTAAATGCACAACATATCTTGCTTCGCACAACTGGAAATAGTAAAGAGGTTACTTTTCCATAAATACCAGTAATTCCTCTTGACATTTACAAGTGTGTAGCACTTCTTTCTTAGGGGCTTGATCTCAAAGAACTCATCGAAATGATGATCTGCATCTCTGCCATGAAATGCCCTGATGCAGGGGACTGCAGAGCCAGTGATACACCCAACGCTACCTCAGAGAGCCGGCCAGTCACACTGGGGCCAGTTCAGTCTCTAAGCCAATAAATTGGAAAGGGAAATATTTGTCTGTTGCCCAATGCATCAGTATTGCTCCAAAGCTCAACCTGAGGACAAATATTAACATTATCGTTTATTTTAACCATAACAAAACTTAAAAGCAGCAGCTGGCTTTTTAATTTACTGAAGTGAAGGCTGTTTTTATTGTGGGAATTTGATGGGCTATTTCTGGTTGCTAGGTGATTATATATATGTCTATATACACACACATATATGTATATAATGTCGCAGAGTTTCAGTTGAAAGTCTTTATTTCCTAGGTGTGATACTTGGCAAGGTAGATGAGCAGGAAAAATATTGGAGAGAGGCTGCAGGGGGAAGATTTTCCTTGATGTGATCAAACTAAATAGTGCATATTGTCAGCTCTGCAGGAGGCTGGGTGTTGCCATATGTGTATAGCTGCTGAAATGGAATAAACAGCTGCTGCCAGGAATCAGATTCCTGGCAAGAAGGCAAACTTAAGTCCTCCTGTTTCAAAAATAAAAATCACCAGAGGGATTCCCCTTTCTATAGTTCTAACCAGAAGTGCCATAAAATCAAAGAATAGCCCTGTAGTGTGGTTTATAATAATGATAACAAGTATTTATAGAGTGCTTTACAATTGTTAAAATGTTTTATCTACATTTTCTTTCACCATGGTTCTTGGAGGTAGGCAGAGAAAGTGTATAATTATCCCCATTTTACAGATGATGAAACTAAAGGTCACTAAGTTGGGAGATGGGGTGGTGTAGTAGAATGCTTGCTGATTTGAATTCAAGGACCTGGGTCTGAAGTCTGGCTCTGTAATTACAATACATTAAGCTTTCTGGGTCTATATTTCATCACCTATAAAACAAAGGGTTTGGACCAGACTATAGATTCTTAATCTGGGAGTCCATGAACTTAGTTTTTTAAAACATATTTTGATAACTCCGTTTCAGTGTAATTGTTTTCCTTGGCAATCTTATGTATTTTATATTTGCATTTAAAATCATTGCTGTGATAAGGGATCCATAGACTTCGCCAGACTGCAATAGGATCCATGATAAAAAAAAATGTTCAGACCCCCTAGACTAGGTGAATGTGAAGGTCCTTTTCAGCTCTAAATCAATAATTCTAGGATGTGTACAAGTTCATATAGGTAGCTATTGAGTGGCCAGAAGACTGGCTCCTGGGCTCTCCTAATTCCTAGTCTCGTGCTCTTTCCACTATTGGGAGACAACATGGAACTATGGAGAGAACATTGGATTCAGGGGTCAGAGGACCTAGTATCCCATCCAAGGCCACCTTTGTGACCTTGAGTCAGACAATGTCTAGGGTCTGCAGTGTTTTCATCTGTAAAATGTCAGAATTGGATTAGTTGACTTCTGAAGTTTCTTCTTACTATAAATCTATGACTATCCTATGGTGTCCTAAGAGTTTTCTATGCCTATGTATTTCTCAGTTAAGCTTCAGGGCTTTGTGGATAGATTTTTTTTAAAAAATGGCAAGGAAAAAAGTGGTATGAATCCTCTTGTTTTACCTAGGTCAACCATAGGCTCTGTAGCTGCATGGGGTTTCTCAAAAGCATTCTCACCCAGTTTCTAGGAAAGTAGGCCACAAGCAAGCAAGCAGGGGAATTATAGTAAACAAAAGTTAGACAGCATGATATAGTAGAAAAAGCACTGGATTTGAAACTCCAAAAGCTGAGATTTGAACCCAGGTCATGTACTTCCTGAGTGACCTTAGGCCAGTCACCTGCTTTTTCTGGGCCTCATGTTTTCCTGTAAAATCAGAGGTTTGAGTTAGATGGCCTCTGAGGTCCATTCTACTTCTATGTGTGATGCTGATCTGAGTTGCTCTTTCATTTTAAACAGAGGGCTCCAGCCCCGGTGGCCCTGGGCTTTCATGCTGCAGCAGTGTATGGTACAGAGATAACCCAAGGTCTCTCTAATCTTCAAAGCACTTCAGAGAAGGAATCAATTCACATATGGTCCAACTGTTCTTGAACACTTTTGCCTGTGCATAGCATAGCACCAGGCAGAAGACCCTCCAGGCTCCTGTTCACTTTGAAAGCCTCTTTATTGAAAGAATATGCAGCCCTTTCAGAGAAAATTGCATGTGACATTTAAATCGGTCTCTCAGTGCCCTTCAAGGAAAGTATCTCAGTAGGATGCTGCTGCAAGACAGAAATCTAGTAGATGCAGAAAAGGATGTCTGTCCTGTGGAGAAGTCTTAAGACCTTGGGTCCAGGAAAGCTGCCTTATATATTGTTCTGAGCCCTATTCCAAGGGGCCTTTCATGTGAACTTATTTATGTTGCAGAAAAGTGGATGTATTCTCCTGGACTTAATTGAAATTTCTTTGTGTAGTTGCCAAAGGGACAATATTCCCAACGTTTGGAACCTGCTTCCCCTCCCCCGCTCCATTTCCCCTGCCTTGATTTAGATGGTGTTGTTGAATCACTTTTAGTCATGTCCAGTTCTTTGTGACCCCATTTGAGGTTTTCTTGGCAAAGATATTGGAATTGTTTGTTATTTTCTTCTCTAGCTCATCTTACAGATGAGGAAACTGAGACAAACAGGATTAAGTGACTTATCCAGGGTCACACAGTTAGTAAGCCAGATTTGAACTCAGGAAGATGACTTTTCCTGACTCCAGACCTGGTGCTCTATCCACTGCATCACTTAGCTGCTCACCCTGATTTAGAGCTAGATACCAAAGCTTGCTGTGCTCTGTGAGCAATACTCTGAGCGGTGCCAACCCAGGCTCTTACCCTCAATCTCCCTGCCTGCTAACTGCATAGTATAGGTGGTAACAGGCTCTCTCGTTCTCTGTGTGCCATCCTTTCTTCTACTGAATGTCAGCATCGCTTAGGAGGAAGCACAATGAGACCCCTTTGCCTTCTGGGAACTCCTTGAGAGCAGGAGCTTTGACTTTTTTTTGTATCTCTAGTACTTAGCACAGTGTCTAGAACAAAGTAGGTGCTTCATGAATGTTTACTGACTGACTGCCCTCTGGCCAGAGCCAGAGATAAAAGATGGAGAGAAAGAAAGAAGAAGAGGGATGATAGGAGGGGACAGTGCTTGCAGCACCTAGTTTGTAGCATCTCAGTTTGTAAAACTTGCCAGGTTCAGGAACCTGATTTTATCAGACCATTTCAAAGTGATTAACTTGTGGGGAGTTGATTTATCGTAAGCAACTTCTGAGAAAAAAAGGTTTAAGTGTTAGCTTACTAATTTGCAATGGGAAAAACACATGGAAATGAACAAATGTCAGCCATTTGCCCTGGACACTCTCACCTGGTGGTTACAAGTTGCATAAGCATTTATTAAACATCTAGTATGGGCCAAGCTAAGTACTGAAAATACGAGTATAAGAAAAATAAGACAGTCAAGGAGTTTATGTTCCAATGATCAAAGGCAACACATACAAGGGGAGTGAAAATGGGAAGGGATGGTAGAGGTAGGCATACAGGGACACAGTGGCAAACTTCAGAGAATAAAGAATGGCTGATCTGGTTCCTTCCTCAAAAGGGAGGTTCCAGGAAGAACTCACCAATAAAAAAAAAGGTGCTACAGGGCTGGAAGGAGGAGGCATGGGCTCCATTCCACCTAGGAGGCCACAACACCAGAAATTTGCTTGAATATGGAATCTGAGCTGAGGGAGATGGGTGTTCTTAAGACAAATGCACATCGAACTTAGGTAACATGATGAATTGTGCTTCTCCACCAGAGGGCTACGTCTGGCATCATCCTTCTCAGATCATGGCAGCCTTTTCCCCAGATGCTGCTGGAATGAAATTCTAACTTTTCAGATCTCTCTTATCTCTGCCTTTTCCTGTCTCTATCTATACTTGAAAATACTCATGGCCCTCACCTGATGACATTATCGTGAGCATGTTACAAGGAAGAGATTGCAGCTTTCTTTATGATCAGTTATATTTTAGTTATATGTTTTCAGGGGGATCCAGAGAGAGACAAGATCTAGGGATCTTCTTAGTTGAGTAGACCGCAAGTTGTTATTCACCCAACCGTAACATGACCTCATGTTGCAATATAGTTGACTAGATCCCAGGTTATTTTAGTGAAGTCAACAAACATTTTTTAAGCACCTACTACATACATGCCAGGCACGAGTCTATGTGCTAGAATACAAAGATTAGCAAAATCCAAAACAAAACAAAGAAACCCAGTCTGTACTCTCACAGTCTAATGGAGGAGACAACATGCAACTACATACAAACAACATATATGTAGGATAAATTGGGGGATAACAAACAGAAAGAAGGTGTTGTATTAAAGAAGACTGTGGAAAAGGCTTCTTGCAGAATGTGGAACTTTAGCTGAGATTTGAAGGAAGCCAAGAAGGAAAGAGGAGAACAGAGAGAGTTCCAAGCTTGGGAGGAAAAAATGCCCAGAATCAGAAGATGAAATGTCTTGTATGAGGAACAACAAAGAAGCCAGTGTCATTGGATCACAGAGTACATGAGGGGAGAACGGTGTAATAAGATTGTAAAGGCAGGAGGAGTCCAGGGTATACAGGCTTTGAATGTCAAACTGAGGATTTTTTATTTGATCACGGAGGTGATAGGCAGTCACTGGAGTCTCTTGAATGGGGTAATGATGGTAACAAGACATCTTTGCTTTAGGACAATCAGTTTGACAGCTGAGTGGAAGATGGATTGGAATGGAGAGAGACTTAAAGCAAGAGACTAACCGGCACAATACTGCAATAATCCAAGAATGAGGTAGACAAGGCCTGCACCAGGGTGCTGGCTGTGTCAGAGGAGAGAAGGAGAAGAAATATGAGAGATGTTCTGAAGGTAAAATGGACAGAGCTGGCAACAGATTGGATATGAGAGAGAGAGAAAGAAGGGGGGAGAGAGAGAGAGAGAGACAGAGACAGAGACAGAAGAAGAAGGAGGAGGAGGAGGAGGAGGAGATGATAATGATGACAACACCTAGCTTTTGAACCTGGGTGCCTGGAAGAATGGTGGTGCCCTCAATAATAATAAGAGAAGTACATGAGGGTGGAAGGTGTCAAAGGAAAGATAATGAGCTCAGGTTTGGACACAATGAGTTTAACACGTCTAAAAGACATCTAATTTAAGATATCCAATAAGCAATTAGAGATGTTAGTACGGAGATTAGAAGAGAGGTTAGAACTAGATAAACAGACGAAAGAACCATCAGCCTAAAGATGATAAATGAAGCCATGGGAAGTGATAAGATCATCAGGAGAAATAGCATAGAGGGAGAAGAAAAAAGATCCCAGGACAGAGTTCTGGGGGACAGCTATGGTTGGCAGGCACAACTTTGATAAAGATTCAGCAAAGGGGACTGACAAGGAACGGTCAAACATGTAGGAGGAGAAGAATCAGAAGAGAGAATATCAAGGAGAACAGCGTGACGGACAGCTCGAGAGGCTGTAGAGAGGTCTAGAAGGATGAGTACCTTAAAAAGACCATTACATTTGGCAATCAAGGGATCCTTTGGTAATTGGAAAGAACGGTTTCAGCTGAATGACAAGGCTGGAAGCCAGACTGCATAGAGTTGAGTGAGAGAAAAGGAAGTGGAGGCATCTGTTGCACACAGTTTTCTTAAGAGTTTAGCAATAAAAGGGAGAAAGGATATAAGACAATAACTGATGGGAATAGACAGAAGAAGTGAAGGTTTTTTTGACATTGGGGGAGATGTGGGCATGTTTGTAGGTAGCAGGGAAGCAGCCAATAGACAGGGAAGTATTAAAGATAAGTGAAGAGACAGTGGAGATGATAGAGGGGGCTATGTGCTAGAGAAAATGGGCTGGGCCAGAGTCACTTGTGCTTGTAGAGGGGTTTGCTTTGGCAAGGAAAAGGGGCAGCTCTTCATGTGAAAGGAAGGTCAAGGTGGACATAGTGGCAGAAAGAGTCTGAGTGATGGGAGCTGAGGAGGAGTGGAGAAATTGATGCTCTGGGTGAATGGACTCATTTTTTTTCAGTGAAATATGAAGCAAGGTTCGCAGCTGAGAAAGTGGGGGAAGCCATGGGAGAGATGGCAAGGGGTGAAAAGGTTTGCAAAATCTGGAGTGCTGAATGAGACAGTGAACTAATTAGGGAGGCATAAAAGGATTGCCTTGCCACAATGAGGGCCCAGTTGAGATTATGTAATGTAAATTTGTAGAAGACCTAGCACGGTTTTGTGATTTTTCTCTAGCTTCAGTCAGCAGCAGGCAATTATATACTATATGAGGAGGTTTCTGGAGACAACAAAGCATTTGTTCCATATGCACCCACCACCCTGTGACATTAGGTAAACAGAGCTGGCATAAAACAAATTAGGCAGACCTTTCTTAAAAGCAGAGACACAATGTTCATAACTTTTGACTCAATAACCCCACTGCTAAGCATATCTTCCAAAGAGATAAAAGACAGAAAAGACCCATACACACCAAAATAGTCATAGTAGTATTTTTAAAAATATATCTTATTTTTCCCCAATTACATGTTAAAATAATTTTTAAAAGTTTTGAGTTCCAAGTTCTATTCTCCTTTCTCTCTCCCTCCCCTCCCCCTTCCCTGAGATGCTAAGCAATACAGTTGTAGTTTGTGTATGTGCGATCATGTAAAACATTTCCGTAATAGTCATTTTGTATAAGAAGACTCATATAAAAAAGAATGAAGGTTAAAAATAGCATGTTTCAGTCTGTATACAGACAGTATTAGTTCTTTCTCTCGAGGCAGATAATATGTTTCATCATGAGTCTTTTGGAATTGTCTTGGATGATTGTATTTCTGAGAATAGCAAAGTCATTCACGGTTCTTTATCCAACAATATTGCTGTTACTGTGTACGTTCTCCCGGTTTTGTTCATTACACTATGCATCAGTTCATGTAAGTCTTTCCAGGTTTTTCTGAAATCATTCTGCTTGTCATTTCTTATAGCACAATAATATTCCATCACAATTTTTCAGAAACCGAGATTGTTTAGCCACTCCCCAATTGATGGGTATCCTTTCAATGTCCAATTCTTAGTCATCACAAAAGAGCTGTTGTAAATATTTTTGTACAAATAAGTCCTTTCCCCTTTTTTGATGTCTTTAGGATATAGATTTAGCAGTGGTATTGCTGGATCAAAGAGTATGCACGGTTTGTAGCTTTTTGGACATAGTTCCAAATTACTCTCCAGAATGGTTGGATCAGTTTACAACTACCAGTTTACAACTGGTAGTACTTATTGTGAGGGGAAAAAAAAATATAAACAAAATGTATGCCCTTGATTAGAGAATAGCTGAGTAAATTGTGATTCATGTAAGAAGCAACAGGTATAAGAACTGATATATAAACCTACATATGTATGCATTTGTGTGAGTACATAATAAATAATGGTAATATAAATAAGGGGGCAACTTTGTGGTATGGTGGATAGAGTCCCAGGTCTGGAGTCAGGAAAACTCATCTTTCTGAGTTGAAATCTGGCCTCAGATACTTACTAGCTGTGTGATCCTGGGCAAGTCACTTAACTCTGTTTGCCTCAATTTTCTCTTCTGTAAAATGGGCTGGAGAAGAACATGGTAGACCATACCAGTATCTTTGCCAAAAGAATCCCAAGTGGGGTCATGAAGAGTCAGACATGACTGAAAAATGATCGAATAACAAATGTGAATAAAGCATACTAAAACGAACCCGAACACTATACGATTGTGATAACCAGTCTTGGCTACGAGGAAAGGGACCTTCTTTCTTTCCTTGGAGAGAATGGTCAAGGGGGACCACAGGTGCAGAATGCTGCCTGTGATGTCCAATTTGATCACTCTGTCAGTTGCTTGGTTACAAGAGAAAGTTTACTGCTTTGGCAATGGAGGTTGCAGGAGGAGAATACCCGAAATAGCTGTGATGGTGACTTTAAGATATTAATTTTTAAAAAACAAAGAATAAAACAAGCATTAAAAAATGCCACGTATCTGCTATGATTCAGTGGCTGATCAATTTCTGTCCTTAACAATTCTCTGGACTCCTTTTCCTTGGTGTCCTCAGGCTTATTTATTTGGTTAACAGACTCAAGACTGGCCCTGCTGCTACCTCTGTGTGTATCAAACCAGAGTCTGTTTGCTTAGTTAATGATTCTCAGCTATTCCACTGATCTCTGAGGGTGACTTCATTCTGCAGCAGGCCAATGTCATATATTTATTTTATGCTGATTCTGTTTCAAACAGTGACATTTTCCTGAGTTGTTTCCAGATTTGGGGGGTATACCCCACTTAGGGCTTGCTGCCCTTCTCTGTTGACTATAGTCAAAGGATTTTTATGCTATATCTCAAATAAGACTTGAAACTCTTTGATTAGGTTATTGCTTTTGCATCAGACAACAAATGTGAGGGTGCTATTTCCAGAAAGTCTTTGTTAAAATTTATTGTTAGGGAAGGGAAGCCTTGGGAGGGGGGATCCTCTATCCATCTTGTATTAGCAGATTCCTTTAAAACATTTTATTTTTACCCTACCTGTTTCTAAGGATATCAGATGGATTAAAAATTAAGCACTATATAAAGCGGGACAATTAAAAAATAAACTAAAACCAGTTAAAAGGAGCAGAGAAATAGCTGCACCAGATGCCTGGGATAGCTTACACTTATAGAGCTCTTTATGATTTCAAAACACTATACTGCAGCTGAGCACTGAATCTAGCTTTGAGCTAAGGTAAAAATGAAATGAAAATACGTTGGGTTATCTAGTTCTCATTTTCTGATGAAAGAAAGTAAATATGTTCATCTGCAGAGACAAAACGTTTTCTCCTTGCTTAGTGCAGTACCTAACACATGTATACTTAACAAATGCTGGCTGACTTGATTTGCTGTATTCTAGGAAGGATTTGCTAGTTAGACTCATACATACATATAAAGGACGTTGGGTAATACAGGGTCTCCCCAAAGTCTCAATGCAGTTTTAAACTATGAAAGCTTAAAACTGAACTAAGATTTTTGGGACAGCTGTAACACAGGCAAGGCATTTGTTCAACTACCCTTTTGTAAATGACAAGGAAATAATTTCTAATCGGACTTTATTATGCAGATCCTCTATAAAAGTTGATGGCATAACATTAAACCTGGGAGCTAAAAGAATAGAATCCATTCACTTGGCTTTCTGATAATCTCACTCATGCATTGGCGACCTTTTTATGAAAGAAGAGCTGTTTTTGCTAATATGCTTCAATATTTCAATGGATCTACAATCACAATGATGTGATTCTTCCAATGGCATCACTCACAGCTGGTTCTTGTCCATTTTCTTCCATAAATCCTCCATTGAGGTTGTGGCCCAAATATTAGAGGCTTGACTCTAGGTCAGCAGTTCTCAACCTGTGGGTTGCGACGACCCCTTTGGGGGTCGAACGACCCTTTCACAGGGGTCGCCTAAGAACATCAGAAAACACGTATTTCTGATCATCTTAGAAACCTAGACACTGCTCCTCTATGCGTCTCCACATGGGTCCACCCACATGCAGATACGCCCACATATGAGTATTAAAGGGTTGCGGCATTAGGAAGGTTGAGAACCACTGCTCTAGGTCTTTTAACAGTCCTTGAATGCCAGAGCAGCCCTTGAGCTGTACATTGGTTTTTCCATTTTCCCCCCATTACATGACCAGCCCACTTCCTTTTCCAAGCATAAACTTCTTCTTGGTCATTATCTTTTATACCACTTCTCCCATACAAGCGATCATTTGTAGTATAATACCATCTGCTAATGCCTGCCATATATTTATTTCTCCATTGCCCTTTAGTGGGCCCACAATTCTCATACCTTGGAAATTGTGTTTTATGATTTGCAGCTACTGAGCTGTGCCTTCCTTCTGTTGATTGTCTCCAATTTATCTTTTGTGCATCTTGTTTGTACGTAGTTGTTTGCTTGTGATCTCCATTAGCCTGAACATTTCTTAGAGGGGAGTCTGTCTTTTGCTGTTCTTTGTGTCTCTAGTGCTCAGCCCAGTGCCTGACACATAGTAAACCCTTCCTAAATGCTTGTTGACTGATTGAATTAAGCCTAACTGAAAGGATGTTGGAATTTCTAAAATGGGCTTTTGCTTCCAAGAGCAGTTTAAAACTGTTGACAAAACTATGCAGTTTTCCTAAAACAATTATCCTACACTCTACTTCCCATTTTATTTGGGGCCTTTTGCTGTGACTGTCTAAGACAATATGCACTGATGGACTAACCCAATAGATTGCCTTTCCAATGGCATGTCATGGACAATGACAATGTCACAGTCTGGACAATGAACATTCTTCATCCATTTATTATTTTTTTTCCTTGCATGGATCATTAGACCGATTTCAGGTGAATGGTTGCAGATCTATTTGAGAGGGCCCTATAGTATACTGGGCCTTGATGCAGGCAGCTCAGTGTCATTCCCAAATGTAGTGTCTAGAGTCCCTCACCATCTATAGCAGTGGTTCTCAAGCTGTGGGTTGTGATCCCTTTGGGAGTCGAACGACCTTTTCACAGGGGTCACCTAAGGCCATCAGAAAACACATATTTCTGATGGTCTTAGGAACCGAGACATGGCTCCTCTGTCTGTCTCCAGGCAGATACACCCACATATGAGCATTAAGGGGTCACAGCATTAGGAAGGTTGAGAACCACTGATCTATAGGGAGTTCCAGTTCCATTTGGATTCTGGGTCAGAAATCTTCTATGACAAGGATGAACCCCTTTAGAAAACATAAATCTCCTTGTCTTACGTCTCACTTGACAGTGCTAATCATAAGGTTATTAAACAAGATTATCTCTGTGGTTGTGCTCTTAAGGGATCTTCTGTGATTTTAGGTTATGCATGGGAGGTACTTTGGGGGAGGAGAGCATTAGATGCTCCTCTAGGATGGATATAGACTTTCTTCACACAAAGACATTAGAATCTCAACCTTTATCTCATTCCTGTGCATGAGATCATAGATGGAAGAGGCCTCAGAGGCCATCTTGTTCAATGCCTTCATTTACAGATATAGGAAACTGAAGCCCATGGAGGTAAGGTGATTTGACCAACTCATGCAAATAGTAAGCCTCAGAGAAAGGATTTGAATGTAGTTCCTTTGACTTCAGAACCAACCTTCTTTCCAATGTACCACACTGCCTTGGTTTTCCTAGTCAATCAATAAAAATTTATTGAGCTCTCACAGGAGATTTGGCACTTCTGCCATATCCTTTACTGCCCAACAGGAAACAGGCCTCCCTGCTCTCACATTCCTTGAATAACTCTCATGTTTCCTGAAGAATATTTCAGGAGATGCTGAATCCCCAGGCTTTCAAATATTTATAACTCTAACCTGCCCCTCAGTGAGTCCTGGAGACCTAATGTCAACACCAGGGCTTAAATAATAAATTAATATTCCAAGGGCTCTCAGATCTAATACTCTTTGTGGGGGAGGGAAGGTGAGGAGTGTTTGGGGAAAACAGAAACAGAGAGAGACCATTAGAATTAGGCCCTTGGCTGATTTGGAAGGAGGAACTAACTCTAGGACATTTTTCCTCTAAGGATTTTATTCAATTTCAAGTTTCACAGCCAAGGAGGAACATGAAGACCCTAGTGAAGGCTTGGGGGAGATAAATGAGATGAAAAAATATATATATATATATATAATATATATGTATATGTGATATAGAATATATATCACTTTGTAAACCTCAAAGCATCATATGAATATTTGCTATTATTGTTGATGATAATAGTAACAACAACAATAATAGATGAAGAAGTAGAATAATACAGCTAGAAGACCTCTTAGAGATGATCTAGTCCAACTCTCTCATTTTACAGTTGAAGAAACTGAGGCCCAGAAAGATAAATGTGTCCAAGGTCGCACAATTACCCAAATGACAGAGCCAATGTGGATCTTAGGATAAATGGTTCCCATGGAATATCCTTTTTGTAGACCATGCAAAATTCACGAGAAAAGGGTACCTGGGATCCCTAATTTATTTATTTTGACCATTAATTTTGAGAAATTTTGAGTTCCAAATTCTCCCCCTCCATTCCCTTCCCTCTCTGTTGAGAAGGTAAGCAATATGATTTCATGAACCTGAGGAGGGAATAATAGAATCATAGACTTAGAACTTGAAGGGGTCTTAGAGGTTATTGAGTCCAATGCCTTCAATTTTCAGATGAGGAAACAGAGTCACAGAGAAATGGAGTGACTTACCCAGGGTCACATGGCTAGTGAATGTCAGAGACAAGATCTGACCCCAGGTCTTCCTGCCTCTAACTCCCATGTCATAGTCACAGCAGCAGATGGTTCTCAGAGAGCTGAGGGCAGACTACAAGACAGTCGTCAGGCATGAAGAAGATTATGATGAAGAGGATAATGACCAGCCTTTCTTTTCTCCTTTTAGGACAATTGGAGAAAATAGACTTAAACTTAATTCTGAAAGTGGAGTTTTGATTCTAAAAATACCAATATTGGCACCCATTGATTGAAGAGTGGATGAACAGATTATGATAGGTGAATATATGAGAATAATATTGCACTGTAAGGGATAGTTTCAGAGAAGCCTGGGAAGACTTTTATGAACTAGTGCGGAGTGAAGTGAGCAGAACCAGGGGAACAATTTAAACAAAAACAACATTGTAAAGACAACTTTTGGAAGACTTAAGAACTCTGACGCAACTCTGACGCAGTGACCCACCAGAATTCCAAGGAACTGATGATGATGCATGTTGCCAGCCTCCTGACAGAGAAGAGATGGGCTCAAGGCGTGAGTGAGTCATACCTTTTTAGACATGGGTAGTCCGGGAATTTGATTTGTTTGATCACATATTTGTTACAGTGGCTTTCTTGTTCTTTTTTTCTTTTTCAGTGGGGTGGGAGTTGGGGATGAGAAGGAGAGAAAAATATGTTTTTAACGAAAAAAGAAAAAAATAAATACTTTCAGATTGGGAAATTTATTTATTGCTAAGTGGATAGTTCTGCTTTTGGAAACATAAATACCTACATAGGGGTTGTGTCATCTGTGCCTGGGGAAATTCTTAAGAAAAAGACCAGTTACCATCTCTGAAATGTTTTAAGTGCAGACAAAAGGGGTGGTGCAATGGACAGGAATAGCTACACTCTTAAGGACTTCTTGACCATTGTTTCCATAATTGATTGATCTCCAAGGCTACTTCTCACATTTGTGCTAATTCTATTACTGTCCTTATTCTTAATCTCTTCAAAGTAAGACTTTCTCTTTTTTGGGGGTGTGTGTATTACTATCATAATATCTGGCATATAATAAACACTTGAAGGCCTGATGAGTAATAATAATGGCTTTCATTTAAATAGAGCCTTATAGTTCACAAAGTGAAGTTATCCCACGGTACCAATCAGTGGTCCCTGAAATAGCATGGCTCACTTCCATTCTGGTCTCTGCCATAGATGGGTCTTTTAAGAATGACCTGGACATTTAGAGGACTATAAGACCACTAGATCATAGATGTAGTGATGGAAAAAACTTCTGAGATCACTGAGTCTAAACCCTTTAGTCTATAGACTAGGGGTATTACACTCAGTGGCACTAAACCATGCATATGGATCCCTGCAGGCTATATATTAGAAAACATACTTAGAAAACCACGTATTTATATGATCTTTATTATATTTTTATTTATTTTGTTAAATATTTCTCAATTATATTTTAATCTGGTTTGGGCATACTTGGGAGAATTGTGGGCAGCATGTGGCCAGCAGGGCACATATTTGACGCTTCTGTTATAGACAATCCTATGAGGTTGACGCTATAAACTAATATTATTCCCATTTTGCCAATAAGGACACAGAGAACCGTAAGTTAAATGGTTGGTGAGTAAGTGACAGAGCTCCTGCCTTTAAGTCTAGTGCTCAGTCCTCTACTACACTATGCTGATGATAGGTACGTGCAAGCACCCTATGCACCCCTGCATGAAATGGGTCTAGAGACAATGGAGTTTCATGATTAAATTTCACTTTCGCGAGGTCTCTTTTTTTATTTTTCTCTTTTAATGAGCACATGCCTCTTAACAAGATTCTGGGTTTTTTTCTTTGTTTTTGGCAAGTTCTGTAGACTTTTATTAGATACACTATTATTTCAATCCATGATTACATGATGTCTGGGTTTTCCTGAACTCAAATGCAATATCCTGAGAAATGCAAAGCTTTATTGAAAAGTCAAAGCAAATGGGTTGGGAGGTAGAGGGGAAAGTGCAGGTAAGGAGTCTAGAGGTATATGCAAACTTATGGGTCTGGAGTTTATTTTCTTTCTATCTACCAGTTCTTAGCTAGGTGTATGTTTACACTTATCAGTAACATATTTGTTTGCACTTACATATATCTTGAATTAAGGTAAAATTTAAATTTGTTTTATTATCTTAAAGTATTAAAAAACAATTCAAACAAGGAAAAGTGGTGGGTTATTTTTTCATTTTAAGTTGCTCCTCTATTTTAAAGAACACTATATGAGAATTAAAGAACACTCATCAACAAGAATACAAGTACAAGCTTTGGAATAAAAACAAGTCAATGAACATTTGTGGGAATGTCTCTCATTTATAAATACAGTCTAAAAAGCAAACTAATTCAACTGAAAGGACCTGGTGGGTGGGCAGCAGAGGAAATAGTAAAAACATAGTGATAAACTGAAGGTACAGATCATAACATACTCCAATTCTTGGCTCTAGCAAGATGATTTATGTAGAGGCCCTTAGCAAACCTAAAGATATATACTTTACATATGAACATGGTTATGAAATGTGATGATGCAACAACAGCTGCCTGATTAACCTGGGGGCTAGTCCTGTGATTGCATGTTTTTTAACAGAAAAGATGGGCTGCCAGTTAAACAAAGAGGTGGAGGGGCCATCCAGTTGCAGGAGCTGGGTCCAGATGTGCTCCTCAGGTAGATGAATATTGAGAAAGCAGAGTGAGACTCCATCTACTGGAAAGATTAGTCAGCCCTCCTACAAAAAGGCCAGAATAACTTACATTTGTGAGGAAAGAATAGGACTTCCATGAAGTTTGTACTTTACTGAAATAATTTTTTGGGTTAAGAAAAAGCAGAACCAACAAAAACTAAACTAAACAAACATTCTGAGTCAAGAAGTTGATTTTTGTCATCTACTCTGGCAACACATAAATCTGTTTTTCTGCTCAATACCAGGTAAATAGTAGATACTCAATATTAATTGATTCATAAAACTATTGATGGAAAAGATATGGATTTTTTTGCTGTGAAATCTTGTATTTAATTTTGGAAGCAGGGATGCGAGCTCTGATGTTAGTATTGATAGGACTGAAATGTCAGTCCATGTGTAGATAGTAACTTTGTACTTCCCTTGGAAGCACAAAAGGGACATTTTCTGAGTTTTTCCTTCCTTTTTGCTTCCATCTCTCCCCCAAACTTTCCTCATTTTCACCTTTCTGTCCACTCAGATTTCATTCAGATTCAGGTTCTCACATACTTTCTAGTTCCATCATGGAGACTTCCACTCACTCTTGCCCATTTGGGAAATGGATTTCATTCTTGTGTCAATATAACCAGGAGTGTCTATTGACACAAACTGGCATTTGATATAATAAATCAAAAGGCACTTGTGTTACCCTCTTTTTCCCCATAGGAATTAAGACCTGAAGAATTGGCATATTGAGTTTTTATTTTACTCTTTCAGGCAAACTTCTATCAACTGTCCTCTTTATCCCCATCCCCTCATGAACACCAAAGCTGTTCTCATATCATCTGCAATCTAAATAACCTTATGGAGTATGGCATAGTGTACGTAGGGGAGAAAAGGGGCAAGAGAGTCTTTTGATGTTCATAATCTCTCTTTGTTTTTACTGATATTCATGAAAAGTTTATTCAGACTTTTTATTTTTATATTTTTAGCAATCACAAAAAAGTGGCGACCAAGGAACACAGAACAAAAAGGGTAATCTGTTGTTAGATAAATGAAACGGCCCTAAAGTTTTAGAATGGGGAAGGATTGTGCTGTCTAATGCTTAGACAACTCATCAATCCAATTATAACACGATTGAAGATTTAGAACTGGAGGAGATATCTGAGTCACCTAGTCCAATGCCTTAATTTTAAAGATAAGAAAAGTAGGATCCAAAGAGATTAGATGATGTCTAAAGGCATTCAGAAAGTGGCAGGACAAGGATTTGAACCCGGGCCCACTGACTCCAATTGTACACCCTTTCCACTGTACCATACTTGTTGTGATGGAAAATTTGCTCCATTTCCAAAGCATTTTTAAAATAACTCTAATTATGAGAAAGTTTTTTCTTATACTGTCATCTCTGTACTTCCTCTCTTTTTATGGACACACAAACTGTCTCTTTAATAACCTTAAATTTTTATTTTACCAGGAATCAGTTAGGTTCAGTAGCCTATTGTTCGATATATCCACCTTCATTTTGGAAGTTGTAATGCTCTCAACAGTTCCTCAGAGATAGCCTATGCTAATTCAGTAATCTCATCCACAAATTCTTTCAGTACCCTGGGATCTGGTTTGCCTAGACCTGGTGACTGGAGCTTATTAAGGGCAACTCATTATCTCATCACTTACCTGATTAGCCCGGGGGCTAGTCCTGTGATTGCATATTTTTTTTTAACAGAAAAGATGGGCTGCCAGTTAAACAAAGAGGTGGAGGGGCCATCCAGTTGCATGAGCTGGGTCCATCAGCTACCATCAATTCCCTGTTTAGCCATTTTTTGTTCTATCTTTTCTAGTCTGAAGATCATTCTCCTTGGTATAAAAAACAGAAACAAAATCAATGTTAGATGCTTCTTATTTCCATTGTGTTTTCTCTCCATCTGATTCAAACAGCAATCCTATCTCTTCCTGGATGATCCTCTTCCAAAAAAGTCCTTTTTGTTGTCTCTAGAAATTATTTCAAACTTTGGTTTTCATTCTGATAGTAACTCAATATTCTTTCATATTTTTTAGTTGCCTACCCTTTTTATTCAGCTCTTAAAATCTGAGTTGATGGATGACTACCTGTCTTCGTAGCATCTGTCTTTTTACATAAGCCTTGATCCCCTTTTGGTTCCTCATCAGAATCAATTGTGATTGTGCTGTCAGTGTTTATTCTTAAGAGCCCCAGCATTTGCTTTAAGCAGCTTCCCTTTTAGAATCTTAGGCATGGGTTCCTCCAATCCTATTTTCGAACTTTTTGAAATCCTGTCTCCTAAAGTCTAGGGTCCATATTTGGTTGGACTTGGCATTTTCTTTCTTCTATGTCTGTCATCTACTCAAACATGATGCCATCAGTTATTCCCGAAGTTCCTTTCATTTCCACTTCACCAAACAATGCTTCATTATTGGTCAGAAAGGCCAGAAAACCCACCAATGTACTTAGAACTTGAAAAATACAAAAAAGTGGGGTGTTCCTCAACAAATCTTATTTTAAACTTCTTGCTAGTCCATTACCTATTTGTTTGTCTTTAATCTGCTATTCTCATCTCTAAACTGAATAATCATTGAGGCTCTAGCCCAATAAGCCCTGAAAAGGAGGCAGATTAGCTAATTGGGAAATCTATTAAATAGGTCAGAGAAAGCAGCTTTGAAAATAACCTATTTGAAGCCAAGTGTGCTGGTGAATGCTTATAGTTCCTGCTGATGGGAAGGCTGAAGCTGGTAAGTCCCTTGAGTTCAGGAGTTCTTAGCGATGAGAGGGCTAAAGCTGATCCAGTAGTCAGTCACATTAAGTCTCAGACTAGTACGGTGAGTCCCCAGGACAGAGGGCAAGGAGGAGTGAATCTATCTGTCCAGGTTGGAAAAACAGAAAAGGTCAAAGCTTCTGTGTTGATCAGCACTGGGATTTGTTTTTGAATGGATACTGTACTTCTAGTCTGGGCACTATAGGGAGACCTGGTGTCAAAAGAAAAGAAGAAAAAAGAAAAAAAAGGAAGGGAAGGAAGGACGGAAAGGAGGAAGAAGGGAAGGAAGGAATAAAGGAAGGTACCTTTTTTTTTTAAATGAAAGATGATAGAGGTTTTATTTAGAAAAACATCTTCTTCAAAAGGAAAGAAGCTCAGTTCTTAGCATCTCAGTTTTTATTTCTTTTTTAAAAAATTTCTTTCATTGTACTTGCTCTCACACATGTAGAAGACTTTTAACATAATATTTTATAAAGATACCTCAAACTTAGTTACGTGAATAAGAACCATGAGTGAAGATGATTTAATGTTATAAATGTTCTTTTCTAAGTAAATATTGTCTTGAAAACTTTAAACACCCTCCAATTCTACTAGTAGCTAGCACATCCCTAAAAGAATGTAAGGGAACTTAATACAAGACTCCAGGATTTCCAAGTGGGAAGGATGGGTGCTATGCATTTAAGTTGGCTCCCCAGAGAGGTATTCTCTGATGGCAAACAGATGGAAACCCCCAAAGAGAGGCAGAACCCTGCTGTGCCTACCACAGGGCAACACATGCCTTTGAAATTGCATCAGCTAGAAAATCAGTGATGAGAGTTTCAGATTTCATAGAGGAATTTGCTCTTGTTTTTTGAGGGCTCAAAGATGTGGGGGAAGCCATAAATTCAGCCCTAGACTCTCTCTTGGTAGATGTTTTAAGAGATTATGTGAGTAAATCAATTGTCCCCTCTGAATATCCTGCTGATAAAAAGGATCCCCTGATGTAATATGTGCCATCAGGTTTGAATTTGAAATAGAAAATTTCTTGTGAGGTCCCTTTAGAGACCGTTCTTGGCCAACAATTCAGAGCGAGACGCCTAACTCTCAACACACACACATAGTCAAGATTGGAATGTAGTGCTAAAGGGAATTATCAGGAAGAGGTAAACTGTTTATCTTTTATTGAGTTCTTCTATAACCAGCTTTATGAGTGGAAAGGGGCAAAGCAGATATAGTACAGTTCACATACTAACACTCATTTTTTTTAAAAATTTGAGTGCCTTTCCTTTAAAACCTTAAATCTACTATGGCACATAATTATTACCAAGGCTTTTAATTCTTCTTCTTCTAGTGGTATTTTATCATTGTAGAAACATCCTTTTGTGGATATTCAGGATGAAGAAAACTCAAAAATGGGTTAGCACATTTTTTCATGTCAATCATGACACTGTTTTGTATTTGTTTTTCACGTGTCTAAGCTTTTAAGCAAGGAACATATTGTATTGCTAGCTCTGTTGGTTAGAGACTGGTGCTAATGAGGCCAAGGTTGAAAGTTATCTTCCTGCAGAAGCCAGTTGTCTTGTTGTCTTCCATAGCAATTCATGGTACCTCTAACAGGACTTAATGATTAGGCAATACAGTGCAGGTGGATTTGTGCAGTCACTATCAGAAAATCAAATTAAAGTGCATGAACTTTGCCTATAAAGAACAAAGGTGTGTGTGTGGGGGGGCATGTGCACGCACATGTGTGCTACATGTTTGTGGGCTCACATGTGCACACGCTCATGTTTTCTGCCCTTCTGGTTCTTTGGTTCCTTCCTCTACAGGGAGTAAGAAGCAAGAGAATAATTAAGCAAGTACAAATAATAATGAAATGGGTAGCATAGGAGAGATAATACAGATAAAGGTCAAAGATGAAGCCATTGAATGGGAAAGAACTTACCTTTCAGCCATCAGAAACTTAAATTGAAGGGTTCAAGGTCAGAGGTGCCATATCCTGCTACAGAATATACTCCCACTTCTCCATAAGGAGCTATGGCAAAAATGAAGTGAAAAGTCCCTTCTGGTAACAGAACACCACATAGACATGTGGATCCCATTGTCCAAGCCCTGTCCTGTGAGGAGGAACCATGACCTGGATCCAGGGTTCCTGACTTGTCATTTATTGGAAGCATAGTTTGAACATTACTGGTGCACTATACAGTTATCCCTTCTACATCAAAGGGGTTAGGAGTGCAGCACTCCCCAGTATCTGGAAAGTCCACAGAAAATATTTTGTCCCCCCCCCCTTCATACCAGAGAAGAAGTCTGAACTTTTTCTTTTTCTTTCATGGGGTGTTTATAGTACCTTATTGGGGGCCATCAGCAGTCGTCCTGACCTATATCTTGCCACTGAACCCAGATGGCTCTGGAGGAGACACTGAGGCTGGTGACTTTGCACAGCTCTCCCTCACTGAAATCCAATTTATTTGCAAGTCATGGTATCACCTTCCTGATGTCATGGTCCTCTTCTAGAACTAAGGACAAACAACAGTACCTAATTGTAAAATTTGTGTTAAGTATTTGGTTACAGGCTCTGTGTCATCTGCTGGCCTTCATGTGTTGTCTGTGGCTTCTGCAAAACTTCCCCCAAATTCCCATTTAATTTCTTATGCCCATCCATGATATATTGAAACCATGATGGAAAAAGTCAGAATGTGGAAAGGATAACTGTATTGTGTTTCCCTTATTCTTTTTCACTTTTATGGAAAGAACAGCTCTGGGGACTTAACCAGATGTTATTTTTCCTAGAATTCCTTGTTTGAGAGCAGCCTATGCATGGTCTGAAGGGCTTAAGAGCATAGGAAAAGCTACAGGCATGCAGCAAGGTGAGAGCTACTTAACTATGAATTGTTTCATTCCTTTTCTGAAAGTAAAAGGTTGCCAAGGGCAAAGCACTGTATACATTTAAGCGTGTTCTATTCTTTCCCATGAGGAATCAAACTATAATGATGGGGCCATATGAGGAGGACTTAATGACAGAATATATTCAGGAAAGAGTTAGGGTTTTGCCAGTGGGATGGGAGCTGGAGAGATAATGATGACTGAGGAAATTCTTACTAACCATGCCTCTTCATTGACTGACTAGTGAAGCTATCAGAGAGGTGAGAGGAAAAAAGAACATTTATTCTCTAAGAACCATAGAGAGTTAGTCAGAAAAAATGCATAATTTCCAGGGTAATGTGGGACTGTGTGGTGCTATTGAAAAAGCTCAGATTAGTGGTTATCAGCAGCCCTTGGTGATTAATATGTACTAAGAGACTGATGGGAAAATCCACCTATTTGTTGATAGACCAGATGAGTAGCCAATTTTAGAAAAGAATCTAGTCATAATAAAACAACAACAACAACTGAATTATCTTTTGAAAGAGAGCTTAGAGTAATGCAAATGTCAAATTATTTCTGGTTTGAGCAAGGTAGAATAAACTTAACAGCAAGTCCATTATATAGAGGCAGGGCATGCCCGTAAATGTTTAAAAATTAGCTCTCCAAAAAATGTACAACACACCTTTAAGTTTAATCTCCATTATTAACCTTTTTTTCCACCACTTTTTAAAGGCTAGACAGTCGACAAAACAATAAATCATGCCCTCACTTGTGACATTTGCTGATTTCTAAGGGTGTGAATCTTCGCACTGAAAATTTAACAATCAACTCTCATGAGCCAGTTGGAGCATTTCCACGTCAGGTAGTAGAAATAAAAATAGGAAGAATATACTCTTAAATGCTGAAACTACCTTCACATTAGAGTACAAAGTCTAATATATTCTGATCATTCCTTAATCATTTGCCATGTGAACAGGTATTATTCTAGACGCTAGAGATTCAAAGAAAAAAATGAAATAGTCTCAACCCTCAAGGAGTTTTACTGCCTGTTGGGGAAGAAACAATATGATTCAGATTAGTAAATAAACAATAAAGTCCTTTGGATAGAGATATCACATAGGAAGTGGTGTTGCCTCTGAGCCTTCAAGGAAACTGGGGATTTTCAGAGGCAGAGGTAAGGAGGGACTTCACTCCAGGCCTGGAGGATAGCCTGCCAAAGGCATGGAGATTTGAGATAAAATAGAATGTATAGAAAAGAGTAAGCAGGCCAGTTAGGTTTTCATATACAGTGTGTGAAGGAGAATGATGTCCAGCAAGGCTGTCAATTTAGGCTGGAGCTAGATTTTAAAAGGCTTTAAATGCATTTCATCCTAGAGGCAATAGAGTGCCAATAGAGTTTTGTGAGCAAGGGAATAGAATAACAGTCAGACCTGTGTCCCAGCTACATCAATAAGCAGCTGGAGAAAGGATGGATTGGAGAAGAGAGATTTAAGGCAGGGAGATTAACTGGGAGGCTGTTTGTCATTAGTTTTCTACATTCACTTAAGATGTTTTCTCTGTTAATTTCATTTTCCACCAGCTTCTGTGCTTGGTTTTGACTTCATGAGGCATCGTGCCTCCCCCAGGATGAGTTCATCACCTGAAATCTCATCAGTATGGAGACAGATGCAGCTTTTATACTCGACATGGTCTTAGCACCTTCAGTTGCCTCTGACCAAAGGGCTGGAGGGCAGAGCAATAAACTCTTTCCCAAACCTTACCTATAGAGAGGGCTCAGATCCTTGCAGTTAACTTCATTTTCCATTGGCTGCTCTGCTTGGTTTTGGCTCCATGAATATCACACATCCAATCTGCCCCCATGCCAGGTAACTTCTGATCCAGCCACCTTTTCAGCTTCCTCTTGTATATTGGCTTCCTTCATTAGATTGTAAGCTCCTTGAGGGCAGGCACTTTTTTTTCCAATAAGTATCTCCAGGCAGAGTGCTTGGCACACAGTTGGTGCTTAATAAATGTTTATTGACTATTGACCATTTCAAGAAGCTTTTGGTGACCATTTCTCAAGAACCATTTTTAAAGATTTATTTAGGGTTTCTCTGATGTAGAGAACTCCTAGTGTAGAAACTTACCCCACCAATGGAAATAGGCAACATTTTTATAACTTAAATAGTGTCTGGGACTTAAGAGATTAAGTTACTTCCCTATGATGACAGAGCTAGTATGTATGAGAGGAAGGACTTGAACCCTGGTGGTCCTGATTGATGGTCAGGCCCATTAGGGAAATTACTAGGAATTTATTTTGATTACTAGAGATTTATTTGATTTATCTGTTGTCTCTTCAACTTGGACACTCATTCCAATGGTGCTGATCCAGTGCATTCCTGTCTTCTCATTCTTTACAAAGCTTGTCCATGTCTTTCCATAAATCCTCCATAGGGGGAATAGTAACCTTCCACTAGAACTCTTGACATTGCATGGATTTATATGGGACCCATGAGTTGTCCATCAGTTATGCCTTGATTTCATTACATGACTAGCCCACCTCCGTTTCCTACCATATAGCTATCTGATAATGTCCTTTATACCATTTCTCCTTGACAATTCTTCACTGGTACTGTACCACCAAGAGGCATCATGACATAGTGGATAGAGAGCTGGCTTCAGAACGAAGACCTGGGTTCAAGTTCTGCCTCTGACACATAATTGGCTGTATGATGCTGGGCAAGCCTCAGGCTTCCCCCCTCCCCAACCTCTCTCCCTTACCCCCAACCAAGCAACTCTCTAAGACTGTAAATTGCAGATCAGGTGCAGATCTGCATTGGTAGAGTGAATGGCTGAAAGAGCTCCTCACCCTGATGAAATAACAGGTCTAGGAAACAAATACATTTTGTTACTTCCTCATGCAACCATGAGCCTCTTCCCAGTGCCCTTTTGCGACCTTTGGTTCTTTGAAGACGAGGAATTTCCATGACTTAAAACCATAAAAGCCATCACTGGAAGAATACAGTGTGATCCCCAAAGTCTTAATTTACTATGTAATTTCCCAAAGGCAATCCTTCCCACTCTGTTCCTTAATTGTGTTCCCAGCTCATTGTCCATCTGAAGTATAAATCCAAGACATATGTCAATGAACCAGCTCTTTGGATTGACTACCCAATTGCATATCATAGCTTGAACTATAGACATTCTGTCACCACTTGATTTTTTTTTTCTCTTTCTTGTGTGTATAGTTAAGTCAAACTCCGGAGGGAATAAAAACTTCATTTAGGAGACTGCAACATTCCAGAACTTGATATAATCATCACAGTTCCATCCAAAAAGAGAAGCATCTGAAGGATTTCATCATTTCTAGGAAATCCCTCTTCCTTTCAGATTGTCCTAGATCACTTCACTAGCAATGACACACACCCTTTTTGAGCATCTTTCTACCTCTTTTATGTCTCAATTGATATTAATAATCTGTCATCAAAGACCCCTATTGTCTCATCTTCTAAAGAATTTTGTATGATTTTGACATTTGCATAGGAGATACTTTATTGTCAGAATTTTATTCTGCCATATCAAGTGAAAACATTCATGATTTCTAGTTATGCCTCTCTTTATACTGTATAAGCCTTTGATCCATCCTACCCTTGCTCCTGAACCATGTTCTTCAACATTTTTTGTACTGTTGTCCCCTATGTCTGTCCATCTCTGCATTAAACTGGACTCCTACTTAAAGCACAGAGCTTGGACATGAGATTCAGTGTTTTTCTGTCTGGTGTCTTATTGCTGGTAGGGACTTCTAAGGGAATCTTACCACAGCTAACTCACTGATCAAGGAGCAGGCTGGTAAAGAGAACCTCATTGCTGACCTTTCACTAGAGCACACTTTACTCTTCCAGTTTAAGTTTCTGATGACTAAAAGGCATATGAGATCCCTCTCAGTAGCTAAGATTTTACCTTATCTGTAGTTTGTCTCTTTTGTTGCTCATCTCATTATTATTTGCACAAGCATATGTTGATTCAACTTTGAAGATTCTATCAAATTCTTTGTAGGATAGCCTTACCCCCTCATCCTCTGCAACAAATGTTGCATAAGCCAAAACTGTCTTCATCAAATTCTTTTTGCAAATAGTTATCATGAACATTGCAAGATGAGATGACCAATTAACCCATGCAATGTTTTTCATTGCCTTTAAATGCATGATAAAACCAATTGCTCCAATTTTTTTTATTTGCCTCTGTGATAAGAACTTGTGAGCATGAGCTGTTCTTGGATGTAGCAGCAACTTTCTTTTGTTTTCTAGTTTCATTTAAGGTAAGTCTTGATTAATGATTTAGTTTCCCTGGTAGTATATTTACTCATTAGTCACTGGAGTAGAACCTCACATTTTGAGGACCAACTGTTAAATTAATGTTTCAAGACAGTCTCTAAAACTGTATAGTTCTTCCCATGCTCTATCCTTTTCCCCATCATTTTGCCATCATCAGTGCAGAAACATAGGACTAAGGGGTATTTTGTAATTTTCCTGTTTCTTGGATTGACATGACTAAAATTTCTTTCACCAAGTGGTCAGCCAATTGCTGATGCTTCTCTGAACATAGACAGGTAGAAATAGATTTAGTCTGTTACTAAGACTGTCCTGGAAAAAGTTCTAGCAAGGTAGAAGTTACAAAAATAGGTGTGAGGCTGGCATAGCTTTTGAGAATAACATTGTTATGTGGTATTGGAGCAAGAATTTGTCATGTTTAAAACAAGAACATGCTTAAAGTGTAAGACAACAAGCCATGAAAGAATGAGTGGCTGAGTCTTTAGAGTTCAAAAGGACCTTAGTGATCATCTAGTTCTGCAGTCTGATTCTAAGATGAGGATGCTGAGGCTTAGTAACAGATCTCACAGAAGTCAAATTATCTTCGTGAACAAATGCTTATCATGAAAATTGATCTTTAGGGCCTTTCTCAATTAGAAATCTATGATACTATGACTCAAAATATAGTACTCTTTCCACTATACCATACAAATGAAACCTGAATATCAGTTGATCAACAGGCATTTATTAAACAAGCATACCTCTTCTTCCATTTCTCCTTTATATGTTGTCTTTCCCCATTAGAATGTAAGCTCATTAAAGGCAGAACTGTCATGTTTTCTTGCATTTGTAGCTTCAGTGTTTAGCATAGTACCTTAAGTAAGCTCTTAATAAATGCTGTATCTATCTATCATCTATCTATCTATCTATCTATCTATCTATCTATCTATCTATCTATCTACTTGGCTATTACCTAATTACTCTGTCTCAAGTACTATGCTAGGTGCTAAAACTGCACACCCTAAAAAAAGAGCTTTGATTTCCTCATTCCTATTCTTTTAAAAAAAATTTCAGATTAAGATGAGGGTTCATTGTAAACTAGATTTATTTTGCACAGAGGAGGAGCTTTCTGCAATGCAGGGGCAACTTGGGTAGTATTTATAGCTATGCAGAGGAAAAGAGAAGGCAGTTGGCAGAGGTTATTTCCACTGCTTTGACTTTCTAACATTGCCATTTCGATTTTTTCTTTTCTCTGTAAAGAAAGGAGGGAGGTGCATTTTCCAATCTTGTCTTTGGAGTGGAACTTGCTCATAATTTCACAGCATTCAGTTTTGATCACTTTATTGTTGTTTCTAATTGCATTGTTATAGTCAGTATGTATTCCATTTTTCTTGTTCTGCTTATTACACATTGTATCAGTTCATACATCTTCCCAGACTTTTCTGAATCAATCATATTCATAATTTCTTACAGTATATTAATTAATGTTTCTTGGCATTCATGTATCTCAGTTTGTTTTGTTATTTCCAACTGATCAGCATCGACTTTGTTTCCAGGTCTTTTGCTGCCGCAAAAAAAAAGATGTTGCTATAATTATATACGACCTTTATTTTCATTACTGACCTCTTAGGGGTATATGCCTAGCAGTGGGATATATGAATCAAAATTACAGACATTTTAGTCATTTTCTTAGAATCATTCCAAATTGCTTTCTAAAATATTGGACCAATTCACAGCCCTGTCAAAGTGTATCACTCACTTTGGCAAATTTTCAAGTGTTTGGGTCAAATGAATAAAATCTACAAATGTCATGTTTTCTGGAGTCTCAGAGGTCTCACAAAACACTGCAAATATTCCTTTTTGAGTTAGTAAAGTAACTTAGTAGAACCTCTGCTGTGAGCCCCCTTAGGGGCTAAAGGAATAAATTACTTTGGTAGGAACAGATAATTCTGATTAGAAAAGGAGAAATAACCCAGACACTTCTAAGAGTAATAAGAGCTGAAAACCAGTGAAAAATCAACGAGACAAAATGAGTAGTTGGGCCCAGTCTAGATGCCAGGCTGGTAGCACTACGTTTGTGGCCATCCCAAACAATCGGGCGCTTCTCTCTCCAAGAACCTGTAATGACATTTCTGCATATTGACTTGTCTCTCCTTTCTGTATTCTTCCCGTTCCAGTCTGAGGCTGTTCTCAGTAATCTGATTTGGACCCAATGAAAAATGCGGAAGACTGCTATCAGCTCCCAGAGTGCCTATAATGCTCAAAATTTACTCCTGCTTCTTCAAAAACGATCCAGCCATGGGACCACCTGACCCTTAGCCACCTCCAAAGCTGCACCAGGATATCTATTGTTCTCTTGATCAGCATTTTCCCCCTGAAGCCTTTGTTCTCCTGGAACTGCTTCTGCTGACTACTTTTGATGGGTTGAAGTCTCTGACAGCACTCATCAGCCAGGTAAAAAAGAGGCTATGTCTGCCCTCATGAATTTCAGTTTCTCTCTAGGCTAGTTCTTCCCTTTCTCACTTGAGGTGGTTTCCCAGCTGACTGAAATATTCAGATTTTGTGTTGAGGTGCTGACCCCCTGTGGGGGTGTGAGGTGATGACAGAGCTTACTAAATGTGCTGCACAGCCTGGGCAAGTTCACCATCAGAAGAAATGAAAGTAATAGAAACCACATATCTGGAAAAAACCAAAAAACAACAAAACCCAAAACAAATAAGCCCACAGAAGTCACATAATATCGGAACACTCCGGATGAGAACTAAGGAGAGAAGAGACACATGATGTAATATTAAGAGCCTGGGCCAGGGAGCTAAGAATTAGAGCTGCCCCAAAGTAGAGAGGTCAAGCCTTGAGAATGGATAGACGGATTCTCCTTTCTTGGAGGTCTCCATTAGCCAGGTTTGTTAGAGTAAGGATTCCTTTTGTGTACGGGTCACTGATGTCCCATCCAACTCTTAACTTCTGGGATTTTATGAGTCAGAAAACTCGGCTTTTGGTCAGGGATGTTGTGAAGCTCAAATGCGATAGTACTTACAAAAAGTACTTTGCAAACCTTTCAAAGTGCTATATAAATGCCAGGCATTGCTAATATTAATCTTGTTATTTTGGGTTAGTTGTTTCAGTCATGCCCAACTCTTTATGACCCCCATTTGAGGTTTTCTTGGCAAAGGTACTGGAGTGGTTTGCCATTTCCTTCTCCAGCTCATTTTACAGATGAGGAAACCAAGGCAAACAGGTTGAAGTGATTTGCCCAGGGTCATATATCTAATAAGTGTCTGAGGCTGGATTTGAATTCAGGAAGATGAGCCTAACTCCAGGGCTAGTGCTCTATCCACTGTGCCACCTAGCTTACCAGTAACATTTGCCTACCAGACCTCCATTGTGGTGATAATTTCATTGCCTGAACATTCTACTCAAGCTGTGTTTATAGAGCTTTGTGACAAGTGCAGATTTCCGAGGTGTAAATGCTCAAACTGAACATTTAACAATCTGCTTTCATAATCTAGTTAGATCTGACACCAGTATACCCTTGTGTTTAGCCCTAGTTTTGCTTCTTAGTACCTACATGACCTTGGGTAAGTCACATGCCTTCTCTGATCCTCAGTGTTTTATAACACAAAAGGGTTGGTTTAGATTAGAAATTCTTAATCTGGGGTCTGTGAATTAATTTTTTAAAAAATATTTTGGTGGCTGAATAAAATTATTACAATTGGTTATAATTGGTTTCCTCTATAATTCTTTGCATTTTATTTTATACATTTCAAAACATTATTCTGAGAAGGAGGTCTGTATGTTTCAAAAGACCACCAGAGGAGTCCAGGAAACAGAAACACTTACGTACTAGTGCTCTCGTGACAGTTAACATTCGTTCCAGCTCTGCAGTCTTTGTTTTTATGGTTCTATATCAATGTCACCATTTCTCACTCTCCTATAATAACCTAATTCCTTGGAGATTGGCAGGGAAGAGTTATACCATTATCAGTTAACTCCTTAGGGAGTTAGTAGACAAGTTAGATCCTGCAGGTAAAGACATGGGATTGGAACCTGATTGGGGCAAGGGGTGTGAAGGAGGGTGAGAGGAAGACAAGGAATTAATTCAAGGCAAGAATGTGACAAGCAAAAACTTCACCCCCTAGTTTTATTAAGAACTAGCTTTAATATCATATGGTCTTATTGAGGTATGGTCAGATAGCAGAATGGAGTAACGTAGCTATTATTATCCTCAATTTATATCTAGAGGAATTCAAAGTTCAGCTTGGTTAAATAACGACTAAGGTTTTATCTCTAGCAATGCTTTAGGGTGGAATTCAGTACTGGAGGGTTACTCTTGGACAACAGTGACTACAGTAGCCCATAGGATCACAGTTCTAGAACTGTAAGGAACCTTGGACGTCAATCTAGTCTAACAACCTCATTTTACAGATGAGGAAGCTTGAGGCCCTAAGAGATTTAGTGGCTTGTTCAAAGTCCCAAAGGTGGCCTAGCAGAGGCAGAATTTGAACTTGGGTCCTGTGACTCCATGTTCAATGTTCTTCCCATGATGGTCTTGTGAGAAGTTGCTCCTAGGATATAGCACATGGTACACTTATCTCTTACTGGGAATTCTTGGTCCATCTTCATTCCATTCATCAGAGCAGCTCCAGGATCATTTCAGACAAGGAGTGGAGAAACTCACATGTCTTGTAGGAAGAGGGCAAGGTCTCCCACAGGTGCACCTGATTGTCTTCCCACCATTGATACCAAAGGTAGGGAAGCTCGGCTGGGAAGCTAGAGGCTTCTAACCTGAGGGTTGTAAGCAGAGAAGATTCTGGATATCAGGGTTTCAAAACATGACAGGGAAGGAGGATTGTTGTTGTTTGTCCTTCATTCTTGAAGACGATGATGGCATTAAGAAGGTGATGCCATGTAGTACCAGGCAGAAGGAAAAGGCAGGGCTAGGGCATAGAGAACCTGTTAATGGAGAAAGGTCAATTCCCCCCTTTCATACATAACTATTTCATAGGAAGGTCCTGTGAGCCAGTGTATTTTGAGGAGCTGCTGCTTTCTGAATGGTTTCTCTGATATCCCAGTTTGAGTCATTCATTGAAAAATGCTTGTAAGCTTGTTTAGCAAATGACCAATTCAATTCAGTTAAATTTCATTCAACTCAGTATTTGTGATACGTTTCCAGTGGTTGCTAGACTCACCTTTCCTATCAAAGTGTTACTGTTAAAAGGTTGCCATGGGTCTCCTACACCTAGCTTGAAGCTTTTGCTGCCAGCAATCAGGAAGCAGTGACTGTATAACTGAATGAAGAGAGAGCAAGGAAGATAAACAAGGGAAAGAGAAAAGGTGCAGCGGGGAAGATAGATCTTTTCATTTCTTATCTTTTAGCACATTCTGTAGCAAAACACACAGACCATTTCAGTTGAAGAAAGAAAGAACGAATGAAAGAAAGAAAGAAAGAAAGAAAGAGAATCTTTGAAGACAGAAGAAACACAATTCCCAGGGAAGCTTTTTTAACTGAGGGAATTTCTTACTATTTTAGAAAGACAGTTGTTTAGTCTGTGGCTTTGTCCTTTTGGGAAGTCTTAAATGACCTCTCCTCCTTTGCATTAAATAAAAAATGATGCAAGACCCAAGATTAGGTTTGGTGGCAGAGCTGCAGAGGTAGCTCCAGCATCCATTACTTCTCCTCTGTTGTTAATGGCAGCACACATTTGATTAACTACTGAGATTTGGACATCAAGGGGATTCAAGGTATGGTTAGAGGTAAATCATGTAGCTAAATCTCTGTTCCATCTTCACTTCACCTGCTCTCCCATTTTCAGATTTCTGGCAGAATGGCAGCTGGAGGCCTTCACCTCAGGGGCAGGACAAGCTATAATTATTTCAAGAGTAATTGGAAAAAAATTGCACACAATAATAGCTTGTCAATAAAACACAGAATTATAGGAAGGTGTAGCTTTTCTCAAAAAATTAAAACCCCAAACTCCCCTTTTTCCATGACTACAAAGTAGATATGTGAACAGGAAAAGATTTTAGATGATTCCTGCAATAGTAACAAAGTGCAGACTCTTTGAACAGACCAAAATGGAAAGGAATGGACATAATTTGGTCTGTGACACATCTCATATGCAGCCTGTGGTAATATAAACTTCAAAGGAGGAGAATATCTGATTTCCTTGGTGTTAGTAAATTTTATTTTTTTTCTTCTTTTTTTTTATTTTT
>CM053582.1:293713105-293826448 GCA_028627135.1 Pseudochirops cupreus | reverse complement strand
CCCATGATCTTTCTTTTCCCCAAAGAAGGAATCAAGGGTTTGGGAGCTGTTCTTACTTTGCTTCTTATGCTTATTCTTACTCATGGTTCTTCAGACCGTGATTTTTTTTTTAAATCTCTGTGGGGCTCTGCTTCCAGAAGGGAAAGCTCTGTCCCAAATCACTGGGGTCCTCCCGGCTGCTGTAGCTCTTAGGGAGAGGTTGGGAACTCTTCCTATATACTTCCAGCTGACTGGATAGCGAGGACTCCAAAGACCAAGGCCCAAGACGGCGATCCGGATCCAGGCTGCTCAACGTGAGAGCCCTGCCCTGATTTCAATTGCTCAGTCCCCCTGCTGCCTGCAGGCCGGGGCGGGAAGCTGCAACGCCCAGGCGGGTGCAAAACCTCTGCCTTTTGCTTTTCTGCTCTGGAGGCCTTCTGGCCAGACTGCTTATCTCCCCCTTTCACAATTCCCATTCACAGCTGCCGCTAACCCGCTCACCTGAAGCTTCTTGGCTCCTCCCATCCAGCCGCCCCCGGGGCACAGCCACGGCTTCAGGTCAGGCTGGTTTTGGTTCGCAGTGCTGATATGGTTCCTCGTAGCCGAGCTGACTTTAGTGGGAAGTATATTTGTGTGCGTTTTGGAGTTCCAGGATTGGTTTAGAGTCCTATTTTATGGGTATTTTGGGGTGGCTCTGTGAGAGCTGCGATATGTTGCTGCTGCTACGCCGCCATCTTGGCTCCGCCCCTGGTGTTAGTAAATTTTAGTTAATATTCAACAAGCTAAAACACATTATGGGCTAACCATGTTTAATGTGAACAGGCTCTTAAGGTGTGGATATCAGTTTTATGATTGTGTAAAAGTTAATGCTGAAAAGGGGGAAGGAACCTTCTTGTTTATTTGCCTTCTATTCTAAATATCAGAAAGTCTTTTATCTTGTTTGACACTATTCATAACACACACATTCAATTCTGAAAACCAGAATCAAAGCTTAAGAAAAATTACAGTGTTAATTTTAAAACATAAAAAGAAAACTAGATAACCCTTTGGATGAGAAGTAGAAGCATCTAATCCAAATCTATAACAAAGAAATCCATAACAAATACAACAAACATTCAACAGAGATATGTTGAGACTTACTATAAGAAAGGCATGGTCAAGAGGGGAAATAAAATGTTCTCATCTTAAAGCTTTGACTTTTTAAAAAGTAATTACTGGGGAAAGTATGTTTTGAATGTGATAGACATGATTTCATCAGTGCCTATGCTTTGGCCTTGTGGGTGTAAACCTGTAGGCTTCCCTTCTTTCCTCCCCCAAATCATCAAAGGTATTATGTCAAAGAGGATTGGGTACTGGCAAGAAGAGTTATTTAGATCTTAAAGGAGTTACTCTGCCCTTGGTCTTCTCGCTTTCTCTCATTCTCCTGGACTCTCCTTGCTGGAATTAGGGCTAGAGAATGGGAAGTGGGGAGGGGAGTAAGCAGCAATTCTGCCTCCAGCAGACATGTGCCTGCTTACACTTGGCACCAAGAGCATATATGCTAATGTAGACAAGCCTGAGACTAATAAGCCTCAATTCTGTCTTCTTTTTCTGCTTCATGTTTCTTTCTGTGAGCAAAGGCCTATGTGAGCCAACAGCAATCATGAGACGAACGTTTTGGGAATGGTTGCTTATCTTGGGAATTCCTGAGCAGCTTACTGACAGAAGGGAGATTTTTCAGCAACTACATCCTTCTTGGAGAAGATAACCACTGATGGAAAAATGAGCTCAAGCCAGAAAACATGGGCTTGGAGGGTAAAGCGCAAAGCCAATGTGAAGGTGAAATGGTGGTTCAGCAGTCTTTCTGTGTCATGTTTTAAGGAGCAACTTTTTGGTAGAGTCTACCAGGAGTTGTGAGTTACTGTTTCATGTCTTTGTTAATGCACACTTTGAATATTTTGTATCTTAAGTCTTCTTTTGTATGAATAATACAAATAACTCTTCCTAGATCTTATCAACATTGTACATTGAGCACCTTTCTGTTTTCTTTTGGAGAGATCCCAAACTAGCACGATACTTAAATTTTAAGTGATTTTCCTTAGGGCTCCAAGATAAGGGCATAAAAAGATGGAGCGTTTGAGAAGGAGCCTAACCTTTCTCTTTAGAGACCAGGCACCTCCAGGATTGAAACTGATCCACAAGAGACTAGAACTCAGACTCCCTTAGTGGGTCACGGTAACTGAAACCTTTGTAGGCCTGCTCCTGGTCTGTTGTTACATAAATGTGTAATTTATTAAAGGAATCATTCTGTAGTAGAGTGAACACAGAACTTGAGATCTGAAGCCCTGGGTTGGAACCCCACCTGTGCCACTTTGGGCAAGTGATCTTTACAACTCAAGTTTCCCATTGTCCCTATCTATCAAATGCTTGAAGTATTTGCACCACATATCTCATAGAGCTAATTTTTGGGGGGTGGGGTGGGAAGAGTGGTGTCTGGACCTATGATTTGAAATGTAAGGAATTTGCCTGAGAAAACTTCTCAGCCAATGTTAAAGGACTTATCCAGGATCACAAAGTCAGTATGTCAGAGGCTCAGTTTGAATTCAGATCTTTCTGTCTCCTACCAGATGGCTCGCCATTATGCCTGGCTGCTTTTATGAGGAGCAAATGAAAAGTGTTTTGTGAAGTTTATTTGAAAAAATGCAAAATATTATTACGAACGTGCTGTTATTCTATAGAGTCCCTTACGTAATTTGTGTCAGTGACTTTGCCCCCTCCGTCCTTTCCTCTTAGCATGTTATTTTTCATTCTTTAGTATGCTGTAATCATTCTCAAATAATTTCAAGTGTGTGTTTTGTTTCACTTGGAAATATAAATGACCGCAAGGACCATGTTTTCTTTACCTATACTACCTACTTTTCTTTAATTCTGTATGCCAGATGGGTTAAGTAAAAGGTAAACATCCACTAGTAAAAATAAGCAATCAGGGTTGAAACTTGTCTGATTGTCCCAAACTACACTTAAGACCACCACCAACCTTGTATACTTCAACAACTATGAAAATGTAGGCTGAAATTGCCCTAAGTATGAAAGGAACCACTTGAATACCCCAATATGGTTATTTAAATGAGCATAATCCAGAGATCTGGTATGTGCTCCATGAGCATAGAAGCCAAACATAACTTGTGGATTTTTCTGTAACAGATGAAGTGGGGTGGCCACCAACTGGTAAGACAGAACATATAACCATGACAATTAGGACTGTGTTTTGGGAAAGGATCAGCTCTGATGTTAAGATTCCAGGAAAAGCTGGTGGTTGACAAAGTCTCTGACCAGATTAGGAAAAGGAGTCTCACAGAAAGCTATAATCCTCTCCACACTTCCAATAAACTAACTTGGGTGTGTTTCATGGTGGATTCAAGGTAAAGACTGCCTTGGAGATCAACTATGTCTTTTTGCCACGTACTGTTAGAACCCCTTCTATTGGTTAGAGATATCCTCCTTCCCCCCAGTTAATGGCATGTACCCTTCCATCAATATTGTAAATGAGGAGACAGTGATGGGAAAAGGTACATTTTCCAGTATCACTGTCTTGTCACAGCATGGAGGCAATTCTGGGTTTTCAAAGTAGCTAGTACAGTTCAAACTCTTTCAGATCTCACCAAGTTGGAAAGAGTTTGAATGTGGGCTGGGGATGGACTGTTTTTGTTAATAACCAGCCTTGAATTTGGAATTTGGAAAGACCACTAGATATGTATTATTTTGGCTGAGGGATTGGTAAAGGCTGTTTACTAAGGCATGGAGTTGTGACGTGCTTCAGTGAAGATCCACATTGGTGAAATCAAGATTTTTTGAAATGAAATATTTGAAATTAAAGGAAGGTACTTACATAGGGATGAATAAATCCTAATCTCAACCTGTTTTAAGTTTTAAGCATAGGATTAGAAATAATGAACTCATGAATTCTAAGCCATTCATTCACCACTGTTAAAAACAAGCAAACAAAATTAATATGACTATATGCATCTTTTATGAAAATTGTTGGTGACAACTTTATCTTACATTTTCCAATTCTTTATAATAGAAGTAGAGATAAGTCAGAGAATAGCATTATACTCCTCTTCAATTGGCATTTAAATTTTCTATACCATGACCCTAAGATTGTCATTTTGTGATAAAGCAGTAGAGAATTTCCTACTAAATCTTGTACACTGTGCAAAGTAAACCTTCAAGAAAAGGGATGTGTAAATTGCTACCTTTGTTTTGTGACACCTTGTCATGGCACGCTAAAATCTATGTAGTACATATGCATTATAAATTAGAATTATAAGAACTTGTTATGTAAATGGTTCATATAATCCTGTCAGTACCTAATTCTGGCATATTATAATCAATATAGATCAGATAATAGATAACGTATTTGTGTATTCTATACGTTTGAAAATCGTACCACATATGCCACTGCCCATTAGGAACTTTGTACCCTTAACATATACAACTTGATTCACCCCAACATTAGTACCTACATGCCACATAAAATGAAATACCCTGGCACAAAACATTTAGAAAAAATTAATATTTAAAAGTGTACTTCGTTGTATCCTGTTCTGGGCATTATACTCCAGGTAGGTCTGCACTTTGTCTATCCTGGTCTAGAATTGCTTGACCTGTTCCCAGAATGGGGCCTCTGCTGAAAATATTTGGAATGTCAAAAGGATAAAATCGCATTGTTAACAAAAGAGTGGGCATTGTGACTGATACTAAAAATAACATGCTATATCAATTCACAATCTTCTTCTAGAAGTTCCTAGGCTGCTTGATTTTCCTTTGTGACTTTTCAAAAATGTTTTTCCCCCAAACATTTTTATTGCCTTTTAAAAAGTATATGAAATACAAATGTGACAAATACAAGATAAAAAGCCATACTCATTTGAGTGCCAGGCATGTAGGAAGAAGTAATATTCCAAAGCAGCAATTACATATTCCATCCTATAATCTCATAGATCAATGCTCTCAGCTGTCTGGATTCATATGTAACCGTATTCTTCCCGATATGCATTCTTTCTTCCTCTAGGGGTTGTTCAATGACTGCTGGTATGTTTCTACCATAAAGTTCACAGTGTTCTAGAAACTGTACACACTCTTGAATAACACTATCACGCAGCATGATCATATGCTTGGACATGTTTTCCAGGAGAGAAAGGAAGCATCTTTTGGCATAATACCAGGTATCAGTCCCGAGTTTTTTATTATAGGGTTCCAAGCTTTTGATAACTCGGGAAATACCAAAGTCATAATTTCCTTTGGCACAATACAGAGTTCCTATCACCAAGTTGACTATGCAGAGATGATAGATTTTCTTATCTGGATCATCATAGGACAACTGCTCTTCCTCCTTTTCAATTTTCCTCATCAACTCCTCTGCTTCTTCATTCTGACTTGTCATAATATAGGAGACACACAAATTGGCCAATACGATGGCACTCACATTCAATATATTGTCATAGTGCTTCTTGACTATGGGCTCGTAAAAACCAATGGCTTCTTTGTATTTATTTTCCTGCATGAACAGAACATGAGCAACATTCAGCTTCCACACATCATGGTCATTACAAAACTCCACGGATTTGCGAAAGATTTTTTCCACCATGGGATAATTCTCAAGGTTCCAGTAGATCTTGGCCTGAGCCATCAACACGGGGATGTACTTTTCTAAAGTCTCATCGTACTCATTCACGGCCTTCTTGACAGCCTCATCGTCTCTGTTGTGCCTGGCCTCTTGCACCTGCTTGGTCAGCTTCCTCAGCTGCTCCGTCAGCATCCCCGCTAGCTCGTCCAGCTTGAGGAAAGCCTCCTCGGGGGCTGTCTGGCAGGTGATCATGGCATCCAAGAAGTCATAGAGGTAGGGCGAGAGGAACTTGTAGGTCAGGTGGGCGTTTTCCGCCAGGACATCGGCAGCCAAGTCGAAGTATTCGTACTTGCAGTAGAGCAGCAAGAGGTTACCGAAGGTCTCTGGAGGGAAGGGGTTCTGCTGGAGCAAAAACTGCAGCTTTTCGAAGCCTTCCGTGGGCTTGGCATCCATGTTCATCAGCGCCTGGTTGTGAAGGGTCACGGGGTCCAGCTCCTCCTCAGCCCTGGGCGGCATGTCGGTGAGGGCCTCCTGGGCCGCCTCGTGGTTTCTCAGCTGATACTCTATGGCCGCCTTGAGGTTGAAGGCCTCCACCAGGGCGGTCTGGTGCAGCACCAGGGTGTTGCCAACGCTGCGCACATCGATGCCCTCCGTGGTCATCCCCACACCCAGCTCCGGGTGCTGGCGGATGCCTCTTTCGATGATGTCGGCGATGTGCTTCAGGGCTGGGGCATAGTGTCTGCTGCTGTAATAGGCCAGGGCCAGATTGTAGGAGAGGTCAGGCCGATAGCCTGAGGCCTGCAGGGCGGCCGCGAACTTGGCACAGGCTGCATCGTACTGACCCTCCTTGTAGAGGAGGCAGCCCAGGTTGACCTGGCCGTCGGGCTCGCTTTCCCCCCCGACCTCGTCACTCCCTTCCCCACTCAGCAGCTGCTCCACCAGGCTCTGCGCCCCCGGCAGGTCCCCCTCGCTGTACTTGATGGCGGCCTGGAGGCGCAGGACACGGCTGTGGTAGGCGGGATTGTCCAGAAGCAGGAAGGCCACTCGCGTGGCCTCAGGGTAGAGGCAGGCCTTGTAGAGGGCCTGCGCCTGGTAGAGGCGGTACTGCTCCAGCTCCGGGTGCAGCTGCCCCAGCTGCTCATAGCACTCGGCCGCCAGCGCGAACTCCTGCAGGCGGTAGTAGCAATAGCCGAGCAGGGACAGGCCCGCCCGGCATCTCGGGCTACGCTGCAGTTCTCCGCCTAGAAGCTGCACCGCCTCGGCGTAGCGGGCGTCCCGGATAAGGCGGTACACTGCCGCCGTGAACTCTCCGTCCGGGATCTGCGCCCCGGTTAGGCCCGCCATCATCCCCAGGATTGCTCCGCGTTGCCGTCTCTACGGCAACTGCTGCGAAACCGGAAACAAAAACAAAGTGACCTTCCTCCTGAACCCGGAAGTGAAAATCTCTTTGACGTCGGAGGGATGGTTTGGAATCGGAATCGGAACCTCGGAGGATCTATCGGTCCCTATTTTGTTCGTTTCCCGAGATTCCTAACGGTTAAGAAAATGTACGAAGATTCCAGGGCTCACAAAGAAATTCGGCTTCTTCCCGGCATGCATCACTTTGACCACGCATGGCCTCCTGGGAAGATGAGGTCGACCTCAGTCGCATTGCATGCTGGAAGATGTAGTCTCTGCGAGTCATTCCTTCACTTGGGAGATGTAGTCTTCGGAATCTTCCCGTCCATATTGAGAAAGCGGGAGGCTGTGTCCGCTTTATGCTATCCTGCGTTCGGGGTGGGCTGGGCTTAGTCTTCTCATTTTGTGCACTCAGCCTGCTCAGAGGCGGTGCTCGCTCACAAGCTGCCTTTTTTTTTTTATTCCCTTAAGAGCGGAAGGACAGGCAGGGTTAACGCTATCTCTTTCAGCTATAAAAGTCTAATTAAATTTGAGGCAATAGATTTTGAGTTAAAAGAGATCTGATTTTACAGATGGAGAAAATGCACTGAGAGATTCTGTGACTTTACCAAGGTCACAAAGTTAGTTAAGTGGCAGAGTTAGGATTCAAACCCAGGGCTCCTGCCTCTTTTCCACTGCTCACAACCCTGGGTAGTTACCAAGCCTGCATTGGTCCTTGGGGCCACAGGCTCTGAGGACCAGCTAGTAGTGTAAACGGTCTCTAAGAGGGATCATTTTGGGGAAGAGAAAGCCTTTTATCAAGGGGTGGTGGTGGTGAAAGTTACACTCAATTCCATTCTCTATTAAATTTGGGCTTTGGGTTTGGGCGTCATCTGCAAGCACCATCAATGTGTATAGAGATCCTGAAGCTGCTGAGTTCAGAAATCATAGGAATCAAAGGATTCCTGGAAGGGATTGTAGAAATAATCAGTACCAACCCTCTCATAATAGTACCAACCCAGGCATAGAGAGAAGCTTAGTGACCTGCCCCAAATCCAAGACAGAAGAATCAGAAATCTGGTATTAGGTTTTAAAATTCTGAATCCATTGCTCTTTCTGCTGTCCCATGCTGTTGGCTGAGCGGCCTTAAACCTGATCCATTGGAAGGACATAAAGAAAAAAAAAGACCTGGCTTCTGCCTCTAAGGTGTAATATTGTTCCAGGTTTTATTGATACTATAAAATGTAGAAATGATGAGGTTCTTTGCAGTGGTTTGCTTATATCTGGCACATCCTCTGCATAGAAGGGATGCTGTGTTTTCAAACTTCTATGAACCACACAGCCTGTGTCCTCCAATATCAAATACAAAGCCAAGGAGTTTTGCCCCCATCCTTCAGAAAAGAATGATACAATTAAAATCTCCTCTCCCTTGATTGGACAGCATGATGTAGTAGAAATATTGCTTGACTTGGAGTCAGAGGACCTGAGTTTGAATTTTTGATTTTTCCGGTTGTTTTACCTGTATGATCTTCGGCAAATCACTTAACCCCGTTGTGCCTCAGTTTCTACTGTAAAAAGTGAAGGAGTTCAACCAGATGATCTCTTGGGTCACTTTTAACTTTAAATTTATGATTGTATGATTATTTCTCCACTCCTCAGAGCTATTCTGACAAACATGCTTCAAAACTTATCTGAATCCTCTTTAGGGTGGGTATTTCTTTGATAGGGGCAGACCACAACACAGACATGCAGTTTTATCCTGTTTTTCTTTTCTGTGTACTTCTATAGATTTTCCAGAGAGGTTCTACCCAGTGTTCTGGAGGTCTACCAGTGTAAAGTGCTCATTCTTGCTATGTGACCAACCTATCTCCTTTGCTAATCATATATTTTCTGAATGATATGACCTCTTACATATAGATTATTTATTGGAAATATGCTGCAGCCCACCATGTATTTTTCATTTGTCTTTGGGTCACGTAGAAGGTTGATCCTTTGGAGATCATGATGGTCTTAGATTAGTACTCACATCACTGGTAGAATATTTGCTTTTTTTAAATAAAAAGGATGAATTTATAGATTGGGGAAGAGCTTGGTATCATTAAAAGCATTGCACAATTTCTGATGTGCAGTCCAGCCTGCCTTTTTCCTCTTATTCTGGGCCGAACTCATTGTCTTTTCCCATGTATACATGCATTCATACATACACATATATATGTATTTACGTATGTGTGTATATATAATATATACTACCTTAATGAACTGACCATCCAACTTCATGACACACAGTAGCAGATATTTTAAAAATCTATTTAGTTATTCCTGTATGGATTGTTAGATCTTTTTCCAGTATTTACAAACTTCATTGAGAAGGTTCTTTACTGTTTTGGAACTTGCTTCAATCAACAGAATATTATCCAGGAAAGAGAATCTGGAGAATCTCACCTTCTATAGGAAATCTTTATTTTACATACCTCATAAATAAAAATATAAAATTTTCAACCTATACATTTATGAATGTCACCTATTTTGATGGACATTAGTGTCTTAATAAGGATCTTTTTGATCATCAGTATCCTGAAGAAATTTTTTAAAAGTGCCATGGACCATAGTTTCAATTAAAAAAAAAAAGTCTTTTACTTGATCAAAATTGAATCTTGTTCAGGCTCATAGCTAAAACTAAATTGTCAGAATGTTTTAGAGATGAATTCTTGATTGTCTTATTCTTTTATCAGACATGTGAAAAAGCTGATTTAGATTGTCAATTCCTCATTTTGAGACCTATATATTTAACATCTTTTGCATAATGCCCATTACAGTGCCATGAACAAGTAGGAGCTTAATAATGTTATTTGATGACAATGAAATATCAGCAATAAAACAGTGGATTCATAGTCATTGTTTAGATGGACTCATTGGTGACAATGGAATTTGGTTACCTCAGTGAAATGGGGAGGGGGGTGTAAATCATGAAATATTCAAGACCTTAAAAGGTATTTTGATAGGAGATTACTGTTGAGAAATTGGCCTAATCCTGGAATCTGCTTTAGAAGAGGATGTTAGAGTCCAGTCTGCAAGGGCTAGGACTTGCAGTTTTAGGGGAAATTGATATGGATGTTCCTTGTGCCAAACCTTTGCAATTATAGTTGAGCATTATTTGGTTTTGACAGCAGATACTGCGTCTGCCTCTGAATTATAGCTGACAGAATGTTGTTAGGGAGTTAATGGTGGGTTGAAATTTAGCTCTTCTTCCTAATGTTTTCTCATAGGCTCAGAACCCACCCATTTACTGTAATATTTTGATGGAGGCATAACTTTTCGATGGACATGTCACTTTACTCAACAACAACAACAAAAGATTATTAGGCTACTCTAACAATAACTAACACCTCATTTATATAATACTTAACATTTGTTATTTCACTTGATCCTCTCAATAGCTCATTTTCCAAATGAGAGTGCAAAGAACACACTGGTTAAATGAGTAGCCCAGAGCCACACAGCTATTAAGCAGGAGAACCAAGATTCAAACCTAGGTCTTCTGACTCCTAGTTCAGTGCTTTGTTTGGTTTTAAAAAATAAATACTATGCTGTATCTCAGTATGATATATGAGCATATATAGTCACTGACTTAATGAATTCACTTTCTCTCTTCATGCTTAGGAAAATGTCAGAGATGTGTGCCTGTAAGTAGAATGGGTCAAGGAACTTCCACTTCACAGCTTTCATCAGAGGAACAGAATAATCATACACACTCACTATGAATAAGTATAATTGTAGGTCTCCAGTGGTCTCTTCATGTGTGCTGACCACAACCTTCTGTCCAGATTTGGCTGCAGGTTTATTCCTAGTTTATCTGGAGTCACAACCCCTTTAGGATTCTTACTGGAAATTACACAGGCAGATTAATTCTGTGCAATGGTTCTTCATGAGGGGAGAGTGAAGATGGGAGTGGGCTTAATTTTCTTTGTTCCAGCTCAGAGTATGGGTTTGGGTGACTTGGGTAAAAGCATCAATGAAAGAAAAATCATTACATAGGGAATTCGAGAATTTGGTTTGAAGGGATGATAGCAGAATTTCTTAATTTGGGTTCTTAGAACTTAAAAAAAATATTTCAATAACCATATTTCAAAATAACCAATTTTCTTTGTAATCCTTTGTGTTTTATTTTATACATTAAAAAAACATTATGCTGAGAAGGGGTCCGTAGGCTTCACCAGATTGCCAAAAGGGTCCATGACACAAAAAAGGTTAAGAACCTTACGTACACATTTAGACGTAATTTAGTCCATTCTATTTTATATGTGAATCCCTCAGTCCCCTCTCCAACATTTCTGACAGGTGGTCATCCAGCCTCTGCTTTAACCCTTTTAACGACAGGGAACCTATTGCTTTATACAACAGCCTATTTTTATGTTAAGTCCTTTCTTATATTGAGCCAAAATGTGCTTTCTATTAGCCCTGGTACTGCCCTCTGGAGCTACACAAAATAAATGCAATCCCTCTTCCAGATGACAGCCCTTCAAATATTTCAAGACAGCTATCATATACCCCCTTAGTCGTTTCTTCTCCGGGCTAACTGTCCCCTGTTTCTTCAACTGCTCCAGTCCCTTCACCATCCTGGCCACCCATTTATTTAGCAGGCAGTTAGCCTCTCACATAATTACCTTGGGTACATTGCCATTAAATCAGAGCATAACACCAGGGCCTGGAAATGGGAAAATGACTGTTGGGGCTCTCCCTATTCTCTCTCCCAGGTGGGCCGAGTTGTTTTGTTGTTTTTGTCTCCTGGAAGTACTTTGCTTCCAAATGGCTTCCTGTTTATGTAAAAGAGGCAAAATGACCCTTTGCTGTTCTCACAGCCTGTTTAGTTCCTCCATTTCACATCCTTGTCTTTGTGACAGGGTATTTCTCTAATTGCAGCAGCTGAAGGGGATAGGAGGGAGGCTGTTCTGTACCTTCCTTCTTATTTCATCTGATGCTGCTCCAGAGACCTGGCTTGAAAAAACCAGGACATTCGGCATAGACAGATGGAGGGCAGGGTCATTTTCAAAATGAAATGAGTGCACAAATCACACTGTGAAATTGGCATGACCATCAATGCTGCTATGATAGAGCAACTTTTATTCAGACTCTGATAGGCAGTTGGGGAATAGATTGTTTTTTTGGGAAAGAAGGCTCTTTAATTAATGATAGAAATTCTGTTAAGCGATAAATGAGGTGGAATATGATAAAATGTCATAAAGGGCCATTTTGTTTCCAATAGAATTTTCATCAGGCTGGAGCATTTATCGAAAAGTAAATCTATACTACTATTCACAGCAAAAGTGAAATACTTGGTGGCTGTAAAAAAAATGATTCTCACTTAAAGGAAAGAATTTTGCTTTTAGAAAAAAGACTTTTGACTCATGTACAGCCTGAATGCTGGTTGCATGGAAGTAGAAGGTAATAAATGTTGAGAGCTCTATCCTGCTAGGATTGCATACATGAACTCCTTTAAAAATAGATGTAGAAGCCATATGATGACTGGTTAAGAGCATGAAGTTTGGTTCTCATGTTGATATATCTGCTTGGCAAAAAATGAGATGGTCAAATCTCAGGTGACTTCTTGGCATTCTCTTTGGAAATTAATTAAAGGGGATTATTTCCTCGGGCAGACTGTATATAAATTGTAAACACTTTAGCTAAATGTAACATTACTCACTTTCTGAATGCCACTCAGCTGCCACAGTCATTTTAACATCATTCTTATTATAGAAAGCCATCAAGGTATCTTCTGATAAATTTCTCTTTTTAAATTGTGGCCTTAGAAAGTGCCTTTTTCTTTAGCTTTGGAAGTATTTGGGAGTCAGTTGTTTTCTTTAGTGCTCCAGGTTGCTTTTTTTTTTTTAACCTTCTGTACTGTCTTTGAAAGTGATGGGAATTCTAGATCCAGAAAAAAAAGGCATGTAAAATGGGAAAAGGAAGAACAAGCTAGTATTCTCTGGATAACAGTAGTTGATATTAAATTGTTGGAGTAATTATTCTGTCTTTGTAAAAAATGACCCCAAAATATATTTTCCCAAAAGATTGAAGCCAATTTGTATGAGAGAATCACATCTCAGAAACCCAGTTAATGCTCACATGGAGAGAAACTTCACCTCATTATGAACTTAGCCTCCTTTGGCTCATGATTACAGTTTTATTAATATTTTAATTAGTAATATGTTTCCTTCTTCCCTGTTTCCTAGATAGATCTTGCTTTTGATCAAGCTGCTACTATTTGCAGGTTTACTATTGGGTCCCACTGCTGTATCAGAATTGCTTTCTTAGGCTGAGCATAATTGCATCTCGGTTTATAAGCAAGGGAGAACATAATGGTGTGGACAGAGCCATTTAGAAAAAACCCAGACAAAAAATAAATGAAACCACCCCAAGACCCTTTATTTATGTAGCATTTTCCTCCAAAGAGTTCGGACTGCTTTGCCCATATTGCCTCATTAATCCTCATAAGACCTCTGTGAGTTAGGTAGGCGATAAATATTGTTATCTCTGCTTTTAAACTCGGGAAACCTAAACACAAAAGGGCCGGGCGAAATCGCCTGAGCTCCGGCCGAGCCTGATGCAGGTTGCCTTGATCTGGCCAGTGGTGGGCCCTCCTCTACCTCATCCCTTCTCTCCCGCTGGGCACCTCCTCTTTCCAGTCATTTGGATTGTCTCTGGATCATTTGCTGCAGTTTGTTCTAATAGAACAGGCACAATGGTGCAAGAATTTTAAAGTTTAAGCACCGGAGCCATTGTGTAATTGCGTGGCCCGTCAGGGCGGCTGGCGGCTGCTGCAGTGATGCGGGGCTCCTGTGTAATTGCCCATGCAAATTTGAGCAATTTATAATAAGGCCACCATAACCTAGCATTAGGCTGGGGCCTCTTCCACCTCCAGAAAACTTCGGCAAAGCTGAGGAGCAGTGCCTTTGTCATCTTGAAACTGCTCCACTGACTTTAACTCTCACTGTACCCTCGTCCGGCAGTCAAGCACAGAACTGAGCAGGAGGATTCGGGTTAGTGGGCTGCCCACTAATATGAAAGGAGAGCTGCAGTTTGAGTTGGGAGTCTGCAGCATGCTTCTCACTTCTGCCCCTAAATCACCCCGGCTGCAGAGAAATAAACACTCATCACTAGAGATCTTAAGCATTTTATTAAAAACCAACGATTGTTTTTTGGTCTCATAAAGCAGTTTGTTTCCACAACAGTCTTTAAGACTGTATAATGATTATACATCAGCTCTAGAAAACCACACAAAGGGAAGAAATTCAAAGAATTCAACCGAAGAGGTTATTTTTTTGTTCTTTTTGTGCAAAACAATAATAATTAAGAAGTCAATCAGTAGGAATTCTTCATAGTATTTCCAAAAAAAGAGAAAATGTTAAAAGGGATGTTCCCCCCGCGTTGGGGATGAGACCAAAGACTAGTATGTTATTTCCAAGACATGCCTTGTGTTTTGTTTTGTTTTGTTTTGAAAGGGAAATTGGTGGGATCCAGTTGAATCTGAATTGTTTGACAGCAAAGCAAGGTTTGTAGAACTAAGGTCTACACAGGAAATGAACACAAAGCTAAATGACCATCCCAAATAACAGTTTCATGGCATGTAGGTTCATTTACTTAAGAAAGCAAATATATTACCTGTGTAGGAGGACATGTGTCTGAAGACACATCTACCTACCAAAAGCAACAGATTACATGATTTTCCACACACCTGTGAGAGGTAATGCTAAACATGCAAGTTCTTTAGAAAGTAAATTGGAAAAGGTGCCCAAAATAACCAGCTGAGGAAAAGAGATTGGTGTTCCAACAACGTAAGCTTGTCATTAGGTACTGTTAAATTAAATTGTTCTTCATGAAATTCTCCAGATTCTTTTGCCTCTGCCAATTTTATTTCTGCTGGAGATGTTGTTTCATTCAATTATAGCCCACTTAGGAAGTTTATGGAATCTCTGTCTTGTCAGATTGTACTAGCATATACTTTCTATTTCCTGATACATTCTGGTTTGGGGAGTTATTTATTGCATATGGCAGGCCATGCTGTGTGTCTTCCTAGAGTTGGTATTTTGAAGTAGAGTAAAGCTTCACTACAGTGATGATAGCAGGTTCTCAAATTATATTTTAATAAAATGAAACCTTAAAAATTTTTTTCAATGAAAACATTTTTCTTCAAACTTAAACTTCCCATGTTGTGTCCATATTTTTATTCCACTTGAAGGAAATTGTCTCATTCTGTTGATAATCCCCAACCCATAAGAATCAGGCAAGGCAATAGATTTTAAATTAATTGTACTCTAAAATGAAACTGTCCACTTCTTATTCATTGTCCTTAGGGAAGAACACCTTTAAAAGTGTGATAAATATTATGCTTTGAATGAAGAAGAAAATAATACTTAATAAATTGCCTTGGCATTAATATCAAATGCTGTTAGTAACATCAACAAAAATTAACATTATGTTTTAAATGATTTTAAACTGGACAGTTCTTCTTTGCAGATACATCATACTAAAATACACAGACATCCTTAAATTTCTCAGATGAGGAAAATAATTGCTGCTACCTTGATTCATTTTTAAAATTCATCTATTAAATTTTGTCAATTATATGGAATAAGTGGAAGCTGTTTTCTCATTTTGACTTTAAATTGAACAATAGTGCCTTTGTGGCTGGTAGAAATGTGTTCAGAGATATGAAAATCATAAGGCTGTTGTACACATAACCCAAATGCCCAGTGATGATACAACCTTTTTAAGCTCGTCATGATATTACTCCAAAATGTCTTTTTCAACAAAAGAGTAACAGACATGATTGTTGTCATGACGTACAATGAAAGAGACCATCTTGCTCTTGGAATTGGTGTAGACATGAGTTAGAATCATGAATTGTAAAAGTTAGAAGGGACTTTAGAGATCATTTCATTTAACCCTGTCTTTCTACAGAGGAGGAAACTGGGGACAGTAGAGATAAGTAAGTTAACTTGCCCAAGGTTATTCAGCTACTAGAGCCAGAAACAGACTAGACCCTGTTTTTTTTTCATTGCCAATCTAATGGCTCTTCCATCATGTGATGGAGTCTCTACTACTCCATGGCTGACAGCTTCAGGTTAAAGTGAGCAGCCACACCACCAGGGAGTAATATGATAAGTTATTCTTTAGGGAAAGTAAGATGGAGTTATTTGGATGCCCTCACATTCAGCTCCACAGAAACCCTGAGGATGATCCCTTTCATATTTATCAAACAAATTCTGGCCTAGGAGGAGTCATTTCCCAGGAAGGCACAAGTTGGAAACCCTCTCCAGAACAGCAAATAAACAAGAATAAAGGGTTATAGAAATTGCACCTCTCAGTAACTGTAATGACTAATCTTCGCGGGAGAAATGTAGCCTTTCTTTTCCTTGAAGAGGTAGGGGGCTACGGCTATGGAATGTTGTATACACTGTCAGGATATCCTGACAGTTGGTTTCACTGAATTGTTTTTCTTAGTTACTGGGGAAGGTTCAGTGGCTAGGTGGCGGGGTCACTTGTGGAAATTACTAAAAAGCATCAATAAAAAAAATTCACCTCCTTAATCTCCTACATTTTAAAAGATGACTAAAGAACAATCACCAATTCCATTATATTTTAAAACTAAGAAGAGTTACCGAGTCAAATATTTCAAAAACCTTGAGGCCATCATGCTTTTTTTTTTTCTTCCTATCACAGACTTCAAGATTTCAACATTTAATCCTGGGTCACTGAGGTTGGGGAGCCTGCCACACTCCATTTCCACTGCTTTATGGCCACGGAGGAACAGACTCATGGCATTAGTCAGCAGTTTCTGAATTTTGACCCACAATAGGAGAGATACCTCAAGACAGGAGAAATAGATGGAGGCAATTACAAACAGCTACATGATTGATGGTTGACATTGTTAGGGCTCCACTGTATGGCAGGTTGCAATGGTGTTGAACTCCCCTTGCTACCAATGGATGTTGCTATTGGCAACCGTGCAGTGAAGCCAATAAAAAGGAGAGGAAATGAGAGGAAAAACTCAACCTTGGTGGAGGCTGTAGGGTTTGTCCTATAAATTATGTTATACTTAGCAATATGCAGCATCAATGTTCAGGAGAGCTACAGTACACAGAACTGCCTGTCTGCAGTATTAAGTCAAACTATGGATCTATTCTTTATCCTTTGGCCATAAAACACATCTTATATAAATTTGCTCTAGATGGACTTGCAAGAGTCTTTTTGGGCTATTTATCTGTAGTGGTTGAGGAAAACAGATGTGGGTTTGTCTCTGCCTCACGTGGAGTGTTTTCCAATTCCCTTTTGTGATGTAAACATGATGTGGCACAATACCCATAAACACTTGCAGTAGCTGAGAGAGCCTAGATCGGGGTAGCTGTTTCTAACCCCACCCACCTTTGTTCCTTACCTGGAGGAAGTAAGACAGCTCTGCAGGAAGCCATTTTCCTTTACAGCGTGGCAGTTCAGAAAACGGGCATAATAAAGCCCATAAATCTGAACAGCTTCCCCTTACCTGCTCTATTGAGGCATCTTTCTACACTCATTTTCTCCTATAGTTTCTTGATCCTTCTCTGCTGAGGAAGCTGTAAAGGGTAGTGAGAAGCATTATTTTTTTTTTTTAAGGCTTCCCATCTCTCCTTACAGCCCCTCCCTTTCCAAACCTTTCTCTTGTTCTAAGCTTCCTGATAGCACAGCCTCTCCTCCTTCAGTCTTAGAGCAGCCTTTCCTTTCTCCTTGTTTTCACTGCCTTAACCCTCCGCTCCCCACTTCCTTTTTCTTCTATCGTGATTTAGTGGCAAGAGCCCCGGATTTCAAATCATGACCTGGGTTCCCATTCTGGTTTTTACTTTCCCTGCAAACGAGAGACAGTGATCCTTGGCACTCACAGTGTTGTGAGGAAAGACTTTGCAGTCTTAAAAGTGCTACGTAAATGTGAGCGACTCTGGCCACAATTCCTTTGTTAACCTCTCTGGTCTGCACAGATCATGGCTTTATTATTTGCCTCTTCATACAGTCCTGCCTCCCCTTAATTAATTTCTTGCTACATTGGGAGTATTACCTAGTTCCTCCACTCTCAGCTCTCCCTTTCCTCTGATACCTTATCTTTCATTCCCTGGAATATTCAGGGAATGGAGGAGAGAGGTGGTGTTGATCAGTAAAGGTGAAAATGGGCATAAGTAAAATTACAAGCCAGATGAGACTTGAGTCAGCCAAACCCCTTCATTTTTAGCCATTTTATAGATGAGGAAACTGAGATCCAGAGGTTAGGTGACTTGTCCAAGACTGAACTGCTGATCTGGTGTTGAGGTTCAGGGTGCACCCCAAAATGTTGGGGTACAAGGTGATTCTGAAGGAACCTCATCATCTAGGACTAGAATTGATGTCTAGAACCATAGGTTTAGAACTAAAAAAGAATCTTAACTAGTCCAAAACTGTTTTTACATATGAGGAAAGTTGGACCCTCAGGTTAAATGAGTTCTCTAAGATTACACAGGAAATAGAGCTCCGAGGGGTTCTAGTTAGAGGCTGTCTAGTAGAACCCCTTCATTTTAGAGATAATGGAACTGCAGCCCAGAGATGTTAAATGCCCTTGGTCATGTATCAGAAGGCAGATTTTAACCTGGGTCCTCTGATTTTAGAAGCAGGCTTCTTTCCATGACACTGCATTGCCTCTCATGATTCAGTCCTCCATGATGCCTGTCTTTGTTCTGTAGACAAAACACCCAAATTCCTCAACAGTTTGTTATACAGCCAGTTCAGAAGTTCATTTTTAAAGCTCATGCAAAATAGCTGGATACTTTGAAGACAAGATGTTTCGGTAGCTTACAAAGCTGTCATAGTCAAACTGAACAGGCCTCACTCTCCTGTTGAGCAAACACTCCCTGGGCAGACTCTTGTTTCTTAGCCTTCTCTGCTCTACCAGGACAAAACAAACCCACTGGTCAGAAAACTCAATGCCCTGGGTGGATGGTACATGAAGCCCCTTCTATTTCCTATGAAATGCCTACCTCTCTGCAGAAAACAGTTCCAAAAAGAACACGCCCCATTTCTGCTAAATCCAGATTGTGAATTTCAGAGCTATAGATTTCCTTTCCATTCATACTTTAATTAAAGTCCGTTAATCCTCTTCTCTTGGGAGGAGGCACATTCCACTGTGAATATTGAATAGGGCAACTCTGAATGCAGGGCCCACAATCCCCATGCAGTGTTATTACTTTGATATAAACTTCCACTGGCCAAACAAATTTACTGCCTTCTCACTGTGGACTGCTTCCGGGGTAACTGGCACAAGTCAAGGCTTTTAAGGATAACCAACACAGGCTATTCTAAAGGCCTTGAACGATCACAAAAAACCTTCATTGTTAAAAAAAAAAATTCTGTAGAATACAAAGGAGGGTCCTTGGGACATTCTGGCATAAAAGAGAGAGAGCAGCAAAAGCAGGCAGAGAACAGAAAAGCAGGCAGTGTTTCGCTTATAACAGATAGTGGTGTGATATGTAAAACACCCCATAACTCTGCACTCCCTTAACTCCTAGTGTGAGCACTGACCAACCTAACAGTGTTTCCATTGTTGCTTTGGTTCAGTGACCATTTCTTCTGCCTTAGATGCTATGGTATAGATATTCTCTGTACAGCAGCAGTGGAAAGGTGGCCCTTTCATCCATGCAGGGCACTCTCTGTGCCTCATGTCTTCCTGTATCCAGATCCACTTGCTGTTCAGAATGACTAAAAGGTGAAAGCCACTTCCCAGCTAGTGAAATCGTCTCCAGCACCCCAAGCTTGTCTGTGGCAGCTTTAAAAAAAAATTGAGGCAAAACCAAAGACAGCCTTTTGAGAGCCAGTCATTTTGCAGTGGCGACTGATGCAGGCAGGCTTAATTGATATCTTCCACTGACACAGTGAGGCTGGAAGATGAAGAAGGCGGAGGTGTCTGAGAAAGCAACATTTTCTGGTGCAGCTCTTCCCATTTACTCCTGTTCACAGCAATAGAATCCAGCATGGGCTTCAATTTCACATTTACTTTTACTAAGGCCTGAAAGAGATTACAAAAGGAGGGGAGGAATTGGGGGTTTTCAGGGGAGAAAGAAAACCAGAGTTATTGATATTATTTCTCAGCAGGAAACTGAATATAAGGAGCATGGTTCATTGTGATTTTGGTGGACATAATTATTGCGTAAATAGTAATAAGTAAGTATTTAGGAGTAAGCGTGGAGTAGCATACATAGTGGGCTGGCCTCAGAGTCAGCATGGCCGGAGTTCAAGGTCCACCTCTGAACCACTCAGGCTGTATAATCCTGGGTGAGTGACTTAACCTTTCAGTTTCCCCAGAAACTCAGGAAAGCCCCTTCATTGCAGAACAGTCTGTGTTGGTAAAAGGGCATTTGTTCAACATGAGCTCTCTGATGAAATCACAGGTTTGGTTCTCCCAAATTGTTGAATAAGTGGTAATGAGTGTGTCTCAGACTCACATGGTCGTCTAGGGAGCAGCCTGCCAACAGAAGCTTCTGAAGGAGGGATAGAATCAAACTCTGAGGGCTCAGGGTTGTTTCCTTTTCTAAGACTGAGAAGTATGAATTTCAAACCCACCATTCTTCCCTCTAGTCAATTTTTTTAAACCTACTTTTCATTAGTGATGTCAGGTGACATCCAAGATGAAGTCAAAAGAACATATTCTTTGGATAGTAAAATATCAAAAAGTATTTAAGGGCCTCTTTTGTGTCTTTTGTAACAGTAGGAATAAAATCATCTGAGCAAATTGCACAGATAAAGGTGGCTCTCTTCCCATCATTTCCTGGACAGCATGACAGCAGATAAATAAGAAAGACTTTTATGACAATCTTATCCTTTTGAAGCATGGCTAGGATTAAAGAGACAATGATAGCACTATTATCTGGGCTTTTAAAATGTATTGATATGGAGATGTTTTTATAACAGTAATTCACGAATAGATCAAATCAGGTGAAAGCTTGCAGATCCTTGGACATCTATTTCTATTGGATGGGCTATTTTCAAATCAGAAGACTCTCTTAATATTTTACTGAAATAAGAAACCTTTACATTCACATCTGTCACGTATGTTTAAGTGTCAAGACAGTATAACTAGTCAGGGAGAATTATACCCTTACATAAGATGTTTCAATATTCCTTGTACTTAAAAAGAGTCCATTCATTCACAGATCAGAGATACAATGCATGGATTAAATAGTCCCTGTTTTCATAAACCTTACAATTTAAAAGGAGTATAAGACATACAAGTAACTAATACAAAATAATATATCATAAGTAGGTAAAATTTTTGCATATAAAATACTATATAAGGACTGAGAAGTGAAAGGTCAGGGAAGGGAAGAATGAAAGAGATGGCATTTGATCTAGGCTTTCAAGGATGAATAGGATTTCTGTGGGCAGAGTTTGGGGAAGAATCCAAAGGCAGGAACGTGAAGGATGAGGAAAGGGAAGGTAGTTTAGTTTGGGATGAGGAATCATTTGAGATAAGGTACAGGGGAGTCAGATTTTGGAGGGCCTTGAATGTCAGGTAAATGAGCATGAATGAAGTTCAAATATGAATTCAAGCAAATTTAAAGCACGAATTTCAAACCCATTACTTTTTCCTCTAGCCATATTTTCTTTTACTTTTCACTGATGATGTCAGGTAACCTCCAAGATGAACTCCAAAGAATGTAGCTCTTTGGCTAGTAAAATACCAAAAAGTTTTAATTAAATACTTCTTGTTTCTTTTGTAGCAATAGGAATAAAATCATCTGAGCAAATCGCACAGATAAAGGTGGGTGGCTTTCTTCCCATCATTGTCGCGCGCGCGTGCGTGTAAAGTTACGCTCTTTGGTGTAGTAGAGTAGACAGAGATGTGGTTTACCAGATAACAGTACTGACTCTGAATTCACGAGAACCTGGGGTCTCTTACTCCACTTACTAGTCGTGGGACACTAGGAAAGATATCTATAAAAGAAAAATAATAGTATTTCTATTCCCTTTCTTACAGGTTCACAGGTGGAAAGTATTTTGCAAATCTTAAAGCACCACATAAATGTGAGTTATTTTTATTATGCCTATGGCTGTGTAGAAGTTTTATTTGGCAGTAACATGAAGGAGTAGAGAGTGGAGGTGAAGAGCCATTCACAACCCTCATCCTTCTGCGTGACTGAGAAATGTCTGTGATATCTTTAGTGGAAAGGAAAAAAATCACTTGGAAATCACTTGATGCGTCTCATTTGTATTATCAGGGATCTTACGGAAGACTTTCTGAGGTAGAAATCCAGTATAAGACAGGGATCTCTGCCCCGTGGCATAAGCAATTATAAATGAATTTTAAGGACACAAGATAGGGCGTCTAATTCATAGAAAGACAAGAAGAAAGGAAATAAAAAAATATGTTAAACATGAAAAACTGTATAGATTCTTGGTACAGTAGATGGAAGCATTAAGGTGCTGTGAATAGAGTACCAGGCCAGGAGTCAGGAGGACCCAAGTTCAAATCCAGCCTCAGACACTAGCTATGTGACCCTGGACAAGTCACTTAATGCTGTTTCCCTCAGTTTCCTCATATGTAAAATGAACTAGAGAAGGAAATGACAAACCGCTCCAGTGTCTTTGCCAAGAATACCCCAAACGGGATCATGAAGAGTTGGATATAACTGAAAAATGAAAAAAAATAACAGAGGGAAGCCCCCTCTAGAGTCAGAAGATATGGATTCAACCCTCCCCTCCATGGCTGTCAGTTTTTCACCTATAAAATAAGGTTGTTGGAGTGGATGACCTATTCTCTTTTGGCTCCAAATTTATGGTCCTATGATTTGACTTTAATATCCAGCCATGTTCTTGAAATATGTGAAACAGTGGCTGGTCCTACAGCTTGAATGATTAGAGGACTCTCTTTTTGAGAATTAAAAGTCTTCAGTATAATAGACACACATTTAACTGGACTGAGCTTTGTGAGGGCAGAGACTATTGTCATTCTCTGGTACCCACAAAGTTCCTTGTACATGGCCGATACTTCATAAACTTTAGCTGAAAGAATCAGGATCAACAAGTATCCTGTATACCAAGGAGGAAAGACATTGAAGGTGTAAACTACTAAGGGCATTGAGAGCGTGTTGACTGTTATCATCACGCTAGGGCAAGTCCTCATAGCTTCCTCCCAGTGATACTGGCAATGTTCACACTACTCTTTGTGAGGCATGTTCCTCTCTGAAGCCATAGATAAATTATGTGTTAACTGAGAGAGTGTGGTACCAGGGAGCACTGGGACAAAGCACTAGGAAAAGTGACTAGGAGAAGGGCATCCCACTCTTGAGTCCTCCAGCGCCTGCTTGAGTGAGTAGTTAGAATTCTCAGAGTGAGCCACCTTTTTCTCATTTGAGCCAGTCACCTCCTCTCATTTCCATGGTAACAGACTGCATCCCTGATCCTTGGGATGAGTCTAGGAGTAGACTGTGGGTCACGAGGGAGGCCAGTGAGATGTGAATGTCTCTATGTAATTATTTCACCTCTAAAGCATATTGTGACTCTCAGGACCTAATAAAAATGTCATTCGTCATTGTCATCGTCATCATCATCAAAATGAGAGCTGTTACTAGAAAACCAACTCAGAGAGCACATCCAGCGACTGACAACAGCCCGATCACCCTGTCTAATAGACAGGACAGCATCAACCGCTTCTCCGCTCACTACCAGTGTGATCTGGGGCAAGTTTCTTATCCTCCTTAGGCTTCAGGTTCCTTATCTGTCAAATAAGGGGCTCTGAAGTCCCTTCCAGCTCTAGCTCTGTGAGCCTGTGACGGAGGCCAGTGCCAGGTTCATTCATTTATTTATTTATTTTGGAGGGGGGAAGGCAGGGCAATTGGAGTTAAGTGACTTGCCCAAGGTCACACAGCTAGTAAGTGTGTCAAGTGTCTGAGTGTGGATTTGAACTCAGCTCCTCCTGACTACAGGGCCAGTGCTCTATTCACGGCATCACCTAGCTGCCCCCAGTGTCAGGTTTTTAAAGAGCCCAGGAAAGGCCAGTGAACGTGGATCACCCCGTGAACACTGTTTGCCCATAGTCAAACAGCTATCCATTTCCATGTGACCTAAGCATAGTATTTGCTGCAAACAAGTGAAAAAGATTCCTTTTCTCCCAACAAACAGTCCAATGCACTAGTACTTCTATTTGATAAGAAAACACACCAACTTCCCCTTCTTTAGGTAATAACTGAAATTCCTTTTTATTTCTGCGGGATACTTACCATGGACATTTTCTGCACTCTCAGTAGAGGGTCTTCATTCAGACATTTATGTGACACAACAACTGCCACTGCTGTATTTAGAATAGTTTGGCACAGGTTGCTCTTCATTCTGATCATGCCTTTTAATTAAACTGACTAGGATAATTCCTATGGAAATTAGTGTTTATTTTATTTTCAAGCTACAAAAGCATTTCTCTAGGACTTTTTTTTTTGATCCCAGGAGTACAAATTGGAATTTTTTTCTGCCTAAAATGTAATTAAAAACTCATTTGATTACTATATTTCTGGCTCTGTTTTACTTATTAAATTCCTGTAATCAGTTTTCTTTTATGAAGCTGCTGGGAAATGATCTCAAAAGCAACACATTTTTCTCTTTCTTGGCAGGTTCCTGAGCATTTACTGAATTATATTCATAGCACCTGGCCATGATTCGAATTAATCCACCAATTTATTCCTTAAACTGTTTTAGTTTATTTGGCTTTCCCCCAAACAAATTTCTTTATTTTTATCTTGGCTCTTTGTTCTACAAGTTGTTTTTCCCTTTGTTGAATGAAAACATTTTGGGTGAGTACTTTCTCATTTTCTTTCTTTCTCATTCTTTTCCTCTCTACTTTTTCTTCCTCCTTCCCTCTTTCTTTCTTTCTTTCTTCCTTCTTTTCCTTCCTTCCTTCCTTCCTTCCTTCTCTCCTTCCTTCCCTCCTTCCCTCTTTCTTTCTTTCTTCCTTCCTTTCCTTCCTTCCTTCCTTCTTTCTTTCTTTCTTTTTCTTTCTTTCTTCCTTCCTTCTTTTCCTTCCTTCCTTCCTTCCCTTCCTTCCTTACTTCTCTCCTTCCTTCCCTCCTTGCCTCTTTCTTTCTTTCTTTCTTCCTTCCTTTCCTTCTTTCTTTCTTTCTTTCTTTCTTTCTTTCTTTCTTTCTTTCTTTTTCTTTCTTTCTTTCTTTCTTTCTTTCTTTCTTTCTTTCTTTCTTTCTTTCTTTCTTTCTTTCTGTCTCACTCTGTTTCTTTGTCTTCCTTCTTTCCTCCTCCCCTCCCTCCCTGCCATTCTCTTTTTCTTTCTTTTTCTCCCTTCCTTCTCTATCTGAGGCACAGAATTGCCACAATAGAACATTTTTCTCTAGGTCTAGTGTTTACTATAGGTATAGGTTTCTATACAGTATAAATTATGAAAGTCAGCATATTGTAATGTATAGAGGGCTGACTTTGAAATCAGAAAGACCTAGGTTTTACGTACTGCCTGTGTGATCCAGGGTGAGCCACTTAACCTTTCAATGCCCCAGGCAACTAACTCTCTGTGACTGTAGGATTTCTATCCAGTTAGTTCACTCTTTACTGATGAAATTACAGGTCCAAAGTCTCTCCTCTCTCCAAAAAGTTAATTCTATTGTGAATTTGACCCATAAATTCAATTCAACCAAAGAAAATTGAGGACTATGGAATATTACTATGGCAAAGAATTAGTCATATGCATTGATTTTGAGTTTTGCATTGGTTATCAGGAAAAAAAATGACCAGTCCTCATCCTCTTAAAGGTAGAGGTTCCCTAAGCTTCTGTCTTGGCTTTCTTTTCTCTTTCTATCTTTTTTCCCACCTTGCCATCTCATTCACTTCACAGCTTTGACTACCTCCTTTCTGCAGAAGAATCTAAAATTTGTATCTACAAGCCTGACCTCTCTCTCATCAGAGCTCTGGATGGGTTCCTCCAATTTACCATAGGCTGTCTACCTAGATGGTCCTTAAAATTTAATATGTGTAAAATTGAGCTTAAAATCTCTCTCCTAAACCCATTTCTCCAGTTCTGTTTCTGAAAATGGCACCACCATTCACTTAGTCACTAAGGTTTGAAATCTTGATGTTATCTTTGCTTCATATCCAGAGTAAGGACCAAGCATGGGCCCACAAACTTTAAATCACTGCTCAAATGTCAGTTATGATGACAGTGATGACTGATCAGCCTGTTCTACCTTGGAAATACCTTCTTCATATCTTTCTCCTTGCCCCATTCCTATCCTAGCAGCCTTCATTGCTAACTAACTGCCTGAATATTAAAACAATAATCTTCTAACATCTCCATTCTCCTCCTTCAATACCATTCTTTGCAAGGCTGCCAGACAAATCTTTCTTATGTGGAGATCAGGTTATGTTACTCCCTTGCTCAAAATATTTCAGTGATTTCCTCTTACTTATTTAGTACCCAGTCTAGAATTTTAAGGCCTTTAAAATCTAGCAACTCTCTTTTTTTGGTGGCCTTATTTCACATGACTTCCACCCACTTATTCTATGCTCCAGCCAAAGTGGACCGTTCATCATCACTCAAACATCCCCTGTGTTTTTCTATCTTCCTATCACTTTGCTTTTGATGGTCTATAAATGCCAGGAAAATTCTGTAAATAGCAACAAAGGCAGAATTTGAACATAGGACTTCTGACTCTTAAGCCTAGCACTCTTTTGCTACCAGAATCAACTCTTCCAGGAAGCTTTTTCTTAATTCCCCAAGTTGGGAACAATCATTTCCCCTTTGGGCCTCCAACAGCATTTTATCTGCATTTCATTTATGTACACCTTAGGTACCTTAAAAGCTCCACAAGGGCAGGGACCATGTCTTAGCTAATCTTTGTAGTTTCCCCAATATATGACACAGTATTCTGTACATAGTAGGTGTTTAATAAATGCTTGTCAACTACTGATAGGAAAATTTTATCCATTCTTTAGAAACTTCCTATTTGGCTCCCATTGAGAGAGATGCCCTGATTAATACCATAAAAATATTTTCTACTAGAGATACTTTAAATTTTTTTTTGTTTTTTATTACTGTTATATTAAGTGAAAAAGAAGATAGAAACTTGTTGACTGACTTGCTACCATTCTTTCCTAAGAACAAAACATGAAGGTGCCCTTTTCATTTAAGTGATGTCTTCTCTGAGCAGAATTCTGGCTGGTCTAAAGAAATGCAGTCAGACTGTCACCCCATGCCTGGCCGAATGACTGGAAGCAGAGAAGGAAAAGAGCCTTCCTCCCAGACTGGGGCATCTTTTTTCCCTCTTCTTGTGGATATATAAAAGAATAGAAACCCAATGGGAAAATTCCCACTACTACCCTGAGATACCTCCCCTTTGGGAATAGAAAATATGGCAACACAGTGCTCTGGTATAGAACTGGCAGCTGTTCATATTGGTTAGTCTCTAGAACTGCACAAGAACCCAGCACGAGAAGGAAAGGGAAAAACCAGTCTTAGTTTGCCTATCTCATTTTCATTTTCTAAATATAATGATAATTTACCTTACATTTAAAGTGTGTGAAGAGTTTTATGTGATCTTTTTTGACGCTCACAATGACCATATTGAGCTCTATTTTACATACAAGAAAACTGAGGAACATAGAAGTTAAGTGACTTGCCCAGGGTCACATTGCCAGGGAGTGTTAGAGGTAGGATTTGAATCCAGGTTTTCCCCACTCCAATTCCAGCACCTAGCAAGTATAACAGGTAGCCACTCTTAGAAGTGTATGCAACTGTAGTTGGTTTATACTGTTTTTTTCTAAATCGCAAACCTACCAAAACAGGCAGAGTCACTGACTGTATTAGGAATCAAAGAATCTGGATTTCAATCCCTGCTCTATGCTTGCTACTCATTTGGTCTAGGACAAGCCCTGTTATTTTTTGGGTCTCAGTCTCCTCATTGGTAAAATGAAGTGGTTGGACTAGATAATCTCAAAATTTCCTTCTGTTTCTAAAATTTATCATCCTATAAGTTAGGAAGATATGAACTGAGGTCTTCCTTAGCAAAATCTTTAGGTGAATTGATTTTGAAATGAGAAGTTTTTGAAGAATCACAAGGTAGAGATAACTACTTTTCTTGGAAGCTTGTCTTGGGAGAAGTACTGAAATATATCATCTAGATTTGTTGGCCCTGCCTATAGCTTCAGTTAGTGCCTCACCCAAGTCCATATATAATCACCACTTTTCTTTCTGGATGCTCAAAACTATCCCATTAATATTGTGCTCTAGAAATTTGCCAGCATGGGGGTCATCAAGGGCAAGTCATGTTAGACTCACCAGGGCTACTAGACTGGTATTTGATTCAACAATATTTTTCAAGTGCCTACTACGAAGTAGGCTCTACACTAGATGATGGGAATACAAAGGCAAAAACAAGAGTCTTTGTCTTCAAGGACCTTACATTCTTCTATGGCAGCAGTTCTCAACTTGTGGGTCGCGACCCCTTTGGGGGTTGAACGACCCTTTCATAGGGTCACCTAAAACCAATGGTCTTAGGAACCGAGACACTGCTCCTCTATCCATCTCCAGGCAGGTCCGCCCACATGCAGACACACCCACATATGAGTATTAAAGGGTCGTGGCATTAGGAAGGTTGAGAACCACTGTTCTAAGGGGATACATAATATGCACAAGCAAGTAAATATGAAGTGTATATAAATAATTGCAAAGGGATTACAAGAATGAGAGAGGGCTAATCATGGAGGATCAGGAGATGCCTTATGTCAGAGGATGCACCGGAGGGGACTCTGAAAGAAGACAGAGACGCTGTGATGCAAAGGTAAGAAGTGAGGGCATTGTAGACTAAAAGACCACTTCTACAAAAGCACTGATAGAAGAGATAGACCATTATGCCTAGGAAACAACTAGTGGGCCAGGCTGACTGGAACATAAGATTACGTGAGAGGGAACAATATGAAACAAAACTGGAAAGGTAGGTGATAGATCGTGGAAGTCTTTAAATGTCAGTCTAAAAATTCTGTATTTTATCCTAGACTGATGATGATCATGATGATGAAAGCTAGCATTTTTATATCAGTTTAAGGTTTGAAAGAGGCAAGAATCTCTTCCAATGGGATTCCAGGTATCAGGGAGTCTAGTCCTCATGCTCCTGAAATGACAAGTAGGTGATTACTTGTTCCATCTACTTAAGACATTTATGCTACTACTGAGAGAAGGCAGACATTAAACATCTGGGGTATATCAGCATCCTTGGCAGAAATGGCAATGTAAAGGTTCAAGACGTAACCTTTAGCTCGTCAGTGAGAGGCTGTCTGCGAGGCAATGCTACAGGCAGAGAATCAGAAGCATGACTGAATCACACAGCTTACCCCCAAATTGTAACTGTAAACTTTCTCTAACAATGCTGATATTAATTTTAGAGTAATAGTTTAAGATTTTTTTTTCATGAAAACTGGAACCAAGATCTATTGAGAACAATGTCAGCTAGAATAAATTTAAGCCTGGGAATGGAGAGAACAGGAATCCATGATGATTTAATGGAGGAAGAAAGGTCTAAGTAAAGTTGTAAGAGACAGAGAGAGAAAAGCATTCCTAGCATCAAGACAATAGCCACTACATGAGCTGGATAGGGTGGTGGCTCTGCAGACAGCTGTTTTGACCTTAAGTCCAATAGCAGTGTTTGAGACCCTATCAGGAAAGGCTCTTTCTCTTCCTGACTTGGAGCTGAATGGAAGTTACATGGGCAGTCAGAAAAACCAGAATCATTAGAAGGATCTATGGGAGGGATGACAACTAACTCAAATGGAACAGATTGTTTAGTGCTCCTAAAGATGAACAAAGCAATCTGAATATCACAGACTGTATTTCCATATTCGTTAAAGGCTGAAGCTAGAAGGAAACTTAGCAGTTGTTCAGTTTAACTCTTTCATTTTACAGATAGAGACACCTGCCCATGATTCTAATGGTGAGTGAGTGTCAGAGCCAGGACTAGTTCTTCTGACTTCCTCTTTCCATGGTACCAGGGACTCCCTGGAGAAGTAAGAAAGAATAGAGGTAAAGAGTGGGAATTTAGAATATAGTCTTGAATCTTTCCCTGTTTTACATTTTCGTAAGGGCTGGAAAGAAGGAACCTGAGATCCAAGGATAGGATGTTACCACTCTGGTTCTCTGTTTTATCACACAGCACAAATGGAAACAGTAAAACAAAATACAGCAAAGACTAATTCCCCTGAACACCAAAAGTCACTGTCTTTCATTCTCTTTCCACTCTCTTCTCCCATCTACTTTCTTCTACTAGTAAAGAAATAAAACTACCCAGCCATTGGCTGGGGCTCAAAAGGTGCCAAAAGTAAGAACTTTCCTTTAATTCAGTTTTTCATTCATGACTCAGGCCTGAATCTGGCTCACTACTATGCTCATCATTTGGTTAGGAAACCACAATTGCTACAAACTTTATTCTTGGGACTTTGCTGACATGATGGATGATGCTGATGTAGAAACAAGGAAGTAAACAAAAAGAAAGGCAAGTTCATTAGACACACAAAAAATGCCAGTGCTATTGCACCCTGTTAGGGGAAATTGCGGGGGGAGGAGTGTGAGAAAATCTACCTGACTCAAAATACATTTACCTTTGAGGTTGAAAAACATCCAACTGTGTCTTAATGTCTTATAATACTTCTAGTAAGAGGGTTTTTATAATCAGAAATTAGCTGAGTTAGCATTTTTCTTTTAAAAGTCAAAGCAGAAGCCTTTCTGGCCTTCTGTAATTGAATTATTTCTTCAGGGTTACCAGGAAAACTCATTGTTTTGTTTTTCTTCCTCAGGGAAGTAATCAGAAACAAAGATAAAAGATACAGCACATTGTAGATGAAGGAATTAATTTAGTTCTAAAAATGCATCAAATGTATGATGAAATGTAGAAATAGGCTTGAGATTCATCCAAATGGGTTTTTGGAAGCAACATTCCTTTCAGAAGAATAAAAGTTTAGCAGCCTTATCATCAATATGGTTTACTATAAAACAATGCAAAATACAACACCTAAATTCCATTCAATGATTAATTTGTAATATAGATAATTGCATTTCATGTTAGTCAATTGAAAGGAAAGGAACTTCAACTGTACACTCACAGAATCCCATAATCTCACAGATGGAAAGAACCTCAGAGTCATTTACTTAAACCTTGAACAAGGCCTATCTGAACAAGAATCCCTTCTATAGAATATATCCAATAACATATAATAATAACTCAGTCTTTGCTTGATCTCTTGTAAAGATAATATGTGACCTCTGAAAGCTGTCTATTACACTTTTAGATAGCTTTGTTAGGAGGTTTTTCTTTACCTAAAGCCAAAATCTATCTTTCTTTAAGGTTGGGTCAATACAAAGGGAAAAGTCCTTGTGTTTACATATTTATTGAATGTGAGTTTAAATTAATAATAATGACTACTTTGAACATGATTTGGCAGTATTATTTGGGCATTTGGGTTATATAGATTTGACAAACAAGTGACAGGAGAAATTTGGTTTTCTAGAACCCCTCAGGTAAGTAGATCTGGGTAGGAGCAGCCATGCTGTCTTCTTTGCTTTCTTCCTTTAGCTGACTGATGAGAAGAGGCAAGTAAGGGACATTGGAAAAATGACCCATACTTTGCTTTCTTGTCCTACCATCTAATGACTTATCTTTGGACAGATCATGAAGAAAATCATAGCTGACATCTCTTCTCTGAGTATGAATTACAAAAGGCCTGGTTTTGTTTTGCATTTTGGAAGGATAGCTATCAGCTATGTGAATGGTTGAGGTCAATGGCTAAAGGTGAGCATATGAGGGGTGGAATGTCCTCAAAATTATAATGGGGTCATATAATAGGATCAGAGAAGGTGAAAAAGGCATTCAGGCAACACCAAAGACAATTTCATCTACAGTAATACCTCTATTACAGAAGATGAATTTCGAAAATCCATTTTATCATTAGAAACTTTTTTATTTTTATTTTTTTTCCCAAGGTAGACCTAACAGAGAAAGCAAAAAGATGCCTTTTTGATTTTTGGAAAAAGGGTTTTCAAAACCAGAATATCAGCAACCACTAGCAAACTGTCTCAATGCTCTAAATTTAACATGTCTTATTAATCAATTAATAAACATTTAGTAAGTGCCTACTTTGTGCCAGGAACTGTTAAGTGCTGGGGATTAAAGAAAAAAGACACAGGCAGCTAGGTGGCGCAGTGAATAGAGCACTGGCCCTGGAGTCAGGAGGATCTGAGTTCAAATCCTGCCTCAGACATCCCCTCCCCTCCCCCCACACACAGAGAAACAAACTTGGGCATGTCACTTAACCTCAACTGCCCTACCTTCCCCCCTCCAAAAAAACAAAAACAAAAAAAGTAAATAAAATAAAATTGAAAAAAATTAAAAAGACAAAAGACAGCCCCTGGCCCCAAGGAGCTTATAATCTAATGAGGGAAGACAATGTGCAAATTAATATATACAAGCCATATACAGGATAAACAACAACAAAGCACGCATATGTATACATCTGTACATTATGGCTTTGACTGCAATCCTGTTGTTCCATTGGGCAGGGGTACAGGATGAGGAGTTTGGTGATGCACAGACCAGCAGATGAACTTGACTATGATTGATATGACTCTATAGTTCATAGGATCATAGCTCAAGAGCTGGAAAGGACTGAATAAGACTTCGAGTACAACCCATTTTATTTGACAGGAAACGAGGACTGGGAACATTAAGTAACTTACTCTAGATCCTACAGTTATACATGTTAGAGTCAGGATTTGAACTCAGGTCTTTGGTTCTAGAATCAGTGCTCTTTTCACTGTTGAAGCTGTTTGGGAGGCAGAAATTGAGTTCTCCTGTTGGTATTCTTCTCCCTTTCCCAGATTTCTGCCCTTTGAAGCTCAAGGTTGTATAAAAAATTAATATGCATTGAATTGTTAAAGATTATCTATTAACTACCCTAACAGGCTTCCAGCAGTTTTACAACCCCTTCTCAAAATAAAGTAGCAAAGAATAACCTGTATTCTATTGAGCAAAGAGGCAGCCATTGCAGCTCCCTCATAATTTATGAAGTTAAAAAATAAAAAAAGGAAACAAAAAAAAACTTAGAAGGAATCATAGAAAAGCAGTGCAGCTTTGAAAATGATGTTTAGTACTTATTACATAGTTTAAAAAAAGTAAACCATATGAAATTCATGGTTTTATATTAAATACTTTTTATGTGGTGCTGTGTACATGGACTTTTTTTGTCTTTCTGTATTTAAGCTCAAAATGAATAAATATAAAAAAACTATGCATAGGTGTAGATATATGTATATATATAAAGCAAAAGAAGACAACATTATCACCAGACTTCCATATAAAAGAGGTTAGTTCTCAGAGAACTTTAGCTATCATGGTATATCACAACTTTCCATGGGGCCAGTAATGCCTGTTTGGAGCTATTTCAGAACTGGTATAAAAATGATTTTTCTGTTTAATCATTCGGCATAATAACCCAAGAAGCACTTTATTTTTCACTGATTATTTTCTTAAAAAATCAACAGTGCTGCTATAAACCAAAAGTGCAGTTATATGTTCTAAGTCAGTGGGGCTCTAGGCAACCTGACTATAGCAGCAGACAAGACAAGGTATCAGACTATGAGAGAGTGGGCAAGGTCAAAAGTAGTTAAGATAAGCAGGTCAGGGACACTGGGGAGAAGACAAAGAGCCAACTAGTCAGAAAGGGTCAGGGAAGGGGTCAGGACGCTGGACAGCTCACTGGGAGCACTCCAGTGGTTTTTCTCCCAGGTAATTTCTCTAGGAGGGTGTTTCAGGAAATAGTAAGGGATGATCTTGACTCTTGCTGGCATCAAGGTTAGAGTGAACCTATTAAGTTTTCAGATTAGAAGTTCTCCATTTATCCTTGATTTCTCTTTGGCCAGGTGTGAACCACAACAGTACAATAAGTGCAGCAAATAAGCTTCTTAAATAAGCTTCTTCCCACTTGCAACAGCTATTGCATCACTATCGTTTTCTACCTCACATTCATCAGAGAAGAGTAGGTGCTTTTGCTAACAAAGAATTCTTGCCTTACTAACTCAAGGCACTGACTCTGTGATCTGTTCTTGTATTGCAATGACAGTGTAGGGTGGGACATAGTATCCATTTTGGTGGCTATATGTTCTGGATATGTAGTCCAGCTAGAAAAATTTAGTATTTTTAACCCTCCCCCCCCAAAAGAGAAAGACATAAAGATACCAGGAAAGATCATGCCAGAGAACAAAACGCTTGGATGCGACAGTAAGCAAGCATATTATCTGCAATCGAATTTCTTGCAAAGACAGTCTACTGACTGTTTGTTTAGTATTTACTTAGAACACTTTGCTAGGACAGCTAGTGTGACATATTTAAACTGTATTACAATCCTAGTAATAACTGTGTGACTTCCACTAAAGTTCTATTTCAATGCCAAATTTCAATCCAAATTAATTCAACAAACATTTTAAAAGCACCTGCACTAGGTGTGAGACACTGTAGTGTGTGTTGAGGATATGAAGACAGACTTGGAGAAGTCTCTGTCCTCCAGGAGTTTACATTCTATCATGGGGATACAATATGTACAAAAATAACTAAACACAAAGAGGGAGAAAGCAATTGGGTGTGTGGGTAGACGGGGACCAGGAAATACCTGGTCTAGGAAGCAGCACCTAAGCTCTGTTTTGCAGGAACCTAGGGATTCCATGAGATGGACATGAGAAAAAGTGCCTTTCAGACATGGAAAACCCTCTGTGCAAAGACACAAAGAAAGGCAGGAGATATCATGACACGTTTGCAGAATGGTGACTAGGCCAGTGTGACTGGAACAAAGAATGTGTGAAGGGGGACAATATGGAGTAAGACAAGCTAGGTGGGTTGGAGCACATGGTGCAGGACCTTAAATCCCAGGCTGAGCGCTTTAGATTCCATTCTTCCTAGAAGTTCCCTTCAATGAAATAAGAAGTTTGGTTAAAACAAATCCTAGAGACAAGAGGGGGTCAATTTAGATTTCTGAGTAGGGGAATATGTAATCAAACCATTTTTGGGAAATTAACTTGAAAGCTGTATAGAGCAATATCAGACGCAAATAGAAATGGGGGCCACTAAATACTATGTAAATATTCCTACGGGCCACATGTTGACCTGGTTTTAAAATGTAATATTATTTATGTTTTAGTCTACTTCTTGTTAAGTACTTCCCAATTATATTTCAGTCTGGTTTGGATCTTGGCCAAATGCTTGACACTTCTGGTGTAGAGGATGGGTTGGTGAAATGAGAGACTGGAAACAGAAAATAAGGAGGCTAGAGCAGCAGTCCAGGCCAATGCTCATGAATACATGAATCCTAGAGTAGAGACTCTGTGAGTGGAGAGTAGGGGCCGACGACAGAGGTATTATTGAGGTAGAGGTTATAAGACTTGGCAGCTTCTAGGACGTGAGAGTATGGAAAATGGTAGAGTGGAGGATGACTCCAAGATTGGGAAGCTGGGTGACTCTTAGCATGGAGTCAATCTTTCTCAGAAATAGGGAAATTTGGAAGAGAACTGGTATGGGGGAAAACGAATTCAGGGTTGGTACATACTGAGACTGGGATGTCACTGTGTGAAGGAGTACACCCTGGGTTCTCGAAGCCTATGCTAATAGAATAAACTCTGACAGGTTCTGAAACACCTAAAAGGTTTAGAGTACAGGTCCCACAATGACTAAGGACTAAGTGATGTTTTCTTTTTTTCTAAGGAACTGGAGGAGTTCTGTTTTACGTCAATTGAGGGAGTTGAAATTCTGATTAAATCACAAATCTTTCAAAATATTGAATTTATAACTATTAAGGTGGAGTGCTGATTATCCCAAGATGCCAAGGTCATAATAGCTAAGTTATCTGAAATGTAAAAATGCACCATTATTTTTTTAATACACCATTATTACATATGATAGTTCACTCTTGTCTTTTTCTCCTATCTGCCTACCAAAAAATATAGGCAGCTAGGTGGCCCAGTGGATAGAGCACTGGGCTTGGAGTCAGGGAGACTCATCTTCCCAAGTTCAAATCCAGCCTTAGACACTTACTAGCTGTGTGACCCTAGGCAAGTCACTTAACCCTGTCTGCCTCAGTTTTTTCATCTGTAAAATGAGCTGCAGAAGGAAATAGCAAACCACTCCAGTATCCTTGCCAAGAAAACCCCCAAAGGGGTCACAAAGAGTTGAACATGACTGAAAAATGACTAAACAACTTAGGACAAATTCCTCCTGAGGAAATAATTTACTCCTTGACCTCTGACATTACTTGTTTTATGTATGTGCATACACACACACCAGACAAACACATATATATGTATACACATAATCAATGAGAGTGATGTGTCTCTCTTTGTGGAAAACTTTGAAGTAATAGAAAAAGTTATTAAAATTCAGAATTCTCCAGGAAGAAGGAAGCTTCAATCTACTAGAGGGGAAGTTTCAATTTACTTATTTCTAAAATATAGATCTGCTTTTGGAGGATGACCTGAAGCAAATACACATCATCCAAATGAGGTGCCAAGGGGGTCAGTGATGTTATTATGGTCTTTTTCCATCCAGCTTCATCATAGTAAGGACAAAGGGCTTTGTGTGTGCTGGTGTCGACAAATAGCCCAAAGGCTCTTAGGGCTAATTATCAGAAGAGGAGTTGCTAAACAGCAAACATCACTTCCTAAATAATCTGGCTATGTCTTATGAATCCTTTAGTGCAATCTCATTTGTTCCATTCAGATCTGGAAAACTAAGAAGACAAGAGCATAATTGGCAAATTGTAGGCAGGTTTTAAAGCAGTCTAAACAAATAGGATCAGCACAGTAGTAACCTTTCATTAATGAGCACTTCTTATATAGCATCTCATGCTATCCTGTTTGTGGAGCCTTCAAAACTGACTGGGTGGGCACTAATCCATCATTTCGGTTGGACAGCCAACTTCTGATTTGGGAGTAATGTTTACTGACCCAGAAACCACAGCCTTTGATGAATGGGACACCATACAAGTATTGGTTGTCTGAAATTTTGTTTAGTGGAACCGAAATGCTAACCTCTTACCAAGATCCTGCTCTCCATCCCTAACTCTCCATAGCCCTAACTTTCTTTGGTAGAACTGGCATGGTTTTGTTTGTTCAGCACCATTTTGCTGGTTCTTTAAAAAGACAGAAAATTATTCCTTGCAAGTTTAATTCTTGTGTGAATCCCTTTGGATAACAACTGGTAAAATGGGACATAATTCACATCTTGATTTAAATCATGGTCAGATTGAGTTTATGACAATTAAGCCAAGGACAATTCTAGAATACTCTTTTATAACTTTATGAATGAAAAGGCCTTCCTTAGGTAGTTTGGGAATAAGAGGCTATGTGATAATGATGGCAAAACTGGTAGGTTTTTCCTTTGTAATTATACCAATACGAAGTCAGAATCACTAGAAAGGGCCTTTAAGACATTTTGACTAGTTCTCCTGCCTGGAAATTCCTTATTTACAGAACCCATCATTATGCCTTAAATGCCTTTGGGGTGACTTTGCTTAGCCGGATGTCTTGACAAGTTTTCTTTAAACTGATTTAACCCTCCACTGCTTTATAAGATGATATTGTTCACAATTGTCAATCATCCCTTCTAAGATATTTTAAAGATTTATATTCTTACCCAGCAAAAAGAAAACCAAAAGAAAAAAGTAGAAAAGATTTGTAAAAGGTATTACAACAAACTTTTTTATTTTTGTTTTCTCTATAAAAGACTGTGGAATCACTACAATAGATCCTTAACATCACAGTCCCTGATAGAGGAAGCAGAAATGGTACTAAAGAGAACAAAATTGGGAAAAGCAATCAAGTTGTACTTTGTTGTTCATTTGTTTTTCAGTTGTGTCTGATTCTTCATGACCCCATCTGGGGTTTTATTGGCAAAGATACTGGGAGTAGTTTGTAATTTCTTTCTGCAGCTCATTTTACAGATGATGAAACTGGGGCAATCAGGGTTAACTGACTTGCCCAGGGTCACAACAGCTAGTGTCTGAGGCTGAATTGGAACTCAGATATTCCTGACTCTAGGCCCAGTGCTCTATCCGCTGAGCCACTAGCTGCCCCCCTGAAGGAGTTTGCAATCCAGCAATTATAATACCATCCCCCAAAATAGGGTTTAAATGAGTCAGTATCTAAGGCTGGTAACCTTTAAGGGATAGAAAAGAGGTCCTTGATTGGGGGAATGGGCAGGGAGGAAAGTTATATGTAACAGTATGGCAAGTGATTTTTACAGGATCTTCCCTCATTTCCTAGCTCATTTTCTCTAAAAGTCTAATTTCCTTTGTTACATATTGTAAGGGTGGGTGGGTGGGTGCCCAGTCTCTCCCCCTTGTTTCCCATGACCAGACTTCTAAGAGTTTTTGTACCTGTAGATCTTTAATGGAAGAAACAACCAGGGGTGCTTTGGGTGTGGCCTTACCTGTATCAGGAACAGTGAACAAATCCAGTTCCAAGATTCTAGGGTCACATGATGCCAGCCATAAAAGATCTGTGCAAATCTTAACATGAAAAAGTCTATAAGCAATACTGTACTTGCCATCAGAGCATGGGCCTCGTCTAAACTAGAACTGGGAAGTTCATGAATACAATCTCTCTTCTGACTCTTTGCACGTTTTGAGGGGTAGATGCTGTAATATGTAGCCATTCACTTATTAAAAATGAAAGCACAAAAACTAATGCACCTTAAGAAACAAAGTATGGCTTAACGATACTTAAATATTTAAATGGATCTGTGATCTAATCTACATATTTTGACGCAGTAATGCCAATCACAACCCATCCAGACCTGCCCATCCTGGGCAACTCTTGTCCATGTCCCACCATGAGTTTACCAGAAGAGGCCTACTCAACATGCTAGAGGTCTTCCTTGCTTTCTCCTGACACCTCAGGGGTGCAAATGGAGCCCTCTAGCTGTCTCAACCGCTTATCCTTTGACCTCACCCTATCAGCATCCAACACTCTTCCTTTGACTCAATTTCTTACTGAGTTCTTCTTTGAAGTTCCTCACTGGTAAAGGATATGTTTAAGAAGTCAATCCACCATCAATCCTGTATTAAGTGCTGAAGATAGAAGTACAAAGAATTCAATAATCTCTGATTGAAGAAGGACTCAGAGTACAACTTGGAGTAGCTAGGTTGCACGGGAGATAGAGCCTGGGTCTGGAGTCAGAAAGGCTCATTTTCCTAAGTTCAAATCCAGCCTCATAGTATCTGTGGGACCGTGGGCAAGTCACTTAGCCCTTTTTGCCTCAGTTTCCTCATCTGTAAAATGGGCTGGAGAAGGAGATGGCAAAGCACTCCAGTATCTTTGCCAAGAAAGCCCCAAAAGGGGTCACAAAGAGTCAGACATGACTGGAAGATGACTGACCAACAACAGAAGACTCTCTAGGGCAGCGGTTCTCAACCTGTGGGTTATGTTCAATTTGTAACAATGAAAATACATCCTGCATATCAGATATTTACATTATGATTCATAACAGTAGCAAAGTTACAGTTATGAAGTAGCAACAAAAATAATTTTATGGTTGGGGGTCACTACAACATGAGTACTGTATTAAAGGGTAATGGCATTAGGAAGGTTGAGAACTACCGCTCTAGGGAAATGTGTCATATCTTTGTTTTTCTCTTAGAGCCTAACAGTGTAATGCAAATATGAGGTTCTTAATATGTGACTGTTGAGTTAATGAATGAAAACCTTTTTAGGATCACGAACACTTATCGAAGGTTTCTCAGAGCTGAAGTTCTAAAAGTTGTTTTGTACCACAGTATTGGAAATTTTTCTTTCATTTTTGAAGCATATTACAGGAAGCAAAGAGAAAAATCAAATACAGAAATTAGCTGTAAGTTAAATTTTCCATCTTTAAAAATGCTGAGTAATTTTATATCTAACTTTTGAACATTCAACTTTAACCTCCCTTTAATAAGCAAAGGACATTTCTTCTGAAAATCATAGATCAAAAAAATATTAAATCTGGAAGGCATATGTAGGTCCATCCCATTTCATTTTTACAAATGAGAAAATTAAGACCAGAGACAATAATATGAACTATGGAAGGGAAGGTATATTGTTATGCAATGTCAATCTTTTAGAAAAAAAATTGCTAGATAAGTCACCTGGTTGAAGGCTATCAGGAGGTAAAAGGAAGTCATACTTATATTTCATAAATACTGAAATGATTTGGTGTGGACCTAATTTTTCTTCTAGTGCACATTATAGCCCTGGTATAGCTCATGCTTATATATAACATCTTACTATATATACATATATGTATCTCTCTCTCTATCTGTACATATGTATGTATCTGTATATATAAGTACATATAAATATAAAATGTGAGCTGACTGCCTCATTTCTAGTCAACATTTCCAGTAAAGAGCAATCAATACCCCCTGCCTCGCCATTAAATAGATTTTAAAAAACTCTTCAATCTGTATCAGTCTCATATCCTTATTTAGTTCCTCAAATTTACTGTCAGCTGGGAATTCTACAGGCAACTGTGATTCTGTTGTGTTCAACATTTATCTGAAGTGTTCCATCCATCATCATTTCTAGTCCTTTTCTGATGCAATGTAGCTTGTTCTTTGTCTTTCTTAAAAACTGAATGGCTGTTAAATTATCCATTTATCTTCTTTGGGCTGGGTTGTAGAGTCCCTCTGTTCCTCCCAGGGCTATCTTTTCTACCTTATTTGCTGACTTTTCATTCTATTTTCCTTGTTCTTTGTAATATCTTGGTTCAACCCACAATCCTAAGCACCTACTTTACTAATTCTGTTTTCTGCTTGTTTTGGAAGCAGTAATCCCTTACCAGAGGATGTACATATTAAAAATGTTATACATACACATATGTGTATATATATATGCACAAACATATATAAATATATACATATATGTACATGTAATTTTATATGTCTGTAACATGTAAAATTATATACACATATTACATATGAAATCTATATAATTACTCGCTTTAAATGCACTGTTGCAGGGGATGTGACAAAGGCATTCAATCAAGAGTCAGGAGACCTACTCCTAGTCCTGCCTCTGCCTTGGTATATAAATTTGAACAGAACACTTGGCTTCTCTAGGTCTCAGTTTCATGATCTGTAAAATCAGAAGGTAGTACTAAACAAAGTCAAAGGTCACTGGCCTCCTAGCATTCTTGAATGAGATTTTATAAAAGTATGTTCTTTCCAGATTTAACATTTTATGATTCTTACATTACAAAGCACATGCTTATATGTTAAAATGACCTAGAGATAATCTTAGGTTGGAAGGTGGTAGCAATTCAGTTAATGTCAGTAAACATTTATTGGGAGCAGCTAGGTGGCGCAGTTGGATGGGAGTGCCTGGAGTCAGGAAGGCCTGAATTAAAATCTGGCCTCAGAGACTTGCTAGTTGTGCGACCCTGGGCAAGTCACTTAACCCTGTTTGTCTCAATTCCTCATCTATAAAATGAGCAGGAGAAGGAAATGACAAATGAGTATCTTTGCCAAGAAAACCCCAAAAGGGGCCACAAAAAGACTGAAGAACAAAACCTTCCACAACATTTAATATGTGCTTACTGTGTATAGAGCACTATAATGAGTCAAGGGGCAGATGCAAAGTGATCCAAGGATCAGAGATTAAGAGTTGGAAGGGACCTCTGATGTCTATTAGAATTCTCCCATTTCACAAGTGAAGAAACTGGGGCCCAGTGAGGTTAGGTGCCACAGTCAGTTAATAAGCATTTATCATGTTCCAGGCACTATGCTAAGTGCTGAGAATACAAAGAAAGGCAAAAAACAGATTCTGCTCTCAAGAAGTTCACAGTCTAATGAGGGAGACAGCAGACAAACAACTATGGACGTGCAAGAAGCTGACAAGGGACGCTGGGGGCGTCTCAGAGGGGAGGACTGGGATGGGCTTCTTGCAGAAGGTGGGATTAGCTGAGACTCAGGGGAACCCAGGGAATCTAAGAGACGGAGAAGAGAAGGGGCAGCATTTCTGACAGGAGGGACAGCCATCTTGTGCAAGGAGCAGCAAGGCCAGCGTCCTCCGACCAAAGAACCCCTAGGGGAGGGGAAGAACGGGGTAAGGGGCAACCAGACTGGAAAAGTGGGAAGGAGCTGGCCTATGAAGGGAGTAAAAGACAAACAGGATTTTATATTTCATCCTGAAGGCAATAGGGAGCCACTAGTGTTTATAGAACGGGAAGCAATGTAGTCAGATTTGAGCTTTTGAAAAGTCACTGTAATGATGAATGGAGGACGGATTGCAGTGGGAAGAGATGAGCCAGGGAAACCAGCTGGTAGTCTATTGCAACAGTCCAGACACAAAGTGATGAGCGCCGGCACCACGGTGCTTACAGTGTCAGAGGAGAGAAGGGGAATATGGGAGAGATGTTACAAAGGTAAAAATGACAGGATTTGACACCTGATTGGAGTTGGGGGGGGGGAGGGTGAGAGAGTGAGGAGTGAAGGGGATGTCTACGTTGTGAGCCTGGATGACTAGGAGGAGGGTGCTGCCCTCCCAAGTAACTGGAGGGTCAGGCTGAGGGGAGGGATTTGGGGGAAAAGACAACGGGTTTGGTTTGGAGCATATTGAGTTTAAGATGTCTGTGGCACATCTATTTTGAGATAGCTAATAGCCAGATGAAGATGTGAGACTTTGAAGGACTATGATTAGCTGAGTTTCAGCATGAATTCTTGCCTGGTTGAATTATGCATGCCTCCAATATGAGTCTTGAAGTATTCCCAGCCTGCATCAGGTGTTTGAAATGTGGATCATGAAGCATCAGGACAAGGGCAATTTGATTCAATTCAATTCACCTCAATTCAATCCAACAAACATTTATCGAGTTTTGGCTACAGGCAAAGACAAAAAGAAAAGAATCCCTACCCAGCATCAGAGCCATGTTCCCTACAGCCCTGCTGTGCTAAGTGTCCACATGGGGCGTATTGATGTGAGCAACAGACAAAAGTCGTTGCGGTATGGAAAGCTGAAGTGAGATTCATTTACCAACTGGGTCAGCGGAAGAAATGCTCCGAGGACCTGCTCAAGCATAACTTCAAATGTAGTGACAGAGCTGGCCATCAGCAAGATTAGATCAGTCTGGCTTGAAACGATCAGGAATGAAACAGATGTGTCTGGTTGCACCAACATAGTGGGGCAGGCATGCTCTGGCCCCACTTTTTCAGGGCCAGCTGCTACTCTGACCCTTCTTGGGGGCTCACTCTTTTCTCACAACCTTAGTTCAAGCTCCCACCAATCGTGTCCCCTCTATTTGTTAAGGGGACCCGTCCCAAGTCTCTCCCTACTCCAATCCATCTTCCTCTTAGCCACTAAAGTGCAGGTCTGACCCTGTCAGTAAACTCCAGTGGCTCCCTATTGCCTCCAGAATCAAACATAAAATGCTCTGTTTGGCATTCAATGCCCTTTAGGAGCCAGCCTCCTGCTATGTTTCCAGTCTTCTCACACCTTACTCCCTTGTCATGTACTTTTCAAGCCAGTGACCCTGGCCTTCTAACTACAAGATACTCCATCTCTTGACTCCTGACATTCTCTCTGGTTGTTCTCCCTGCCCCTCTCCTTCTCCCCCCTCCCCACCTGGAATGCTCTCCCTCCTCTACTCAGACTATTGACTATTCTGGCTTTCTTTAAGGCCCAAATGGAATTTCTGCACTCCATAGAAAGTCTTCCCAACCCTTTTTAATTCAAGTGCCTTCCTTCTCTTAATTATTTCCTATTCATACTGTATGTAGCTTCCTTTGCATATTTTTGCTTGTTTTCTCCCTCACCAGATTGTAAGCTCCTTTCTGGCAGGGACTAAATTTTGCTTCTTTTTGAATCCCCAGTGTTTAGGTCAGTGCCTGTCAAGTAGTAGGCACTAAATAAATGCTGACTGACTGATAGTACCTCCTTCCATCTAACCATTTAATATCTGATTAGCTTTTACAAGGGGATATTTACTTTAAAGATAATACAAGAACAAATACACAAACATTTATCCTCTTACAACTGCTCTAGGAATACTCTTCCCTATATCATTTTAGTCTCTGGCTCAAAATAGGCTTGAAATTCAACTCATATCCTACCTAGCATTAGTCCCACCCATCAAGTGCATGAACAAGTGTGGCATGACTGTTATAACTCAGTTACCGCTGGACTGGGCCCTGAAGGGGGCTCCTGGTTCCTCAGAGAGTCAGAGTGGGGCTGGCCACAGAGATGAACTCTGGAGTGAGGGAGCACACAGGAAACCTCTTGACCCTTTGAATTCACAAGGTCATAGTCTCCATTCTCATCATTGGTGGCTGAACTCTCCCAAGAATGCTGAGGCAAACAAAGTTAAAGGTGACAAGCCTGTTTGAATGTCTCCACATCCAAAGAGCCCCCTCTTCAACACAGTCAGCCAAACAGAACCATTTATGGAATGCCTACATGTGCTTTATCATGTGTTTCTATGAGATACTTCTTTGAGACACGTCCCTGAGAGATCCCAGCTCCCCAGCCAGATGGCTTCCCAGCTTTTTCACATGGAGAGACGCTGTCTTAGACATGTCTGTTGACAAGTGTTGTTTCTGAGTCATTTCAGTTGTATCTGATGTTTTGTGACCCCAGTTGGGGTTTTCTTGGCAAAGATGCTAGAGTACTTTGCCTTTTCCTTCTCTAGTTCACTTTACAGATGAGGAAACTGTCCTGACTTCAGGCCCAGCACTCTATGCACTATGGCGCCACCTAGCTGCCCCTCTGACAAGCACCGATTAAATGCCTCATAGGTGTTGGGTGCTATGCCAAGATCTGTGGATACAAAGAGTGGCAAAAATACAATCCCTGTTGTCAGGGAGCTCACTATTTAATTGAGGAGACAACATGTAAACACAAGAATCTATACAATTAATGCAGAAATATGTTTTGCATGGCTGTGTTGTATAATGGATGTTGCATTTCTTGCCTTCTCAGTGGATGGCAGACAAAGTGGAGGGAGGGAGAAAACATGGAGCTGAGAATAAAAACAAAAGTTAAATAATTAAAAATCTACATATTGTAAGCCTATATATTGTGAATATTGTAATCGTATATGTATTTGGGAGGTAATCCCAAAGAGGAGTCACTAACATAGGAGGAGGACTGGGAAAGGTGTCTTGCTTTGAGCAGGAGCAAGGCTTTGAGCTGAGTTTTGAAAGAAACCAGGGAAGCTAGAACCGTATTTTTGCCTTTCTCTGTATCTCCAGTAATTATTTAGCACAATGCCTGGCACTAAGTAAGAGCTTAATTAATGCTTGTGGGGTGACTTGAAAAAAAGAAAAGAAAAAGGCTTCTGAAGTTATCATATTTATGTTATAGAAATATGCCCATCCAGATTCCTCACATGTTAACTTTCCCTTCCTCTGATGTAAGACTTTTGATATCATTCCATTTTAAGATTTGGAAAAAAAATCCACTCTTTAAGTTAGCTGGAATTCCCGTAGCTTCCAGGTGTCCTTGTCTTCAGAAACTGTAAGTTTTAATGCTAAAACCATCACTAATTCACTGTTAGACTCTGGGAAAGGAACATAACCTCTTTCATTCCTAATCTGTAAAATAAAGGCAGATACACTAACATGTGCCACAGGGCCATGGGGCAGAATGAATGGAAGAAAACCTAGTTCAGTGTAGGAAATATAGGTGCTGTAGAAATGCTAAATATGAACAGAAACAGTGATGATAACTCCTTTCTTCCCATTTCTGTCATTTGAGTGATTCAACCTGGTCCTCAGGCAGTTTCAAGCTGTCTTGTGGCAATCGGATAACATCTAATACCTTCCTGCATGACCTGTCCCCTTCCTCCTGCCCTAGCCCCACTGAAAGGATGTTGGTTCTCTTTCCTTCTCTCTCTAAGATTCCTCAGGCTCAGCAGGAAATGCAACTGTCAGTTAAGTAGGAGGCAGCTCATGCTGCTTCAGTCTATGGCATGCCATTCACATGGATGAGAGAAGGGAGACTGAGCTATCATTGGTCATGTCAATCAGACTTTTCCTGAAACATACAGGAAAATAATGTCTCAGTGTCAAGGATACACAAACTTGTCAGAAATACAAGCAGGTCTTCCTGCAGTATTCTCTAGCATCTGTCCAAAGCACACCAGCAAGCTATCCCTCGAGGTCTTTCCTAGAAAATCAGGTGCTTTTATTTTGTACATCTTAACTTAAGACCTTCCCTTCACCTTCCCCTCACCTCCTCCTCCCCACCTATGAGGGAAGGGAGGGGATTGGAGGCTGGCTACCATAGACTCTAATAGTAATAGGACTTAAGAAAAAGCAGTCTTCTTTGCTGCCAGGAAACCAAGGTTAAGAAAGTTTAATTAGAGGATGTTAAGTATGATACATTTCCACACCATACCTGGAAGCTGTGATATTTAGTGGCTGTGGCAGAGAGAAATGATGACTATTGGGTCAAAGCAGGTCAGAAGTTTTTGATGCCAAGCTATCTGAGACCTATGGACAAGACCCAGGAGGGAGCTGACTTTTAGACAAAGGTTCACATTAAAGTAGGAAGCCCTACTTTAAGTAGGAGATAACATAGAGCTAGGTTAAGCAGTGATTCATAACACTGAAAGATTGGTGAAAAAGTTGCCAAATTGTACTAGGAATTAATTTCTTTAAACAGCAGGATCATGGATTTAGAATGAGAACAGACACTGTTGTTAAGTCATTTTTTCAGGCATGGACAGCTGTCCAATGACCTTATTTGGAATTTTCTTGGCAGAGATACTGGAGTTGTTAGCCATTTCCTTCTCTAGCTCATTTTTACAGATGAGGCAAACTGAGGCAGACAGCATTGAATGACTTGCCCAGGTTACACAGCTCTTAAGAGTCTGAGGTCAGATTTGAACTCAGGAAGATAAGTATTTCTGACTCCATGCCCAGCATTCTATGCACCACAGTGCCACTGATGTGCTGCAGAAGAGAGATTAGCAGCCATCAAATCCAACCAGCTCATTTTACAGACTAGGTCCTCTGACTCCTGATATGGTGCTCTCTCCATTTCCACAAAGTCCCTTCCTTCTATTATTAACACCAGTTAACTTTTTACATTAAGAAAAAAGCATGGAGTATAAATTCAGGGTTTTGATGAATTTCACAATAAAGCATATCATCATTTAGATAAAATAATGAAGGCATTACTGCTTATCTGAGACTTGCCCTAATTGAAGATGAAGCATCCAAGAGGAGATAACCAACTTCTTGGGCATCCTACTGGCAGGTCTGCACACATAAAGTGAGGGTAGTCAATGTCTATGCATGCTATGGGTAAGACTGGGATTATGATAGCATGTACTATCCCCAGACTAAGGATCGGGGCCCATGGCTACCTCTTCTCCTAAGACCCTGCCTTTGACCTAGCCAGCCAGGTGGCCATACTGACTAGATTTTTCACTGTCTGCTTTCCCTAAATTCCTAGAGTTCTCTAACTCCAGCCCCCTTCAGAATAAAGATCACCAGGGTTTTCTCAGTTTCTCCTGCCTCCCCCATTCTCTGCCAACCTCATAAGTGTTTTTAAGAGTATAATGACAAAGTACTATAACATAACATACAATAGGAAACGGAACAGAAATAGATAGCAAGAAATAGTGATCCAAGTGCAATGTATTCAAAAGATTCCTAGAGTTTAATCCTGGTTCTTGGTACTTGCCCAGGCCTGAATTTAACATTAACTTAATTCTAGTTCCCTTGTTGTCTCTGGGACAAGATATGTAATTTGCCTCACCAGCTCTCAATGATGGGGTATGAGATTTAGAGTTTATAAGTTCTTGTCTTTTTTTCTGCAGTTGTTCTTGGGATCTGTTTCCCGGACTCATTGTCCATAGCCTCCTACTCTACCCCATCTCCACCTTCCAGAAGAAAAAACTTATTCCCTATTTGGGCCCTGAAGATGACTCCATTCTACATTGGGTCTCAGTCTTGGACATCTCATTCTTCCTCGGGGGGTTCATCAACTCTTGCTCCTTTTGAAGCTCTTTTCTTTCTTCCTTTGCTCTGTCTTTTTGGTGTTGTTTAGTCATTTTTTCAGTTATGTCTGGCTCTTCATGTCCCCATTTGGGAGTTTTCTTGGCAAAGATATTGGAGTGGTTTGCCATTTCCTTCTCAAGTTCATTTTACAGATGAGGAATTGAGGCAAACAGGGTTAAGTGACTTGCCCAGAGTCTAGGAAGTGTCTGAGGCCAGATCTGAACTAATGAAAAGGAGTCTTCCTGACTCTAGGCTCCGTGGCTCTAAGCACTGCACAACCCAGCTGCCCTATTTTCCCAGAACCTTTATTAGTGGATCTTTCAGTTTCAGTCCTCAATGATATAATCATTTCTCCTACCTGTGTTATACAGGTCATGTACAATGGACCTGAGTTTTTGCATATTATTCTGTGATGGGTTTAAAAATGGAAATAGAAATAGAGCTACGAGGCCTTGCTGCTAGTTTTGCCTCTGCTACTGATTTGGTGTCTAACTGTGATACAAGCAATAGCCTAACTCCTCCTCCTAATTCCTCTCCTTTCCCCACCCTGCAAGTTAAGTTCATTTTTCCTTAAAAGGGACTGAGACTTTTCTCAAGACTCAGTAGGTTCAGGGGTCAAAAAGTGCAGATTGTTGATGTAATTTCCTCATCACCTGAGTACAAAGTAGCTGTTATGAGCTCTAGGAGGCTCTAATACTTAATGGGTGAGATGGTTAACTCAGGGAAGGGAGTTTCATTTAGTTGAATCAACTCAAGTCATCCTCAATGCTTATCCTTATTGAATATTCTTCTCCTGCTGCAACTAAGCAAATCTGTCTTTGTTAATTATTGAATGACTTATAAGTGTCTCATTTTGTTTCAATATCAAACCTAAACTACCAGGGAATAGCTTGAGTCCAACCCAACCCAGAACTGTTAAGTCTGAACCAATAACTTAACCTCCCTGGGTCTGTTTTCTCATTTGTAAAACAAGGTATTTGGACTGAACAATCTCTAATGACATTAACAAGTCAATTGTTCTCCTCTGTATCTGGATTACCATAGCTGTCATGACTTCTACACCCAGACTAGCTGGATCTCCAGTTCAGAACTTCCATTCCCAGAAGTGCCTACTCTAACAGTAATTATAATAATAGCTAATATATGTGTATATATGTGTGTATATTTATATCTATATCTATCTTTCTATCTATCTGTCTATCTACACACATATACTGCTCTAAGGTTTGCAAAGCACTTCATATACATGATTTCATTTGAGCCTCACAACAACCCTGAGAAGGTAGATATGGCAGGTATTATGATACCCATTTTACAAGTTAGGAAACTTGTAAGGAGGATCAGAAAGGATAAGTGCCTTGAGCATGATCATATATCTATTAAGTGTCAGAGAAGGGGTTTAAGCCCAATCTTTCAGTCCAGTTCTCTTTACATTCTAGTACACTGCCTTAGGTCTCCTCCTTTGACCACGCTAAGCTATAAGACATACCTGAAAACCAATAGTGACAGGACGCCATTTTTTATCCTCTGTTAGGCATATAACCACTTTTTGCCAACTCAGAAAGAATCTGCTTTTTCAGCCCCTCTGCTATTATCTGGGGATGGAGGGAGGGGCAGAGAATCCCATTGGTTATCTTTTTCATAATCCACAAATGAGAAGTGATTGGAAGTTTAGCAATATCATCCTCTTTCACCTCACCTCCTTTTTCATACACATGGGAGAATGTCTTTTAAAATGACATGAAGGTAAAAATTATAATATGCTGGCCTTTGTATTTGAAGATGATGCTTTTGACTTTTAAAAAATCAGTGATATTGAAATTCCACAGATTCTTCCATTCTTTCTCATCTGGTTCCCCTTATAAACAAGGGATCACTGGCTGGAGTAATTAAGATGTTATACGGTTTGTGGCTAAGCAACAAAGAAAAGTTAACAGGCCCACATGGGAACTGAACCCATGACTTTGGGCTCATTATCACAATGCTAATGAACAAACTAGCTCCAGATTATCAGGAAGGCAGCCCAGGTGAAGATGACTCCCTCAAAGTCATTAAAAAACAAAAAAACAAATACAGAACAATAACATGTTCTCCAGGTGACAGAACCCACGTGTGGCCCAGCAAAGGGATTCTCAGCCCTCATTATCTTTCTTCTCCCTTTTTTTGTGCCTCAGAGGGGCTCCCAGATAATCAGCTAGAGGATCTGCATTAATGAGAGAAGATTCAACTGAGAAAGATCAACAAATGGCGATGTAGGCATAAAAGTTTTAATTATAAAATTACCTGAGAACAGACTCCAGTATTTCTGCAAACAAACAATGTATAAATGACCTGTGACCCTCCTATGTGGTATATCTAGATATCGTCCTCAGAATACAAAAGCTTAACTACTTCAGCTACATAATGAGAAGACAAAAGTCATTAGAAAAGATCCTGATGTTGGAAAAGATTGACAACAAAAGGAAAAGGGGACAGCAGAGGATGAGATGTCATGGAAACAACGAACACGAAGCTGGACAGTGGAGGAGAGAAGGGCTTGTATACTATGATCCGTGGGGTCACAAAGTGTCAGACACCGCTTAATGACTTAACAACAATAACAACGTGTTGTCCTCAGATGCAAATATTTTGAAGTGTTGCTTTACTGTCAGAAAACTGACAATGAAACTGATATTATAGAATTAGCTACTTCTTTCTGCAAGATGACTCTTAGCCATCTTCATCTTGTTCAGTTGTCTCAAAGGTGTCCAGCTCTTCATGACCCTGTTTGGGGTTTTCTTGGGAAAGATACTAGAGGGTTCGCCATTTTCTTCTCCAGCTCATTTTACAAATGAGGAAACTGAGGCAAACAGGATTAAGTGACTTGCCGAGGGTCACAGCTAGGAAGTGTCTGAGGTCAGATTTGAACTCAGGAGGATGAGTCTTCCTGACTCGAGGCCCAGCACTCTATCCACTATGGCTCCACTTAGCTGCCCTCATCTTTATCTTAGTTATCTTCAAATCTTCCCAGTTTCTAAGTTAAAAGCAGATTTTTTTCCTAAGCATCAGTGCCATGAACTATTCTGGGGATCTAAAAATCCATCTGTGTCCTGCCCTTCCCGTCCTCAGCTGGGATTCAGATGCCACAAGATGAAGTTCATTGATCACACATGATGCAGACTCTTTCACAGCGATAGCTGTCCTGCAGAACCAGAGTTTGTCAATATTGTCAAACAGGATATGAAGCCATTCTGGGTGCTGATTACCCTTGGAAATAGTTTTATTTCCCTGTGACTGTACTTTTAAGCAAAACTAGCAATTAGAAAAGATAAAGTTAAAAATGAAATACAAGGATGAACATTTTGCCAAATATACATTTCCATTAGAAAAGAAATCTATAATGTAGCAACTCCACAGTCAGCCTGTTCTCTCCCTGAAAGTCATTAATGAGTTCATTCAAGTGTTTAGAATATAGCACCAAGTGGGGCTCAACCTTGCATAGAACAATGATCATTGCAGAGGCAAGCTTAAAGCTCATTGAGACTATAATGAAACCATAATGTTTCTTCCATTTTCAACACACAGCATTTTGTGAGCATTATCCTCATAAATTCTCATTATTCTCATAAATTTATTGGGCAGCTAGTTGGGGCAGTGGGTAGAGTGCCAGATCTGGAGTCAGAAAGACTCATCTCCCCAAGGTCAAATCTGGCCTCAGATACTTACTAGCTGTGTGACCTTGGGCAAGTACCTTAACTGTGTTTGCCTCAGTTTCATCATCTGTCAAATGACCTGGAGAAGGAAATGGAAAGCCATTCTAGTATCTTTGTCAAGAAAACCCCAAAAAAGGGTCATGAAGAGTTGGGACCAACTAAAAATTAACTGAACACACACACATTCTCATAAAGGGCCTGAATGAATACAAAATTCAATTTAGCCAATAATTGTTAAATACTTCCTATGCCAGTCATTTCAGTAAACCCTGGGGCTATAATATTAAAATAAGGCCTAGTCCCTGTCCCTAAGTAGCTTACTTTGTTGCTCATGATTCACAGACCTCAAAAGAGACCCATAACTCCCATCAGTAAGGAAATAGGCAACTAGTTGGTACAAGGGATAAGCATTTTGGACATGGAGCCAGGGAGTCCTGGGTTTGAAGTCTACCTCAGGAACTTAACTAGCAGACTGATTTAGGGACAGTCACCTGATCTCTTTCAGTGTTATTTTCCTCATCCATAAAATGGGGATAATAATAGCACCTCCTAGGGTAGTTGTCAGAATCAAATGAGATAGCATATACAAAATGATTTGCAAACTTTATAACACTATAAAATACTATTTATTATCATCAAATCAATTAATTATTGGAAGGAAATTAAGAATTGGCATATATATATATATATATATATATATATATATATATATATATACTGATTCCTTTAGGTAAATTATTCCTTTGGGAGAGTGATGTCAAACTTGCATGTTGACTTACAAAACCACAAATGAACATTATACATGGTTTTTTTTGTACTTTTTTCATTTTGTTAAACATTTCCCAATTACATTGTAATCTTTAATCTGGTTCTGACTTGCCTGTCAACTGTGAATCTGACACCTCTGCTCTAGGATAGTGAAGAGGACAGCCAGTGGCCCAAGGAAGTTAATGCACCAGCCCAAGGTTCAGCAAGTTTGAAAATCTCTTGCTTCGCCTTGTCTTCATATGGCATGAACTCAAGGTCCTTTGCCATCTTGGATGTCCCCTTTGACATTCTCTCCAGCTTAACATTCTGGTTCCTTTAACATGGATTCATTCAACAAACATTTATTAAATTTCAGGCACTCTTCTAGGCCACGAGGAAATAAAGACCATACAAGATGGTGACTTCTCTCAAGGAGCTTACATTCTATCACAAGGAAACACCAGGTATGCAGAAAAGTAGCTATAAAACACATGCAAGTAATTTTTTGAGGGGGATAGGACATTAGTAATAAGGGGGATGGGGACATTGCTCATATAGGTGGAACTTGAGCTGAGTTTTGAAGGAAGATATTATTTTTCTGAGAAGGAGATAGGGAAAGGTTGCATTCCAGGAATGGGAGATGGCCAGGCCAAAGTAAGGTCTTGTCCTGCCCAAGAACCAAGGGTTTAAGGATTCTGAGGTCACAGCGAGGAAGAAGAGACTTAGGAAGAGTGAGAATCAAGGTGAGATGGAAAGAGTAGGAGGTTATGATCAGACAAAAGAACTTCACAGTTTTTAACCATGGAAGTAAAACCCCTGTTGATGACGGTAGAATCAAGGTATGATCATCCCTATGTGTGAATGACTCCAGTAAAGATGAAGGTCATAAAAGTAAAGGAGGCTGATGAACTAGGAGGTTAGGGCATTTAAAGGTTATGTACCCAAACATAAGGGAAGAAACTGGGGTAGAGGCAAAGACTATGAGCAAAATACTGGCCTTTTTGAAAAAGAAGGAAAGTGTTGACTAAGGCACAACACAGTGGTACCATCTCCTCCCTAGGTGCTCTATGAGCAAAGCAAAATTACAGTAGCTCAAAAGAAACTTGAGATGCACAAATTTAGATACCTTTATTCCCCATGTTCATAGGGCTTATTTGGGTCCAACCTATGGTAGAGTCTTTTGAACTGTTATTGGTCTGATCAGTCACAGCTGGACACACTGTACCTTGACCCCCATATACTGATATCATTTTGGTCCTCTGTGACCACAAAGGATAACAACCAATCATCTAAACAGTATGCCTGTCTTAATGTAGCCCAATATTGTATTAGACTTTTTCGCTGTGTTGTTCATTTTAAGCTTGTAGTCCATTACAACCCCTAGGCCTTTTTCAGGGGAGCTGGTGTCTAACTGTGTCTCTCTTGACCTTCCTTTGCCCACCCCAAGCCCAGCCTACACCTTATACTTGTATGGTTGAATTTTTGAACCCAAAGGTAAAAATTTACATTTATCCCTATACTATTTCATCTAATAGAATGGAATTAATGTTGTAAACTGTCAAGATTCTTTTGAATTGTGATCCAGTCATCCTGTATATGTCATCCTTACCAGCTTTCAAATCAAGTCACTTGCAAATCTGATAAGCACACATTTATATGTTTTTATTCAAGTCATTGATAAAAGTGTTTAGATGGCTTAGTGAACACTATTTACCTACTTACTGTCGGGATTTGATGGAACAAAACTCCTTTATTTTGGTTCATGATGAATAAATAAAAGTACAAAAAAACCCATAGATAATGTTCATTTGTGGTTTTCTAAGTCAACATGCAACCCACAGGAATCTTTTTCAAGTTTGACGCTTGTCCAGAGGAATAATTTAGCTAAAGGAATCAGTATCTATCTATCTATCTATCTATCTACATATATATATATATATATACACCAATTCTTAATTTCTTCCCAAAAATTAATTGATTTAATGATAATAAATAGTATTTTATACTGTTTTAAAGTTTGCAAATCACTTCACATATTTAATAAATATTAAATTTAATAAATATTACATATTTAATAAATATTTTAAAAGTATACTCATCTAAGAGTCTAGACAATTTATTGCTCTCATTTCTTTTTAATGCCATTTTGGAATCGGGTTATATTAGTCTTATGGTCCCATTCCTTTCATCAGCTGATATTATTTTAATTTTTTATTTTCCTTTCTTCTCTTTTATCTTCTCTCCATATGTTCCTCTTACCCTTCTTTTCCCCTTTGAGTTGGGTGATATTTTGGCTGGGCCATAAGTCAACTTGCCTTGTTTCTTGTCACTGGACTTTGATGATTCTAAAGGAGAAAGTAAGGCTTTTTCACAGCTTTGCCTCACTTAAATCCAATTCACTTGCAAGTCATCACCCTCCTGATGTCATTGGTCCTCTTTAAGAACAAAGGATGAACAACTCAAGTGGCTGATATTTTGTATTTGCATTTCTTGATTTATTCTGTAAAGATGTTCATATAAAGTTAGACATTGCCCAACCCCTAGCAGTCCCAAAAGTGACCTTTGGCTTCTTCTTTTGCTATCTCATTCCTATCTTTCCCAGATTTTCCTTTGCTTTCCTGTTAATCTACCATTGCCGAGCTTTTTACTTCCCCAAGGGCCATCCCTACAAGTAGCTTAGTTTTTCCTACTCACTTTTCAGAAGAGAAACAGTACAAGATTTCTAACCATGGAACTTGGAGCACAGATTTCATCAGCTTTGCAAAGCAATGCAGTATAAAATATTTAAAGACCTATTTTTCTAACCCAGTTCCCATATTTAGAACCAAAAGAATGAAGACAATCCTTTTTTATGTCTTGCCTAACTTAAACTATTACTTTCAACAGGCAAGCAGAGGTTTTTCCAAGGCTGGGATTATAGTACTTTTAATCTATTTTGAAAAAGAGAAATCTTTGGGGCAAAGGGGTTCAAGGTTTGACTGAAAACATCTCTGAGTCAGTTTTTTACTTAATACTAAATCCATCAGTTCTTATTGCCTTCAGAGCATTAAGTCAGAAGATCTGAGATCAGATTTTACCTCTGACACATGCTATCTGTGTGAGCTTGGGTCAATTCCTTAATCTCCCTGGGCTTCAGTCTAATCATCTGTTAAATGAGGGTACTGTACTAGTTGACCTCTGAGACTAATCTAGGACCCTAGAGTAAAGACAGTAGCCATATATCCTACAGGTTGATGGAGAAAGGATGAAACTCTCCAAAAACTCCCTTCAACTCCTTCTAGGACTAAGACTTTGCTTCATTACCTGGCACACACCTTTGTATAGTATTAAGGAATCTGGTGCCTGGATGTGTATGAGATCACTGCACAAAGGCAGAAAAGCATGGGCTTATCAGATTAGGGTAGCCTCATATCACAAAGGTATACAAGAACAATGAGAAAAAGGAAAAACTCAGAATTATGCTCTTGTATCAGAATGGTATCTGTTCCCCTAAGCAGATATTCATAACAAATGAGAGTCAAGGAGTTTTGTTTGGTCAATTCTCTCTTCTCCTACATATAAGAACAGCCAGAATAGTTTTAGGAAATTAATCCTTTCTTTGCCTTCTAGAGAATCAGGCTGGCAGAGCCTTTACTATCATTACAGGCTTACCATAATTGCTATCTGGCAACATCCTTATTTACAACAAGCTTAACCCTGACACAAAGTCAAAATTATTTGAAATGGCAAAATAAGTTACATTTTTTTTCTTTCAAGAATAATCACAATAGCTCATAATTATGTGGTTTAGACAGAACTTCTTCACAACAATCCAATGAGGAAGACAATATAAATATGATTCCCATTTTTATAGAAATGGAGCCTCATCAAGGTTAAATGATTTATGCACAATTATTAACTATTGAAGTAGACACTTGAACCCAAGACTGATGACACCAAGTCCTCTGGTACTCTCTGACTACATCTCACTAAACAATGCAATGGAGTGAATGGCTTCATTAAATAAGTGCAGATTTTTAATAAGGTCATAGAGTCATAGATCTAGAACTGCAAAGGAAGTTAGAGGTTACCTAGTGTGACCCCTTCATTTTAAGTATAAGAAAAGTGACACCCAAATAAATTAAGTAATGAGGTAATCTGTGTTAGAATTAAGCCCTTTTTTCAGAAGTTCAGAAATTTATCTAAACAAAAGGGCATTGAATAAAATTGTTCAGTCCTATAAACGTGGTCATGATATTGAGTACATTTTAATTGGAATTCTGTGAAAAAGGATTCTTATTCACTTCTATCTTTTACACCTCAGTACAGAAATATTTATGCTGATCATGATAACTTCAGGAACTATTAAGAATATGAGATTCCTTCTGATTAAAAAATAATAAATTACATTCATGCAATAGTTTTATTTTATTTCATTCTAATTCTTTGACAACTGGTATCTGTATATGATACTTAATGGTAACTTCACATTAATGAGAGGGGAGGCTTCACTTGGAAGATTTCTAGCATTGAAAAGCCCATAGACATCAATTTATTCAACATGGCAGAAATAATGGCTAACTCAACCTCATTAAGAACTAAATTACTTTTTTTAAATACAGTCTTTTTGTTCAGTCATTTTATTTGTGTCTGACTCTTTGTGATCTAATTTGAGGTTTTCTTGGCAAAGATACTAAAGTAACTTGACATTTCCTTCTCTAACTCATTTTACAGATGAGGAAATTGAGACAAACAAGGGTAAGTGAGTTGCCCAAGGTCACGAAGCTAGTAAACATCTGAGGCCAGATTTGAACCCAGGAAGATAAGTCTTCCTGATTCCAGGCCCAGCACTCTATCCACTATGCCACTTTCCTCTCCCCGAAATGCAGTAGGCTACATAAATCCCAGTTATGCATACGGTTATAATAATTTGTTAATCCCAAAACACATACTCCAGAGGGAATTTTTATACAGTGTCAGACTTTCATCTCTGACATATAGGTAACATCTATGCATATGCATACATTTATATATATATATATATATATATATATATATGTGAAATGAAATTTAATAATTATAATTATTTGTCATTGTACAAAAATCCTAACAACCTAAGTGTCCAGTAATTGAAAAATGTTTGAACAAACTAGAATGTCAATGTAATGAAATGCTATAACGCAATAAAGATGGATAAATATAAAGAAATGTAAGATAATATAAAGGAATATAAAGAAATTTTAATATAAAAGAATATGAAGCCAATTTGGAAGACAAAGAAGTAGCTATATAACTGGGCTTAGTCTCTGGGAGACCTGGATTGAATCCCACTACTGTTGTATTCTGGCCTTATGACCCTGGCCAAGTAATTTAACCTCTCCTCAGTGTCCCAGGCAATTTCCTAAGACTATAAATTGCAGAAAAGGGGATGATCTGCATTGGTAGAGGAAATTCCACACTGAGAACAGTAGAACAGTATTCATATTAAGAGTGTATCTATACATAAGAATACATGCAGAAATATAAGGATGGATATAGAAAATTGCCCACTGATAACTTCAAAAACATTGACTGAAAGTCATTCCTCTGTATTCTCTTCTGTACATTCTGTACCTTTTAGATTATGAGGCTCTTTATGGTGGAGAGAGTGTATTTTAAATTCTTGTAATAGAAAGTCATTCTGCAGTTCATTTACTTGTTTGATTTTAAAGGTCTATACTGGAGAAACAAACCACCCTGGGAGTATTATGCTTTTATTATTGTTGCTAAAGGACCTTCCTTTTCTGTGTATCTTGGGAAATCCTTCTGTAGGGGCAACTGGTCTCCTCCTAGGACGTAATTGTTTTCAAATCCAAGGGTTTTTGTTTTTATTTTTTACACAAACTCAATCTTGCTTTTCTCTCTTCTACACTCTTCTCTACAAACTGTTTATCACCATTTATAATGATGATGCATACATTGCTAAATGGTTGTCCCAGCTGGAAGTTGAAAGAGAACCAAAGGTCATCCTGTCCTTAGAATTGAGAGGCCAGTCTGCTGTAGGGATCCCATGGCATTTTTAATGAGACAAAATCCTGAGCTAAAACTTTTTTCTTTTCTTAATATAGAAGGAGCATTGTGCTAGCCAGCCTCTGCCTAGTGATGTCCTTAAGCATCCTCTATAAGGAAAAGCACTCCAGAAATGAAAACATTTCTGTGAACAGCTGAAATGAGTTCCCATATTTTAAATTAAGTTTTTCAAACCTTTGCAAAATAGATTTACAATGCCTCTGTGCCTCGCCGAAGCTCTAAGTGCACTGAGGTGTGATTAACTTGGGAAGGGAAGTACAACAACAAAGTTTGCTATTCCTAAGAGGAACTCAGTATGATACTGTGACATCAGGTTTTCTGTTTATCCCTAAGGCTGGTATTGCAATGACTTCAAGGTTTGATGGTGTTTTTTCTTTTCTCTTCTTTCTTTCCTTTTTTTTTTTAAAGATGCTGAGCAGCAGGCTAATGGATACACAGCAGGGTGTAAAGACAGCAGAAAGCAGGGGAATCAGATGTGAGCCTATTCCTCAGAGATACCCTGCTAGGACAGAGCTAACTAACCAGGGCTTCAGCCGTCTTCTCTTGGGGAACATGCTCTGATGCTTCCCTGCCCACTCGGGCTTCTTCTACTCGTTTGTATTAAAATGCTCCCACAGATAAATCATGGCTTTTACATGATATGACCCTCTTCTTTCTTGAGAAAAAAAAAGCCAACCAAACTTCGAAGCAATAAGATGGGAAAAGCTCAGCTATTTTCATACAGCAAATACGATATATGTAACTATCACACCTCCTTAGTGTTTGAACTTTGTGGGGCTGAATCTTTATATCTGCCCCCTAGTTTATTGAGGGGACTCAGGCACTTCCTGCTCCATGGAGCTCTATTGTTATTATGAATAAAGCCAAAATATGCCTACAAGTCCTTTAAACAATTTTTTTTGTTTTAGATTTTTTTTCCCAAGAAACTTACAAGTCAGCCACCAAGATTACCAGATGGCTCATTCCTTCAAGTAATCTCTTGCAAAACTAATTTATTTTGATTTGATTCTCTGTTAGAATTACAGGTTAATGGAGAACCACTGTTAGAGATTGAATTTGTATTATAGCAATGAGGCTAGACAACTTAGATGGTTCAGTATTGGGCCTGGAGTCATGAAGTTTTAGTCATTACAACCCTGTCTGAATCTTTGTGACCCCATTTGGGGTTTTCTTGGCAAAGGTGCCAGAGTGATTTGCCATTTCCTTCTCCAGCTCATTTTACAGATGAAGAAACTGAGGCAAACAGGGTTAAGTGACTTGTCCAGGGTCACCCAGCTAGTTAAGTGTTTGAGGTCAGATCTGAGTCTTCCTGACTCCAGGCCCGGTGTTCTATCCACTGAACCACCCAGCTGCTCTGGATTCTAGTAGCTGATGTCTATATAGCTCTCTAAGGTTTACAAAGTATTTTGTATGTTATCTCATTTCACCTTCCCAACAATCCTCGAGTTACTGGAGGAATGATTATTCTTACTCTAGAGATAAGGAAACTAAAGCTCAGATGAGGTAGAAATGATTCCCAAGGTCACACAGTTAATTAGTGATGGAGGCAGGATATGGACAAAGGTCTCTTGAGACTCGAACTCCAAAACTCTTTCCACCTAATGGCACAGTTTCACCATTCATTCCAAAATGACTTATTTTAAAATTAATGACAATGAGTGACTAAACCTGTCTTTTGACAACACTCTTCCAATAATGGAAAAATCTGGAATCTAAAGGCTTTTGCAAATTGCATAATGGCAGTCTTTGAAGAATTAAAGGCTATTGTCACTCAGAAGGCAATGGAGAGGTGCATGGTGGGCCATATCAGGTAATAATGTATCACAAATGAAGAGGGGCTCATGATATGCAGTGTAAAGAATGCCATCAGAGAAAGGTATAACCAGTGGGGTAAAAGGGCTAGTGAGGTGGTGAGAGGGAGGAATAACTGGGGAACAGTCCACATATTCCACTGGAAGTACCCCCACTAGACTTCCCCATGGAGGGTTTCTAGGAGGACATTAACAAGATTTGCATGGGATGAGATGACACTGACATCATGACCCACAGAATATTCCTATATTGCTAATCTTGCTGGGAGAGAGACTATTACTTCCCATCTCACTCAGGTCTCTTCATCACATCCTTCTTGTTTTAGTCGATCCCAAATTAGACCAGTGAGAAACCAATCACAAGAGGGTTAAAATTTTCATCTTATGTTAAAATATACTGACAGATAAAAAAATCAGCCCTTTCCTAACAAATATTACACAATGCTTACTAAACAACAACAAGAGCAAGACTCCACACTTGTTCTTAGTGATTTAAATAGAAAGAACAAATGGGAAGGAAAATTTCAGCGGAGAGTGATTTATAGAAGGGCCACTGACTGAAGACTGAGGCAATGGGCCTGGCACTAGGTCAACCACGCGGACATTTGATCTCTTTTATTTTATATCTCTTGTGTTCTTAATCTATTGCATTTTAATTTGCCCATCAACAAAACAAAAATCAAAATAGCTGCCCCATGTGAAAATGAAAACATATACATGCAGAGTAGTCGCAGAATTCTTTTTTAAACTGAAGAATCTGGTTATTTGAGCTTTAGGTTCCAGAATTTTAGATAGGTAGAATCTCTTCCTGAGTTCAAATGTGGCTGTAGACACTGCTAGCTGTTTGACCCTGGGTAAGTCACTTAACCCTGTTTGCCTCAGTTTCCCCATCTGTAAAATGAGCTGGAGAAGGAAACGGCAAACACTTCTAGTATCTTTGCCAAGAAAACCCCAAATGGGGTGATGAAGAATCAGACACACCTGTAACAACTGAACAACAAAAATGCTTTTTACCTGAAGATCTCATAATCTTTAAAAGGAAATAAAGAATGAGCCAAGAGATCCGTGTCACTCTGCTGAAAAAGGTCAGCTGATTTGATATTGACAAACACCTGAATTATAATTTAAGTCAAAAGAACAAGTTTATATTGCATGTATAGCAAGCCAGGGTGCCAGGCTAACGTTCTCAGCAGCCTCCCAAACCTATCCTAGGGAGATAGAGCAGATAGTCAGGATTCTGAGTGTAGCAATCAATCAGTAAACATGCATTTATTAATTATTATTTGTAGGGGGTCATGCTGATGTTGGTCCTCATGAGGCCCCACTTAACTGAATGTAAGTCCCTTCAGGGCAAGGAGTTGTATCATCTTTGTCTTTATAGCCCCAACCCCTGACACATAACAGACAAAGTTTGTTGATGTGAATTGGATTGTCTCTGTCTTGACGATGTTATATATCTATTGCATCTGAATCTGAGCATTCCTGGGAATAAGAAAGAGCCAGCTCTTATAGAAACTCTTATTAGAATGACTAATTAATCAGGTGATTGATATCATTGTGTGATATCACTGAGATACGGAACTTCTAAGCAAAACAAAACAAAACAACAAAAACTCCTTCCACCAACAATGAAGGGTAGCTGGTCTGTGACTGATATTCTCTGCGAGCTACCTGGAGCCTTGAGAGCCTAAGTGACTTTCCTAGGATCTAACAGCCACAATATGTCATAGACGGGACTTGAAGTCAGGTGTTTCTGACCCTGAGCCAGCTCATCTCACATCATTATTGTCTCATGTCAAGGACTTAGCTGATGTTGAATATATAAACATGACTAAGTACAATAGAGTGATTCTGACCAAATTGCAGCATGTTTTGAAGTTATGGAGTCAGAACTTCTTTTTTTAATAAATAGAATACCAGAAATAAAAGAGGATCTTACTAGAGTGTGATGTTTTTAATTCCAGAACTTTTTCCACCCAACGCTTCAATTTTTAAAAAGAACAAGGATATTTCACACTCTTTATATTTAGACTACATCTATTTTTAGGTTCCCTTTCAACTTTGCACTTCAGATTTCATTTTATTACCGATTCAATGGATAATTTAAAACTCAAAGAATGAATATGCATTAGTTATTTATAGCCATTAGAGAAATGAAATTTCCATCTTCATGACAGCTCTTTTTCCAGGTTAATGTGAGAAAGCCAAGCATATCTCAGAAGTACTAAAAATGAAGTAGTAGATAAGACTTGGGCATAATGGTTGCAAAGTCCTAAAAAAAAAAAACGCAATGTTTTTTAATGGAAGTTGCATAGAGTGAGAAACTAAATAGATTTTGCTCTCTCTACATGGGCTTTCACTCTGAAGTGAAAATGAGGCCCAATATGATTCGAGCTAAGTAGGGGGTAAAGAACAAACCAGGTTTTCCTTTTCCAAACAAATAAACAGAAATAAAACTAAATAGTCAATGTACACTGAGCTGTCACTGCTAATATAAGAGAGTCTTCCTTTCTCCCAAATAAGCTAGATTCCCAAAGTGGTGCATGAATGCAAGAGTTTACTACTGTCTTTTACTACACTTCTGAAGTGAAGACATAGGGGGATGATTTTGATTGAGCCAAACTATTTTTATATGATTATATTATATTTCTATAATGTTACAATAATATAATAATATATTAAAATGCAATTGTCGAACATAACTTGGTTGCATTAATAATAACACTAATATTAAAAAGTATTTATTAAAGCACTCAAAGTGCTTTTCAAAGCACTTTACAAATATCTCATTTGAGTCTCACAATAACTTTATGAGACACACCAGGTGCTATATGTGTTAATTCCATTTTATAGGAAACTGAGGCTCAGAGAGTTAGGATGACTAGGTCAAGGGAACATGGCTAATAGTGATGGCAAACCATTCCAGTAACTTTGCCAAGAAAGCCCCAAATGTGGTCAGGAGGAGTCAGATACAACTGAAGATGACTGAACAACAGCAAAAATAGTCTGCCCCTAGATGTGTGTGATATCATTGATAGATGGAACTTCTAAACAAAAAAATCAAAGAAATAAAACAAAACCCCAAAAATCAAAGACAAAAAAGCCTCCTTCCACGAACATGGACGGGTAGCTGGTCTATGACTGATTTTCTTTTAGAGCTTTCTAGAGCCTTGGGACCTAAGTGACTTTCAATGAAGTGAAGAGATGTCATTTTAGAACCATCCTTGTGTTCAACAAGTATTTCTTCAGAGGTAGGGTTTGGAATTCAGGTCTTTCTGAGTCCAAATCCAGCCCAGAATTTGTTTCAGGCACTCATAAAATCCTAGACCATAAATCTGGAAAGGACTACAAGATATTATCTTACATAGCCCTTCTCTCTTAAAACTTCCTTTGCAAATGAGGCAATTGAGGCTTTGAGAGAGAGGGTTACTGACCTGTCCAAGGTCATACAGCTGGAAAACAGCAGAAAGGGAAAGAGAATCACCTCTACTGATTCCTTCTCCATATGGGTGTTCAGTATTCTGAGAAAAGAGAGCAAATCAAGTTTCAAGCACTACAAAAAGGTCTTGACAGGTTATGATAATACCCGAGCTTCCATAGCTGTTCTATCCTGCTTTTACTTTCCTGGGTGAGATGGGGCTCTCCGACACTCACAAGTAAAAGTTACCTGATACAGAGGCATGCAGATGCTATCAATCCATTCCAGCTGTAACCGAGGCAGTTCATCTTTTCGGTTTCGATCAAAAATAGCCTAAAATGAAGGGGAAAAAGAAACCACACATACACTCTATTACACATGGGTATTTCACATATGCTTTTAGCTAATACTCTGTAGCCATGATTCAATTTTTACAAACTGAACACTTCACAGATCACAGCAAATCTGCACATACATACACCTGCATCTTATTCCTTTATCTAGGATGGAAAATAAATGATTTTCACCTGTTTTGTGAGATTTATAAGCTAAATTTATTTGAGTTTTGTAGTGTGTAATTACTTGGGGCCAAAGACATTTATAAATATCAGAACTCCTCCTAAAATCAAGTTAGTAGAAAGTGGGTGCCCAGTTTAAAGGGAGGGCATGGATTTTAGTGCCATGAAAATAGAACAGATTTTCATTTTCAATATGAGGTACAATAGAATAGAATGAGATAGCTTGGCAAAGGGCCCTAAATAGATGCTTTGTTTGAAATAAAGAAAATTTGCATTCACCTACTTCATGGGAGGTTGTTAATCTGTCAGATTTTAGTGATATAAATACTTTATTTTGTATGTTTATTAGAGGGTTTCCTTCCTTCACAGGATTTCTGAATTTCCATCTTTGGAATCAGGACCTTAAGCTTGCCTTTTTCAGCTCTTATGTCTACAAATCTCCACATAAATGAAAAGGTCTTTGACTAGACTAAATATTGCTCATTTGAAGAAACTAACAAACTTTTCTGCCTCTAAGCAGAACAATGAAAAAAGCCTGTACTTACTCCATGGTGTAATTTCTATTCCTGATAATACTGATAATATCTGATAATATTTTACCTTTCTCCAAATACTCTGGTGGCTCCTCCTGAATTTACTAAGCCTCACTGGTCCAACTTTGAACAGAATCTATTATTTGAACAGTTTTATTAACATCCTGTCCTCCCAGTATGCATCTCTCATTTCCCCGCTCTGTACCACCTATCTCTGGATTCTGTTTCCATAAAGTTTAAAAAAAGAATCTTGCTTTGTTCAATCTGAGAGCTTCTTTCTCTTCAGACCAGACTTGGACATATGGTAATCAACAATGTTTCACTGCTTTCCTCTTTTCCCCTGACTTTGTTGGGTTTGAAGTCAGGAAGATGAGTCTTCCTGAATTCAAATTTGGCCTCAGACATTTACTGGCTGTGTGACCCTGAGCAAGTCACTTAACCTTGTTTGCCTTAGTGTCCTCATCTGTAAAGTGAGCTAGAGAAAGAAACGGTAAACTCTAGTAACTTTGCCAAGAAAACCCCAAATGGGATCACAAAGAGTCAAACATTAACTGAACAACAGAGCAAAAAAACCCCCTCAAACTCTCCACATTTATGGCAGTGCTCCCTTAAATATACTAATCTTATTCTCCTCAAATCCCATGGTTTACTTCTCCACTGTACCTCAGCCAAACATATCCTGGATATCCTGGGTTTCACTCTTACTTATAAGTGTTCCACTTCCATGATAAAGAACTTACATTTCTCTGACCAAAGCTTCTTATATTCCATCTCTCTCTAGGCCTCATGCCTTCTAAACCCATTCTTTGCCCTCACTGAGAACTAAAATTCTTCCACATCTCAACATTTTCTCAAGGTTGGCCATCAGCCTGTCCTCCTGCTCCCACCCACTCTTTCCTCTCAACTGGAACCTTGTTGCAGATCCCCTATTTCCATCAAAGCCATCACTTTTCTTTCCATCTCTCATCTTCATTATCTCAATGCTAATTCTTAACTCCTCATTCTCCCTGGCTAGCCTAGGACCAGCCTAGTTTGGTTAAGAAATTGTCATCCCCAGAAGACTGGTCAACAGGGCAGCTAGATGGCCCAGTGTCCTAGGTCTGCATTCAGGAACACCTGATTACAAATCCAGTTCAGATGCTTACTGTGTAATCTTAGACAAGTCATTTACCCTCTGCTTTCCCCATTTGTAAAATGGAGATAATAATAGCACCTACCTCCCAGGGTTGTTGGGGAGATCAAATGAGATAATAAGTGTAAAGCACTAGCTAAGTGCCTGGCTCATAGTAGGTACTATTTAAATGCTGGTTATTATTATGATTTATTTCGCTACTGCCACTCATGCAGACCTTCTGATGTATGTGAGGAGAGGCCATACCTACACTGTGAAACCATGGCTCTTTTGAGTTATTCTAACAGGGATGGGGAAGCTGTGGCCTCAAGACCACAGGCAGCCTTCTGGGTGCTTGGGTGTGGCCTTTTGACTCAGTCCAAGTTTTACAGAACAAATCCTTTTATTATTCCTTCTTCTGGGAAGTTTGTAGTCAGCCAAAGGACCACACTTGAGGACCTAGAGGGCCACGTGTGGCCTTGAGGCTATAGGTTCCCCACCCCTGTCTAACCTGACAAGAAAAAATAAAGATGAAAGTTGGTAATTGTTTGCATGCTTCTTAGTGCTGTCATGGAAGACCTCAGTCAGTCAGCCTCGTTGTAAGGGTCAGCTTCCTCTTTGTGGGACACTGTGAGGAAAGAGTCTCATTTAGATTTGGGTCAAATTAATTACCTTCATGCCTTTCAGATAATCCCTTTACCTGAGCCTACAAGACAAAGGCTCCTCAGCCCTGCTTCATTGCGGCATCCAGCCCTCCAACACTGGCAATTTACTCATATTTTTCTCATTTAATTAAATGACCTGTGGTATTACTGCATTGTAAACCCTTCAGTTGCTGCCTGGGAAGCAGTTTTTAAAAGGAAAAAAAAAACCTTCTGAAAGTGTGTGCAGTTGAAAGCCACTTGGGTCATGCATAGCCTTCAGACATAAACACTGAGCACTCCAGTCCACGAGCTTTATTTCTGTAATCAAACTCAGTCACACTGCCTGGGGCCTCTCATAGCACCCCCCCCCTCCCATCCCACTCCCCTCCTTTTTTACTTCTCTTAGGAAGTTGTCACATTCTGCCTCTTACAATAATACTGAATCTCTCTCCTCCACCCTATTAGATTATAAGTACCTAGAGAACAAAGACTTGGCTTCACTTATGTTTTATATCCTCTTCCCCTCCTCCTACCCTCCAAAAAAGGGATCTAACATTGCTTTGTCCATAGTAGAGGCTATTTATTGGTTACTGGATTTGAATTCCTTCTTAAAGTTGCTAGAGCCAATGAGAGTTATTGCCTTTAACGGGTTTCTATTCTACCAAGGGAGACCATTCCTATTCTCATGACCTGTGTGACTTTAATTTACCTGGGCCTTGGTTTCCTTTCTGTGTAAAACAAGAGGTTGGATGGGACGGGCTTTGAGGTCCCTTCCAGTTCTATATCTATAATCTGTGTCATGTATATAAATGAAAGAACAAAACACGACAAAAACAAAGTAGCTTTGGAGGTCCGGCATTAGTAGCCAGGTCAAGAGAAGAATAATTGAGGAGGCAGTGCTTGGACTGGGCTTCAAAGGGAGCTGGTGAGATTCAAGGGGGAGAAGTGAAGACCTCTTCCAGGCAGAAGCAGTCCCAAACCATTTGGAATAAAAAGCTCTGACTTTACATAAGCTTAGTATACTGCCTGGCACATAGTAGGTGCTAAAGAAATTTTTATTGATTGATTGATCATGATTGATAAGTAGAGCCAACAAATTTCTGTCCTCTGGGAAGTCGTTCTGTTGAATTTTCTCTGTCTTTTAATGCCATCAAAACAGGACTCCCAAAGCCCAGATTTCCCATAAATCATAAAGTACCTTCCAAAAGCCAAATTGCTGCATTTACTTTGCTTCACAGAGATAACTGGATTTGAGTAATGTCAGTGTGACTTTCCCACTAAGTTTGCACAAGATCTTGACTTGCATGTTAGGATCTAGCAAGAGTAAATTTTAGAGGGAAGAGTGCTTTCTGTATTGATGTCATGACAAGAGGATTCCTTCTGAATGTTCAGGAACAAAATAAGTATAAAGACACCAAACTTTCTCCAGGATCATTCATCTTTGGGCTTCCAAGTGTCATTCAGACTTTAATAAACACATATTATGCCCCTACAAGACAGGAAAGGTTGTGAGGGGGGCACATAGTCTACATTTTTAAAACTGAGAAATGAAACAGATGTGAAATGACTTACTTATGGTACTAGGAATTGAGTAAGAGAGAAACAACATTAAGAATGCCTAGTTCTCTACTGTAATCACTTGCCTTGGTTTTCTTGTCCTCAAAGCCAGAGACTTTGTCTTTCATCTTTTTTCTTTCTTTTAATTTAAAATCTGGAACTTAATAAATACCAAATAAAACAAGCATTTCCATCAACATAGTTGAGCAGAAAAAGCAGGTTGTACATGAAACTGATTATTTACGTAAAGCTTCCTTCTCTTTTATAGTATATAATATATTCAACACATAAACATGTAACTTTCAAAGCTGTCTTGACTGCCTGTGATTCCTTTTGTTCTGTGCATTTAAAAGTGTTATTAAAATTTTCTAATAAAATTTTTTAAAAATCCTTCCTTCTTTCTCAATATAGCAAGCATTTATTAAGCCAATGCCACATATAGTGCATTGTTCTAGGGGCTGGGAATGCAAAATAAAAGTCCCTGTTCTCAAGGTGCTTTTACATTCTACTTTATTTTCTTTCGTATTAGTCAGACAAATATTTATTATTCAGTATCACCTGCGTGCTCAGCAGTACTTTTCCTACAGTCCAATATCTCTACTTCCTGCTGGCTATATTCGAGGGCTTCTTGGGTGCCAGGTAAATGCTTATCGAGAATCTTTCTGCCTTTGTTTCCCTCATTTAGAATCTTGGGAGAATTTGCCCTTTGGCAGCCATATCTAAGTTTAGACTCTTAGACTTTCAAGCCTGTTTCTCCCCATTTATTCACTCTTTTGCTTTCAGCTACTTGATAGCTGAGAGATTCATTTTCTGTTTCAGTTTCATAAAAATAAGAATAAACTTACTGAAGGGGTGAGTTTGAGTTCAGCTCTCTCTCTGTCTCCTTGTTCAAAGAACTCACTGGTTACTAGTTCAGCCACCTGAAAAACATCAGCATTTTAATTCTTTTTTGTGGACATTTTTAGTGAACAACAGAAATTATTTCAACTTTGGCATAGCTCAAGCTTACAACATCTACCTTCCCAAAGTAGGAAAGCATGGTAACCTCTTATATTTGGGGACGTTACTGAATACACCAATGACAATGCCTTTACTGTTCTAAACTAATCAAAACATTTTAAAAATGCTTCCTTTATGCAGCTATGTGGAGAGACTTTATTTCCATAGTCTTGCTTCCTTACTAAGGTTGAAACATTAGACCAACATGTCATAGTGTAGAACAGGGTGAGGAACCTGTAGCCTTGAGGCCACAGGCAAAGGGCTGCACTTGAGGACCTAGAGAATCACATGGCGCCGTGAGGCTGCAGTTTCCCCAACCCTGGTAACATCTTCTGGTAAGGAAACGAATCAAATATCAATTTAAGTACCCCATTATTATTTTCACACAGATTATTTTATCTAATGGGTCATCCATAGTATATTTACATCTCTAACTGACTTCCTTCTGCTACAAAGAACCCCTCCAGGTGACTTCTCTCAGACTTACTTTAAACACACCTAGGCAATGATGACTACAGAACTACAGGAGCCTATAAAGAACTAACACCTACTTTGTAGGTTAGGTTTGTTACATAATGGTCTTTTTATAACACACCATTGTCATTTCTGTGGGAACATGAATTGAGATGCAGTCTATTCAAATTCACAGAAGAGGCATTTCCATTCCAGACTGATCAAAACGTTACCCACAAATTAAATTTGCTACCTCTCAGGCCACATAAACACATTGCAAAGCTGAAAGACCATGACTTCTTTGGATTATCTGCTCTTTGGAATTTTGCATGACATTGGTTCTTTTCCATGAGTATGGATGATCGACAGTTGATTAGTTGATGAGAATGAGACATTTTTTTCATCAAGCCCTAGGGATAGTTTGTGGGAAATTTTGGTGTTATTTTAGTAGCTAAGTGAGTATTAGCATCTACTTTCAATAATGTGATTGAAGACTTATGATTTAAAATTCTGAAATGACTGAACAAAAACAAGAACAATGAAGAAATATCATAGGGAGAAGCAGAAGATCTTCAGTTTGTTGGATGGAGCCAAGAAAGAGTCCTGACTTCAAGGGAAGCAGGAAAACAACCCGGAAGTTCCTCTAGTTCTGTCTTGCTCACTAGAGTCTATAGTTCTGAGACTTTTAAAAAGATGTACTACTTAGGTCTAGTGAAGTGAAATGGACAGTAAATTCTGAGAATCAAGACAATCAATATGCCTTTCGCTTATGAGACTTTTCTCAATCCTAAAATACTACTATAATTAAAAAAAAAACCCTGAAAACCAGAAAGCAAATTAAAAATGGCAATTGTTCTGCCATTTACAAAAGCATTCTTTTGCCTAGAAAGGACCTCAAATTGTATTAGGAAGTAAGATGGTCAGACGGGTCAGATATAATATTTTTAACAAAGAAAGTTTGAGTCAAACTATGGCATAAAATCATTTGGACTTTATGTGTAAGATATGTAGATCTGTTTTTCCCCCCTCTGCTTTTGGCTCTCCTCCCCTATCATTTCTGATTCAGAATTTGTAAGCTATCACATGTTTTTTTCTAATTTTTTTTTAATTAACAAGTATTTATTTTCTGTCCCTTCCCATTTTCTGTCCTACCCACTTCCCTGGGGGAAAAAAGAAAAGAAAAACTCTTGATGTATATGCAGACATGCACGCACACACACACACACACACACACACACACACACACCTCTATCTCTATGTGTATCTATATCTATCAACAGTTTCATATATATGTAAATGCATGTGTGTACATATGTATATGTGTGTATATGCATATATATTTATATATCTATATGCCTATCTCAAGGAAAACAAATTTCTACATTGGCCAAATCTAAAATGTGTGTCATACTTTATATCTGTTTCTTCCCCATCATTTCGTTTCCTGGGGCTCACTTCTTTCTGCCCAGCAGGAATAAGGTTTCCAGGCAAGGATTAGAGCCTCAGGTGCTTTGTTCCCAAACTCAACAAGGTTCCTCTGGTTGCTCTTTGATTGAGTTTCTCAACACAACATAAATTAGATGTGTTCATCAGGCCCCACAGAGGTAGGAATCCTGTGTAGATCTGTAGCCCCTGGAAATCAGTGGAATAAAAAATACCTGTTCTTGTTCTTTAAAGCGCCCCTGAGGATCTCCCCAGCGCTTCTCCTACAGCTCAACTGGCACCACTATTTTGTTTTGTACTTAAAAACCCAATCAGGGACATTAAGTGACTCCTGATTGAATTTTTTATTAAAGAAGGAAATTTAGATGCTAATCAGACCTCAGGAGATCACTGGAGAAACCCACATGCTGTAGTTATACTTATGTGGGAAGATGGGTGGAAAGGACCCAAGAAAATCCCTTTTGGAAAAGGAAAGAAAGAAGCATAATTGGTATTAAAAATTCTTCAGGAATTCATTCTCAATAAGTAGATTCTATTTATTTATGAAAAATATTGCCTAAACTGTTTGAGATAAGCATCATTTAAAATATCTGTGACCACATAATTCAGAGGGAAAACATGTACAGGCAAAAGAGTGCTGGGTTTGGAGGCATAATAACAGTTTAGATAAATACTGATTTGTTGAAAATTTTGTCGGAGAGAGCCTGATCTTTTGTTTGTTAACACCTGATATAATTTATCTATTTATCAGTAAAAACACAGGTTGTTGTGAGGATCAAAAGAGATAACTGTGAAGTGCTTACCATGCTGTCTGGAATATTGTAAATGTTCTATGTTGTTGCTGTTCTGTTGTGTCCAACTCTTAGTGACCTCATGGATCATTGCATGCCAGCCCTTCTATCCTCTATTATCTCCCAAAGTCTGTCCACCCTCATGTTCATTGCTTCCATGAACAATCTATCCATTTCATCCTCTGCTCCCCCTCTCCTTTCTTCTTTTGCCTTCAATCTTTCCCAACATCAGGGTCTTTTCCAATGAGTTCCTGTCTTCTCATCATGGGGCCACTGTGTTAAAGCATCAGTTTCAGTATTTGTCCTTCCAAACAACAGTCTGAATTAATTTCTTTAAGTATTGACTTATTTGACCTCCTTGCTGTCCAAGAGACTCTCAAAAGTCTTCTCCAGCAGCACAACTTGAACATGTCAATTCTTTGGTCTCAGCTTTCCTTATAGTCCAATTCTCACAGTCATACATTGCTACTGGAAAAACCACAGACTTGACAATACAGACCTTTGTCAGAAAAGTTCTCTGTTTTTTTAGTATGTTGTTATTATTATAATACTAGCTGTGTGTTATGGGGTCAGTCATTAAATCTCTGTTTGCCTAATTTTCCTCAACTATGAAATTGAGATAATAGGGTACCTACCTTCTAGGGCTGATGCGAGGATCAACTTGAAATAATATTTGTACAGTGCCTGACACATAGCAGGTTGTATATAAATGCTAGCTGTTATCATTCTTATCATTGTTGTTGATCTCTATTCCACATAGCTTAGAAATTATGAGAATTGTGTATGACAACATCTATTAAAACATTACTCTCAAAGTTTTATGGATCAATATTATATCTGGGTGATTTTAGGCAATAGCTCCATCTGTGATAATACTCTGGTTATCGTAAGGTTTAGTTGCTGGGTTCTCCAACAAACTTTAAAGTCTGTATTTGTAGTATGGAGATTTCCCATCTGTTAGTTTATGCAAGACACTGAGTTTCTGATGTATAATTATAGCCAGAAGGTCATGTTGTATTCAGAAAGTGATAGATTTTTTGCATCTTGCTGTGATGTACTACACAATTCTACTGTACGCCTTCATTATCTGCATTGATCACTGAGCTCAGGGTTCGTAAGTCTGAATCTGTAATTTTTGGTGGAGATGGCCCGATCGGGAATTGACATCATTGACCCCTCTTTTCCTATAAACAAATATGCATAACTCAGACATTTACTTGACATTTCTTTGTCAGCATATTGTTGGCTGATTTCACAGCTACCGATAGATAAGTCTTATGATTCCATTCTTGGATTTTAGTTGCTTTATAGATTCCATCAAGAGTTAAACCATTAACAAATACATTTGACAAATCCATTGACATATACCCATTGTTGACCTTTACTATTACTCAGTGATACCTACTTGTTCTAAAAGAATTCCTATGTTTCTAACCTGCTCAGGCACTCTGAAAATATCATGTCCCTTCTTCCTTTCTGAGGAAGGAGGGTTAATTTTCTATAACTAGCATGGCATGATAGGTCTTGGATTTTGTAAATATTGTATAGGTCAGATCTCTCATAGTCCATCTTATAGTTCCAAAAATGTATGTTATGAAGGTTTTAATTACTTTAAACACTAGTAAGACTCTTAACATTCTCAGCTACAGTCTTCTTCTTGAGCTTTTATTCTTTTTTTTAAAAATTGATTTGTTTATTTACTGTTAGTTTACAAGAATCAGTTCCACAATCCCTTGAGTTAAAAATTTTCTCCCCTCCCTTCCCCACTTCCACCCCATAGTGGCAGCATGCACTCATGTACAGGATCAGCAAATACTTTCACACTGGACATTAGTCTGTTTGTATAGAAGAGTTGTAACCAATGGAATGAACAATGGGAAAGAGGAAACAAAACTAAACATGGAAAACAACAAGAGCGTGTATAAATTTTTCTTTGGAGGGGGGAAGGTAGGGCAATTGGGATTAAGTGACTTGCCCAAGGTCACACAGCTAGTTTTTGTGTTAAGTGTCTGAGATTGTATTTGAACTCAGGTCCTCCTGACTCTAGGGCCAGTGCTCTATTCACTGCACCATCTAGCCACCCCTTTGAGCTTTATTCTTGATATGTTTTGCCTATGGGAGATTAAAACTTGACTTTATTTACTGGTTTAATCTGAGCTCTGCATTCAAGTTTGAAGCTGTTAGTGTCTATCCTTCCTTACTGTACATTAAAAACTGTACACTTATTGAGTCCAAATGACATTTGATATCTTCAGAGAAAGAGCTGAGTTCACAAGATGAAGAAATTGCATGATATTTTTTTGGCGGAGTCATATAACTTGATGTCATCTTTGTATATCAAATGATTAATAAGATGTTTTAGATCAACTCCTTTAACTCAGAAGTGATACTTCTATTCAGTAGAGATAACTAGTTTAAAGCTAAGCAGAACCACAATGAGATTAAACCTTTCTCCCCAAATACCATCTTTTACATAAATTGTTCTTTATCTAATTCTGTTGAAGGCATGTTGTAATTAGAGAATAGTTTTCTACATGGATAAAAATGTTCTAGGGCTATGGCTATCATTATACTTGCGTCTATTTTATATATTTTGAATAAATGAACAATTTATGAGGATGGAACTGAATCAAAGGCTTGATGATAATCAATAAAGGCAGTTTAAATGTTATGGCTGTGTTTGGAAGCTGGTTCAATAATTGTTGTTGTTCAGTCATTTTTCAGCGATATCCAACTCTTCATTTGGGGTTTTCTTGGCAAAGATACTGGAGTAATTTTCCATTTCCTTCTCCAGCTCATTTTACAGATGAGGAAACTGAGGCAAACAGAGTTAAGTGACTCGTTCAGGGTCACACAGCTGTCTGAGACCGTAATTGAATTCAGGTCTTCCCGACTCTAGGCAGTACTTTATCCATGTTACCACCTCATTGCCAAATAGATGTTTCTCCTTCTCATCCTGGAACTTTTGAGTATACTTTGGCAAATATATTATTTTCCTGGAAGTATTTCTAGATTTGTTTAGTGATAACAAGTTGTAAATGCTTTACATAAAGTACATAAACACATACTTGGCCTATATTCGTAGTTGTCATTGGTGTTCTCACACATTTTGGTAGCAGAAAAGAGACATTTCTTACTCAGATGAGTGGAATCAAATTTGTCTTGGAGAAGAAGCTGACAGTGTTTTGCTAGTAATTCATATGACATTGTGAAATGTCTGAGCCAATTATTATGCATATTACTTAGTTCTATCACATTCCAGTTTTGCCAAAAAGCTAAAGTTTCTGTTACTTTCCTTGGTGTAGCTGTTCTGTCATTTGTTATATTAACACTGCACAAATCTTTTGTTTCAGTAAGCAAATAAACATTAAGTGAGTCCCTACTATGTGCCAAACACTGTGCTAAGCACTGGGAATATAAATAGAAACAAAAAGAAAGATGGTTCCTGCCCAAAAGGATCTTATAATCTAACAAAAGAAGACAACAAAGGAATCTGAAAAGCGTGGGGGTGGGGAGGAGAGAAGAGTAGGGAAGGATGGAAACAGAGGATGGTACCCAGAACTGGAAACACGATGCAGAAGTCCAAAAACAGTGTAGCTGGTGGATAATGGGGAGAAGAGTGTGCTGAGCCCCCTCCTTAAATGGAGGCTCTGGAGCTCATGACTGTCCTCAAGTCAGAGGATTCAATCGATGGTCAGAGGGTACTGATATGATGTGAATACCAAAGCTGATTCAAAGTGTCATTTCTGATTCACTTGCTTTTTCATTGTATTAGGTTTCTTATTGCCCTTTTGTAACCATGTTATATGATGCTAAAGGTGCAACTGACAAAAACAAAAGCAAAAAACAAAAAACAAAACCAAAACCAACCCAACAAAAAATCATGGAGTCCTTGCTTACAAGGTTGGTTTTCAGTTTTGTTATGAGATAGTACTGGCATGTAACGTTAATCAAATGACTTCCACGTTCTCCTTTTTTAAGGTTCTCTCTCTTTTCTGATGTTTTTGCTCCTTGTCATTATAGTAAATGTTTTCTTTGAAAATTATATTTACTTGTTTATGTTGTTCTTTGCACCACTTTGATTACTTATATCTCCTTAACTTTTTGACTTTTGCTTTCGATTAACTAAAAGAAGCCATAATTTCTGATATACTTTTGTCTTCCAGAGTCCATTCTACATGTTTCTTTTTGTTGTGCTTAATTGGGTGGCACAGAATTCAAATTATTTTACTGTACACAACATTTAGCTATCAATGTAATCTTAAAATGTCTTTCCAGAGGTCTTAAACATCTTTGGTCAAGTTGTTTCTTTCGTGGTGATGTCTTTAAGAGTACTTCTCGGTAGCTCCTCCTTTCCTTTTATGATTCTTACCAGAGAAACAAATTTCTTCTGCATATACTATTGCACACAGGTAATGAAACACTTCTGCCCTTTCTGTATAATATTGTGGGAGGACGAGAAGAACAAATTCGAGCTTTTGAAACTTTCTCTGTTTTTGGTATAGTTGTTTTGCTGGTGGAATCATGCCAAACTTTTTTTATAAAAAGGGATTTTTGATATTCCAGTCTAAGTATACCCATCTGCTCTTCAAAATCATTGTAGACCTCAATGTCATTTGCTTTGTTATTAGGTAGATTTCTCGAGTTTGCATTACATGAAGATTTTCCAACGCATTTCACATTCTTTAATTTTTCCCTCTTTAGATTTAAAAACTCCTCCATCTCAGCTCTTATTTGATCCAATCTGGGGTTAGGAAAGAGATTATGTCTTATGACTATCTTGTATCAGTTCTGTAGTACATTGCTGAAGGTATCACTGACAAAAAGATTTTGTTATGAAATAGCACTGGCACATAATGAAAACTTTCATATTTGTTAGTCCATTTCATATGCACTTGGGGTTTGTCTGCTTTAGTGGCAAGCACCATTTGCACTGAAGTACTTCCAGCTTCATGTAGGATATTGTTATGTCTGATTGGTTCCAGTCTCTTGCCTTGTTGTAGTACTAGAACAGAAAGAAGAACCATTCGCTCACTCCATTGCCCTCAGTGTCTATCATCATGATTGTTTTGAGTAGGGCCAGCCTGTATCCCTCTGATGCTCTATCTGTATGTTTGACTCTTAGGGACATATGAAACACATTGGCCAATGAGATAGTAGACCCCTGATTACAGTATAATTCACCAGTGTTGCAGGTTTCCTAAAATTACTATTATTATGTCCCATTTATTATTATTGTTCTCATTCTTCCCATCTTAGACTCAATGGAGTTAAGATAGGAATGATGGTCCATGGACAAGTCACCATCCTAGTATTATTCTTCATGTTTGATGTTTGGCTGACTTTTGCATGGGTGGATAAAATAATTGCCTTTTGTAACTTTGTGATTTGTAGCACTGTGACATAAGCTCATCTTTTGTATATTGAATGAAAGCTTCTTTGCAGAGAGAACAAAAGGAATCATGTACTATTTTCTTTCCACATAGTTTTAATTCTTTCTGTTAAGGACTTTTTTATTACATATTGTCTGGAGATTATGATTATTCAATATAAAGACATTCATTAAAATATTATTCTTAAATTTTTGAGGTCCAATGTAATATCTGGGTGATTATGGGCAATGGTTTGTCTATGGCAACCCTCTGGTTCTAGTACTTACTAATTTGTTGAATTCTTAAGGATATTTTTGGATTTGGATTTATAGCATGCAAAGTTTCTACCACTTCTCTGCAAAAATGTTTTGGTCAATATGTCTGGCCTCCTTAAGAAAGGATTTTTTTTTGCAATTTCTGTAGCAATGACCTGATTTTGTGTTACTATCATAAATCCCTCCACTTATGTAAACAATTTGGTTTTAATCAACCGTTTGTTCAATGCTTCTTTGTTGGTTCAATTATATCAATACTGCTAATATTGACTATGATGGACCATTAGATTTCCCTCTTGGATCTCAGCCTTTTCACAAGTTCTATCCAGAGGGAAACCAAGACAAGTTACTTTTGATAAATCCAGTATTCTATACACATTGTCAACCTTTACTATCACTCCATAAAGTAGTATCTTTCAGAAGTATTCTTATAAGTTTTTAACCTGTTTATAATGTTATCTGAGATCATTTATCAGTCTCTTTCTTTTTGTGATGAGGAAATGTCAAGTTGTCTATAGCTGCCTTAGAATGATGAGTCCTGTGTTTCATTAATTTTATATGGGGTTGCGTTGAGATACTTTCTAAATTCACCATTCATTTTACTGTTCCCAAAGTATACTTTGACTGACATTGTCAAAGTGTGAACTACTCTCTGTTTTCTCATTGTTATTATTCTTTAGCATCAGATTCCCTCTTATGCGGCTGTTAGACTGCCTTTGCCTCTATCATACCCTTTATTTCACTCTCTTCTCCTACCTTTTCTCATTGTTTTACTCAAGGAATGTTACTTTCTGTCCCTTTTGCCAGACGGAAGCTGAATCCCAAAAGTTGAATCATTTCCAATGCTATCACATGCTAGGAATAGCCTTTTTCCTCTACACTGCCTATCTATACACCTCTCTTCTTCTTTAAACAAGAATCCTTAGCAACTTGGGAAAGATTACAAGAAAGATGGAACCAAGAATCTCATTTCCTTTTGATCTTTGCATATCAATTGACTTTTTTTTCCAGTCAGAACTAATTATCAGCCCATATTATCATCTGCAAAATGGGGAGAAGAAAATCTACCTTGCTCACAGGGTTGTAAGGAGTATTAAGTGACATTGCAAATACATATATATCACATAATATCTGTATAACTCTGATGGACTAGCTACATTGTTTGAATGTCAAACCTATGTTTGCCTAAAATACTATTTTATGGAGAACTCACACAAGACAAGTCACAGGGAGGTCAGAAGAAGTGATACAAAGACATCCTCAAGGTCTCTCTGAAGAATTGGGGAATTGATTGTGAGACATGGAGACATTGGCATAGGACTGCCCAGCATGGTGTGCCTGCATCAAAGAGAGCACTGTGCTCTACGAGCAAGACAGAATTGCAGCAGCTCAAAAAAAAAAGTGAGATGCACAAATTTAGAGACATCTCTACTCCAAATATTCATATGGACTATTTGTGCCCGACCTGTGGTTGAGCATTCTGAGTTTATATTAGTCGGATCAGTCACAGCAATGGCTGTACCTTGACCTTGGTCCTCTTTTAGCATGAAGGATAACAAACAATGTTTATATGGTGCTTTGCAAACCTTAAGTGCTAGGTAATATTTAGCTGTGGGTGCTGCCAAATAATGTCACTTGTCATAAGACAAGTATTTCAGAGGTAAGGCTTGATATCAGCTCTTCTAGAATCCAAGGATAACCCTCTCTCCACCATACCAGGTTATATCCTACTTGATCCATTTTAAATATGTCAGATTAAAATTAAGAGAGAAAAACAAAAATGTTAAGATAAGACTGAGCCACATTTGTGTTTTTAAAAATTTCTTTTAAAGTGCTTTACTGCCTTTGAATGTAGATGAGAAGATACTGAACCAAGGATTATTTTTGAATGACATTCAACCCATTGGAGTTATTATTGATTATTAAAGAACTAATAATTGCCACAGGAGATAAACTATTGAAGAATCTTAAGACTGAGATATAACTAAATCTCCAAACAAATTTTTTTTTCAAACAAAAATTTAAAAAAAAAATAACACTCTTGTTATAAAGCTAATGTGCCTGGCACATGATAGGGTAATTTCTGATTTGTTTTTCTGATTAGATTAGGATACTTTATACATAAGAGCCCATGATCTCAAAGCCCTTCTTAAGGGAAAAAAATAGCTTGGCTACCGTACTACACATTTTAGACATTAAATAAAATAGGAGAATTTTAAGACCTTCTGATAAAAATTATCTGTAAGTTTGGGGATATCTTTAAAGATCTATCAAGTAAAAGTCAAAATGGCATTTTAATTCATTACATAAAAATTTCCTGCGTTGCCTAAATATTATTCAATGGTATTAAGCTAAGAAAAAGATTAGGTGGTGATCCCTGCCTTGCAGAAATCTCCTGCTATTTTTTTTATGTGCACTATGTTAATACTGATGTAAATTGACTGCTGTTTTGGTCCCTTGTAAGCCAGGGCTCTGGGAATATTGTCCCACCAACACCTCCTCTGCTCAGCTTGGCCATTAATCATGACTTGCCTGTCTCGAGATCTCCCACGGTTTGGTCACAGCTCCAAGGTCACAGGCTGTCATTAGCATTGATCTGCAAAACAGAGTCAAACAAAACAGGCTGAATAATCTTTTGTTGCATTTCTAAATACACCCTTCCCAGATACATAAATAAGTAAAATAAAAAGAAAAAAAAGAGGCCACTTTGCTCCTTTTTTCTCAACAAGAGGCAGCACCGTTTAGTGTCTTTGATATGCTGCAGTTACCTCCATCACGCCAACCTAGGCAGACAAAGCCATCACACATCGAGTGACGGCCATTTTGTTTTGCCTGCAGAGCTCAGGACGGTAAAAGGCTACTTCCCCTACAACTGCGGAAACCAAAGTTTATTTTTTTAAAAATAATTTATGAGTTAAAAAGATATGGTGACTTTTTGTTGTTTTACAATAAACAAAGAAGCCAGGCGTGCACTACTGCATTTATAACTGATGAACCTATTTGCCAGCCTGTTATGGGATGATGGGATTCTGGGAAAAAACAAAAACAAAAACAAAAATGAACAACATACTGAACAGAAAGCTAAAGAAAAAAGCACATAAAGAGCCCCCCTTTTTCCTCATCTTCTATGTAAAGCCAAGATTTACAATAAAAGTCTCGTTATTTCACTATAGTTTATGACTTGGTTATGATCATATTTTCTAAACATTAGGAAGGGGAAAAATATTCATCTATAAAAATCTCCCTAATGCGCCACTCAGAAATGCCATTCTTCTTTTCAAAAACCTTCAGTGGCTCCCCATTGCATGTTGATCAAAGCAAAGTATAAAATCCTGATGCAGGTATGTGAATCTCCTCAATCTGACTACTACCTGTCTTTTTCAGTCTTCTATCATACTGTTCCCCCATCCACATATTCTACGTTTTGGTCATGCTAGGTTATTCTCTGTCCCCATTTCTGTCCCATCTGACCTCCATTGCTCCAGAGACTAAAATAATTTACCCTTTCCATCTCAGCCTTTTAATGTCTTGCCCTTCCTTTAAGGTGGGTTCAGGTAATATACCTAGGGGTGGTATGCTGGTAAATGTTTAACAATTGGACCTTCCAAAAAAAATGTAGGGACACTCTTTAATTTAATATGCATTATTAACAATTTCTCTATCGCTTCTTAAATCTACAAAACAATAAGTCAAATACTGATTTACACATTTGCTGATTTCCGAGGTGTAGATGCTCATATTAAAAATTTAACAATTGGTTCTTGCAAGCCAGTTTGAGTGTACTCCTGTAATGCTTCTCCTGGCCTTTGACCCTCTTGTCATCTAAGGATGATATTATCATTGAGCGTGGTCCAGTGGAAAGACAGCTGGGTCTGGAGTCATAGGACTTGCTTCTTACTATCTGTGTGACCTTGGGCAAGTCACTTAGCCTCTTTTGACCTCTGTTTTCCCATCTGTAAAGAGAGGATCTTGGACGAGATGACGGGGGAAGGAATAAGCCTTGAGACAGCACCCAGTGCCCGGTACTATGCTAAGTGCTTTATAAATATTATCTCATCTGATCAGATGACCTCTGAGGTCCTTCCTAGTTCTGAGTCTATGATCCTACGATCCTTCGATTTCTCACAGAACATTGTCTGAAAACTCCTTTGACCAGATTGCTTATTCTGATTAAACTGTGCCACTTTATGGATGAGAGCTAAGCCTAGCCTAACAAGAATAAATTCTGTCTTCTGCCACAGGTATCTGTGTACATGTTTTTCCGTTTTCCTATTGGATTACAGGATCTTTGAAAGCTCATGTTCACGTCCATAATCCTAGAATCTAGCAGAGCTCCCTGCACGTGGTGTTTAATAGATGTTTATTGAATTCAATAGAAATAAATTAGATTGAATATGCTTTTATTGTTCAGTCATTTTTCAGTCTTGTCTGACTCTTTGTGACCCGTTTGGGGTTTTCTTGGCAGAGATAATGGAGTGGTTTGCCATTTTCTTCTCTAGATCATTTTACAGACCGGGAAATTGAGGTAAACAGGGTTAAGTGACTTGCCCAGGGTCACACAGCTAGTAAGTCAGAGGTCAGACTTAAACTCAGGAAGATGAGTCTTCCTGACTCCAGGCCTGGTGCTCTGTCTTCTGTGCCACTTTAGCTGCCAGAATACATGAGGTAAATACTTGAGGAAGCATCCATTAAAGTGCTAAGATGTTTCATCATGGCAGAGAAATGACCCTGAGAGATGGACGTAGTAGAGTTGGTCAGGACTTTGCCCCAGGCACCAATATCCGGGTAGCACATACCCCTTAGTACCCCTCTCCCCATAGTGGAACACTGGCTACCCAACCAGCCTACTCCTTGCCTGGTCCCTGTGCAACTGTGCCCAAGAGTTCTGGGGCTTTCATATCCCTGTTCCAGGGACCACCATCATGCACAATCATGCTTGGGATCAACCTAGGATCAGTAGGGATAATATGCACCTTGTAGTTACATTCATAAAACAGAGACAGTCCAACTTCATGATACAGATTATCACTGTTAACAACCAATGAATCAATTTATTTAGTACCTACTAGAAGTAAGGCATTGTATTAGGTACTATAGGAGACAGAAAAAGGGAACACATGTTCCCTGCCTACAGAGAGCATGCCATCTAGTTGTGAAGATAAGACATACAAATGTGAAAATGTAATTAATAATGTGAGGAAGTAAATTAATAGGAAATGAGGGGAAAGACAGTGCTGTATGAGTTAGGATAATCAAAGCAGGAGTGATCGATCACTCAGGTAAAAAGGGATTAGGAAGGGAAATGGAGTTGGGTCTCAAAGAATGAAGAGGTTTCAAAAGGTCAGAGCAAAAGGACAAGAGATTCCAGAGAAGAGAACAGTACGAGGAAAGGTAGAGAGGAATTAATACACAAGATGCCTTGGGGAAAGGGAGTAGAATATTTTGACTGGGCCAGGAGGAGGGGGGTGGGGTTTACCTTGCAGGGCAATGGGAGGATATACTGGAAAGGAAGTTTGGGGGCTTTACTGTGTGGGGCAGAGGGAACCACTGAACATCGCTGAATAGAATCCTGATATAATGAAAACAGTTCATTCCCTCCACCAAAGTCATCCTGCATTAGTAAAATCTTCTTTCCTTTATATTTGAGGGTCTGTCTTCTGTCTGTTTGCAGAATTTGGTTTTTTGTCATTAGAATTGTTAGGTTTAACAGCTATATGGCTTGGACTTTCTGAAGGAGATTGCTTGTAGCCTTCTCACTCTGGGGATGCCTCTGCCCTGCGGTTCCCTCCTTTAATGAGGGCACTCCTGCCTGGGACCACCATTTAAGCAACCGCTCAAGCTATCCATAATCACTTCCATCCTGTTCTATTCCTGACTCTCTGGACTTTTCCACTCCCATACCTTTCTACCCCTCTACTCTCTTCCCTCCCTGCCACTGTCCAGTTCCCTTTTATCTTCTGCCTTCCCCATTCGAATTAAGCTTTCTAAAGACAAAGACTGTCTTTTAAAATTTTTTGTTGGCTTATATTTGTATTCTTAGTGCCTAGCACATAGAAAGCACTTAACACATTGCTTTATCTATCTGAGGGAGATTGAGTGAGAGTGAGTCCGAGACTGCATGGCCAGTAAGTAGCAGCAGCATCAGGATTTGAACCAAGGTCCTTTAACTCCATAGCCAAGTGCTCTGTCCATCATATCGCATCTATAAATTAGAGTCTTAGAGAGCTGCTTGGGGGCACTGGGAAGGTGACTTGTCCTTGGTCACACAGTATGTTCAGACTCAAAGTCTTGATGATTCCAAGACTGGCCTTGTATCAACAATACCATGCTACTTTGCTTCCTCATCTAGTCCAAGCCCCTCAGTTTACAAATGGGGAAACTGAGTTTCAAAGGTGTGAGTGCCTTGCCCGAGGTCATACAGATAGTAAGTAGCAGGTCCTATGACCCCAGATCCAGCTGTCTTTCCACTGAACTATGTTTAATGACAAGATCACTCTGGACAGGAATAAGAGAACGTGCACAAACATAAAAACAAAGAGAAAGTTTATATCTCTATATGTATGTATGTATGTATGTGTATATGTGTATATAGAGATCTATACATAAATATATCTGTGCTTAATTGTAGCTTAGGAGTAGGGGAGAGGAAGGGGGAAAAGAACGAAACAAAAGGTGCAGAGCAGAGAACAGAAGGAAACTTATAAGGAAGCAAAGACAGATAGCTTTCAACACAATGCGTAATATTTATTATATAGGTTTTCCTGAAGTGGAAATTTGTTGTTATAAATTTTAAATCCTCTCTTATGTTCTGCCATGTACACGACATGCTTTTTTTCTTATTTTGTATTTAAATTTCAATATTTAAGTTTATAATAGGTTTCTTTTTCTTTTCTGTATTGTGTATTTAAGTCTAAAATTAAATTTAAAAAGAAGAAAAAAAATCACTCTTAAGTGATCAGAGAGTCAAATGCCAAGAAATGTCTTACATGTGTGTACAGTAGTCAGCTCAAACGGACTCGTGAGAGACAGTTGTTAAATTTTTTAGGGTGAGCATTATTATCTTTATTTTAATATGACTGATCAGAATCTGTTCACATTTTGAATATAAACCCTGATTGTATAAAATTATTCTTATGGTTCTAGGTGACATTTTTAGAAACACAGAGTAAGTTTCTAGATAATGAAACAAATGCACAATAACATTTTCTTACCGAAATATATCACGCTGGGTTTTGACATTCCAGTTGTAATCCCCTTTACTGACAAGTTCAAAGAATTCAGTTCTCCTCCTGAAAGAAAATCATATAATAAAAAAAAAAGTCTAGAATGAATTTTTTCAGCCTGTGGGGTTACATAAATACATTTACTGGGAGAATATAAGAGCTCTGAAGCTCATACATTAATATTGGAAAACATGAAGCTAATGCTCTGTCAAGATGAATAATTTTTTTTAAAAAATATTGATGCTTCAAGAAAGAGCAACAAGCATTTCTGAATATATTCATAAGAGAGGTGATTACATACATCTAAAGTAGGAAACAATGAAGTATTGCACTTATCATGACAATGATAAGATTATTAATACCCACCCAAATTCAAAGGAAGAGACAAGGGGGACTATGAAAAAGAATGGTAATTTCAGAAGAATTTTATATCACCTTAATGTAGGACCTAATCATATTTAAGAGGTAAAAGGATACGCTGTGGGAATAAATTCAGGGTAAAATAATTTTTCAAATTAGTAAGAAGTATTTCATATTCTGTAAGATGTAACCCGCCAAATGATGCTCCCTAATGTTTTGTCTCTTAGGCACTTCCCTTCCCATTTTCTGAAATGACATTTCAGATACCCCAATACCTTTTTCTTTTTTTTGGAGATACCATGGTATAGAAGATAGAGTGAAGGTCTTAGAGTCAGAAAGACCTAGGTTTAAGTCCTTTCTCTGACACATATTAGATATATGACCATGGTCAAATAATTCAGCCTCTCAATGATCTCTGACAATTCTCTACCACTTCAAGTTAACAGTTGAATGACCTCATCTACATTGGTAGAGTGGGTTTTCAAATTGGGAATTTCCCCAGACAAATTAAAACACAGTTCTGCCCAAAACAACAGCAGCCCACACACCACACACACCACACCACTTATGGCAGAAATGAAGTCACAGTTTTTCTTATTAATTTATTGTTGCCAACTTTCAATTTGGAGAACATAGCATATGTTCTAACTTAGGGAGAGGAAGAGAGACTTAATAATAGGCAATCTTAAACCTGAAAATTCTGAGAATTGGTGTGATTGATTTACCAGGCAGATTGACTTTCTGTTATTAAGTCAGACTAAGTGATTTGCTGACTGTGAACTGATATGCATAGAAGGAGTAGTAGTAGTAGTAATAGTAGTAGTAGTAGCAGTAGTAATATTAAAAGTAGCAATAATAATAGCAATATTATTATTATCAATAGTAAAGTAGAAGTAATAATAATAAGGCAAGTGATACAATGGACAGAGTTCTAGACTTAGACTCAGGATGATCTGAGTTCAAATGTGACCTAACGTACTAGCTGTTTGTCCCTGGGCAATTCATTTAACTTCTGTGTGCTTCAGTTTCCTCATCTGTAAAATGGGAAGAATAAGAACACCTACCTAGCATTGTTGTGAGGATAAAATGAGATAATATTCATAGAGTCCTTTGCAAACCTTAAAGCATTATGGAAATGGTGACTATTGTTACTACCACTACTACTACTACTACTACTACTACTACTACTACTACTACTACTACTACTACTACTACGAAAAAATGAAATCATCATTACACTCATCATAATCAGTATCTTCTATGAACTAATGGATACCACATTCTATATTGCAAATGCAAACTGGAACATATCCTGGACAATTCAATCAAGAAATTGAACTAGGACAGTGCCATTCTTTTATTTTTTTGGGGGGGAAGGGAGGATTGTATTAATGTGTTTTGTTTTTACATCATAGACATTTACAGAATACTCCAGCTCTCTTATAACAAAGCAAAACAATTAAGCAAAACTAACAATACAGTGACCTCATCTGAAAGGTCACACAACATTCCACCTGTGTAGCATCCCATAAGTTCTCTACTTTTAATTTTTTTTTTAAGTAACAGAAATCTGTTTTCTCTTTCACCCACCTTCTATCACATTAAAAAAAAGAAAAGACAAATTTACTCCACCACAAATGCATAATGAAGCAAAACAAATTCCCCTGTTGGTTGTATACAAATACATACATATATGTCTCCTGTATATACATACATGTACATGTGTGTATACATATGCATATATTTATATATATGTCTCAATTTGTACCTGAAATTTTTCACTTTTCTATCAGGTGATGAATAGCATGTTTCAACACTGATCCTCTGGAATCATGGAAGATCATGTATTAATTAGAATTCTTACAGTTTTCAAAGTTGTCTGTCTTTTAAATGTTACTATAAAAATTGTTTTCCTCATTCTGCTCATCAGTTTATAAACGTCCTCAAAATTGTTTATATTTACAATACTGAAGTTAAAGAATATATCGGCCTTCTGATTCTGCTCACTTCACTATTTATCAGTTCCTACGCCTCTCTTTATCTCTTTGAAATCATGTATTTCCTCATTTCTTACAGCATTACAGTAACCCATCACATTCACATACCATAACTTATTTAGCCACTCCTCAACGGATGGGAATCCTTTTAGCTTCCAACTTTTTGCCATTACAAAAAGACCTGCCATAAATATTTTTGTACATATGGCACATTTTCTTGTTTCTTTGAACTCCTTTGGGTACAGCTATGATACAGCTGGATTCTAATACATTGTTGAGTAACTATCTGTGTATAATTCCAAATTGTTTTCTAGACTCTTTGTACCCATTTATGGGTCCACCAAGAAGGTATCACTGTGCCTAGTTCTCCATGGATAGGACCAATCTACATAATAAAAATGACAATACTACCTAAATTAACGTACTTATTCTATGTCACACCAAACTACAGGATTATTTTATAGAACCAGAAAGATAATAATGAAATTCATATGGAAGCAAAAGAGGTCAAGAATCCCAAGGAAGATAAATTAAAAGAAGCAGTGCCAGACCTGAAACTATACTACAAAGCTGTAATTCTCAAAATAATTTGATGCTGATTAAAAACTAGAAAGATTGATCAGCAAAACAGATTAGTTACACCCTATTCAGAAGCAAATTTATCTAGTACCTTAGTATTTTATAAAGGCAAAGACCTCAACTCCTGGGATAAGGATTCACTGACAGAAACTGTTCGGAAACTTAGATATGAGTATGGAAGAAACTAAGTTTAGACCAACACCTCAGACTTTCTACAAGGATAAGGTCCAAATGGGATGTGACCTAGATATAAAGTCACATCACAAACAAGTTAGAGAAACGTGGAAAATTTTATCATGAGATCTATGGATGAGAAAAAAGCTCATGACCATCCAAGGAATACAAAGCAATTTGTACGATTATCATAGACCAAACTGTTATCCCAAATCACCCAGACACAATACTGATTCATAAAGACTTAATTTTAAAAAAATAGATACTACTATGCTAAATACTCATAGAGTCTCTTAGCAACATGGAACGAAAAGCTTTTAAGATATAGAAACTCAGTCAAGGAGATCCTGGCAGTAGGAAAGCATATGTATAGTGGAGTGCTGGTTAAGATTTTAATAACCAGTTAACAACTGTCTCTTGGGATAAATATGTTCATGACATACTTTTAGGTTTAATCTGAATTATTAACATTTTCTTCATTGCTTTCTTAAATCAAGCCCTGATTTGTATCATTTGCTGATTTTCAAGATGTAAATTCTTGCCCTGAAAATTTAATAATCAGCTCTTTCCAAACAAGCTAGCTCCAACACACCCCTAGCATATCATCCCTGTTATCATGTAAGTTGTTGGAGTTGTTCTGAGGATGCTTTCAGTGAACCCATAGAGATTGAGCTAACATTCTAATGCTTCTACTCAGCTACAAAAAGCCGACATTTTGTCCTTTCATATAAAGTAGAATATTGAATATAAAGGAATAAGGGTAGGGATAGAAACTTGGCCCGGGACTGTTTCTATCTGAATGAATGACATGTTGACCATAGTGATGACTATGATGATGATGGTGACGATGATGATGATAGTTGTGTGGTTTAGTGGATAGAGAATTGGCCTTGAAGTCAGAAAGACCTGAGTTCAAGTGCCACTTCTGACACAGTATGTCAGTAATTAGGGCAGTGGTGCCAAATACCACAGTGGGTACTTGATTATTTATTAATGGTGCCCACAAGGTCTCTAGTAATCAAGAATTTAGAGTCCAGGATGGATCATGGCTATTCAGGCTACTTGTTCAGGACCTGCAGTGAACTATACTAACCACTGACAATTTAGTTTGCTTACATCTATGACCATATAGCCTTATAATAAAGCTCACTTCATTCTACAAATATGAATCTTTTACTTTCTACACCTTTTGATTTGGATTCAAAAACTGGCTGACTAACTTGTCCATCGGTTAACCAATGGCTTAATTGTTAATCTCCAGACTCAATCCTCTATTTCCCACCTTTGCACACAAATACATTCCCTCATCTCTGCCTTTTAGAATCTTCAGCTTCCTTCAAGGTTCAATTCAAATGATACTTCAATGGAAAAACTTTCTTGGTCTTCTTCATGTTTTTACTTATTGGTTTACATGTTGAATCCTTCAGTGGAATGCAAGATCCTTAAAATCAGATATCTGCAGCACCTTTTATGACATCTTCCATACAATAAGCACTTAATAAATGCTCTGGGGATTAAGCTAGATTGAAAGCCATTATTCCTCAATGGACCATTCAAAACAAAATATAGCACTTCAATAAAAAATGAGAGAAGGCACTGGAATGTGAACCCTAAATATATCTATCCCTGTAGATATGTTTGAGATAGTGTAGCACCAATGCAATATTTACAGTGCCCATGATCATGATAAAGACCATGACTATAAATATTGCATGATATGCGATCGCAAAATATACTAAACTCTCCAGATAGAGGACAGAACTGAAGCATTTATTCCAATACCAGAAAACCAAATCCCAAAACCAGTAAGCCAGTTCCATCATAGTACCAAAGATATTCAGAAGCCATAATAACCACAGCATCCTTCAACCTTCCCACAAACTAATACAAGATTAATATTTACTCACAAACCTCTCTATCTCCTTGCCCAAGCTCCTATTTCCCCCATCTTCTAGCTGCTCTGACCAGCTTCCTGTGGGCTCTGCTTCCCTTCAGCAAACTCCTCCCACCACAGGCTCCATGTGACTACATTCAGCCTATCAGGGGGCAGAGTTTATCTTCACAGCAGGGAAGCTTCCTGTGGGCTCTGCTCCACCCTTTTGCAAATTCCCTCCATCATAGGCTCCATGTGATTACATTCAGCCTATTAGGGGGTAGAGTTTACTTTCAAAGCAGGGGAGGTCTTCAAACTCCCCCTATTCAGGGGCAGAGAAGATCTCCAAATTCCCATTCCCATTACAGATAGATAGATAGATAGATAGATAGATAGAGAGAGAGAGAGAGAGAGAAATTATGACATTATTATATTTTTATATCCCTTGTTGCCAGAAGTTCTCTCTTTCTATACACACACACACACACACATATATACACACCCACTTATGTATGTATATATGAAAATGTGTATGTGTGTGCATGTGTATATTCATATATGTATGCACATACATGTAACACAATACACATATATACAGATACACATACATGTATGTACATGTATATGGACACAGCATATAAGTTGGGACGTTGGGTACCTTTCCAGGGGACCAGAGACCATACCCTGGATGATTTAATCCTTCCATCTCTGGAACTCCTTTCTGGTTCCTGAAGTAACTCAGTCCACTATATCAGAATAGGTATGCTCCAGTCATACTTCCTTGTGCATCTTTTCACTATCAACCTTGATGACTGTGAGCATACCCTCTGCTCTGCCCCACTCCCTTGCTTTCTGATTCTGAAGCTATAACCTGATCAATGTTACCATTGGTACTAGAGAGAATATGCCAATCTATACCCCTATGGTTCCACTCACCACACCAGTAACTTTCCAAACCATAAAACATCCCCTGGTTACTATTCCTCTTCATATATTATCCCCCTCTATTAGAATATAAACTTGAGGGCAAGGAAAATCTTTGCTTTTGTATTTGTGTGCCCAACCTTAGCTCAGCACGGTGCCTGACATGTAACAAGCAATTAATAAATATATTTTAATTTATTCATATACATTTGTATATATATGTACACATGCATAAATATTAATAGCTAATGTTTATATAGCACTTACCCTATGCCAGGCGCTGTACTAAGTGCTTCATAATTATCTCATTCGATCCTCAGAACAATTCTGGGAGGCAAGTGCTATTGTTACCCCCATTTTACAGATGACGAAACTGAGGCAAACAGAGGTTAAGTGACGTGCCCAGGGTCTGTGGCACTAGGCTAGTAAGTGTCTGAGGCTGGATTAGAACTCAAATCTTTCTGACTCTATCGGACATCTAGAAATTAGGGCTCTCAAAATCATAATTAAAACAAACAAAAATCAATGAACTTTAACATGATACCACTAAAAAGTTTTCTGCTTCTAACACAAAATAAAGGTTAGGTCAATTAAGAGTGGGTTAGCCAATAAGCCCTTTGGCAACTTTTTAGCACCTGGAGAATTTTTGCCTAATTACACGGATGTAACCAGCAGAAATCTTAGCCTCTTTAGAGTATGCACAAAGCTTCTCATCCCATTACTTTTAACATCCCCTTCAGCTCACCTTCAATTAATCCTCTCCTTTCTTCACATGCATGCCTTTCCATATATTTGAAGGCAGCTCTCACATCACCTTTAGTGGCTACTTAACTGAGCTTTAAAGTATTAAAGAATCAAGAAATCACAGAATAACGGAACAGAAAGTGGCCTTCAGAGATGCTGCGTTCCACGTCCCCGTCTCCTCACAGAGCTCTTGGAGAGGCGCCAGACTGACTCGAATCTCACCAGCTTTCCAAGTCCAGGCTCAGCGTCTGAGAACTCCCCTGGAATCCCCCTCTGGGTTTGGAGTTCTCGATATTGTTATAGTGACGAGATCTGGGTTCTAGTCTCAACTACGTGATCTCAGCTCTAGAATTTCATGATGTCCACTATTTTGGTAATTTTTTTCTCTGAAACCATCCCTAATTTGTCAATGATATATTTTATATGAACAATAATAACAACAGCAACTAATATTTATGTTGAAGAGATTATCGATAATGAGGTTCACCAGATGATCCTGATGATATTATACTTAGTTGTATCACACATCATGATACACTGCAGAGTCTCCTAAAGGAGATATCTAATTACTCAAAAGAATTCAGCCTAACTATCCATAAAGGAAATGCCAAGTGGATGAAGAACACCTGTTGTCTAGACTATGATATATTGTTGGATGGACAATTGTTAGAGCTAGGCCATAAACAAATGTATCTTGGATAACCCTGCACATGAACAATGAACTGGGTCCAGAATTGGATAGGAAGAAGAGAGTGGATTGAATACCTTTTGCTAAATTATGCAGGTTCTCTAACGACCTCAATATTTTCCATGAAACAAGGACTTATCGTTTGATATCAACATTCGTCCAGTGAGAAACGCATAGTTGGCCACAAGTTATGGAATGCTGTACTCTCTAAGAGATTAAAGTTGTAGGTCAATCAAAAGACAATAGGGAAGTGTATGGTGGGTTTGAGCAGGTTGCATCATCTTATGAATGAAAAATTATATAGGGCAAGCAATATAAAAGATATCATCAAAAAGACGTATGATGAGAAAAGAGTAGTGAGAGTGCCAATTAATGGACAATGCATGTGCCACACTGGTATATGTGCATTGTTAAGAGAGGATGGGTAGCCAGTATATTGGTTGGATCCCTGTGGAGGATCTGTGGGAGGGCATGAACAAAAGTTAAACACGGGAAGGGATGGATAGCTTATGGTCTTTACCATTAGTAGGAACACTGGCACCAAGGGGACTGACCTATGGGACATCAAGATCCATCAAAGTCTCAAGGTATTCTTCCAGTACTCAAGCATTGAGAACTGTTGTCTACAGTTTTACGGTTCTCACAATTGGAATTTATAGAGAGATTTGGGTAATAAAACAAATCCCTAGCTCTTTAAGATTTACAAAGCACTTTACATATCTTCTCCCATTTAATTTATACAACCTTGTGAGATAGGTACTATTATTATCATCCCCACTTACATATGGGGAAACTGAGGCTGAGAGGTTAAATAACTTGCTCAGGGTCACACAGATAATAAGACTCTAAGGTGGACTTTGAACTCATGTTTTTTTTTTTATGACTCTAAGTCTAATGCTCTACCATAATGCCTTATTCATCTAAGAATAAGAAGAGAAAATAATTGAAAATCTGTCAAACAGTAGTCCAGGCCATGTAGACTTAGCTTAACTTCCAAATTAAACTAACTAGACAGTTTAATAAATTGAATAAAAAAGAACATTTTCAACTAGTCTCTGATTCATCCTCTCCCCTCACCCACCACCAGTCATCATTAAAGCTGCTGATGGTATATGGTTGATGGGTGAGACATGACATATTATACAAGGAAACTGCCTGTTACAAAGGTTGATAATTCAATGCAAAGTCACAGGCAGAAAACAAAATTCATTTCTTTCATGCAAATTCATGACATAATGACGGAACAGCTCCCTGTGAGAATAAATACTCCAGTGATGGAAATTTTAATAGCTGTAGTAGCTGGTATGGAAATCTTAAATCAGTCTAGCCCTAAATTGGTCACAGACTTCAGATCACATTAGTAAAGCTAGATTCTGCTTGCATCACAGAGAAGGGACACAATATGTATTATCTCTTGGGGAGGGGGGGGATCCTATAATAAGGAAAGGAAAAATATTAGCACACCAATCTGATTTTCTTTTCTCTGAGAGCTCTGGCATTTTACATAATCTGGGGTCTTGAGTCTTAGGATCTGACTGCTAAAGAAAATAGGAAGACTGCATACATGTACAATATTCCTAGCATGAAAGTGACAAAGATTTGGCAAAATCATGGTCTCAACACACCCTGTGATTCAAATGATACAAACCAAGAACCAGATAAATGATTATGTTTTCAACCCAAATGTCCTAGAAATCCACAAGTGATCCAGTGAAGTCCAAGGCTAGCCTTAAGGGATGGGGGCCCCAGCATGAGGAGATACAAGAAGTTTGTGAAATGGTAATTGGTGCTATTGTCTTTACTAAGAGGAAACTATGGTCTTAGCCACATGCTGGTAGACAGTAAGTGCTTAATAAATGCTTTTCATTCAATCATTCACAAATCTGAATCTTCATGTGTGTTCAATATGTGTTGTCAGCTATAGAATATAGTCAGTGAGTATCACCATTGGGCAACTCATATTAAAATCAAATAAAATATTTGTAAAGTTCTTAGCACAGTATCAGGTACACGTTGTTGCAATTGTTCATTCACTTGTGTCTGACTCCATGACCCTATGAACTACAAAATGGGGTTTTCTTGGCAAAAACACAGGAGTGGTTTACCATTTCCTTCTCCAGCTCATTTTACAAATGAGGAAACTGAGGCAAACAGAGGTTAAGTGACTTGCCCAGGGTCATAAGCTAGTAAGTGTCTGAGACTGAATTTGAACTCAGATCTTCCTGACTCTAGCCCCAGTGTTCTATCCACTTGAGCCACCTGGCTTCACATAGTAGGTGTGTAATAGGTGCATATTTCATTTCATTCCATACGATACTTTAACATATGTGAAGTTCTTTCCTCACAAAATGTAAGGGCCCCTTAGAGCTACCTTAGATGTCTGACTTCAGTCAGTTGCCCTTGCTGACAAGGAAAACCTGAGGTGGGTAAGAGGCATCCAGGTGTGTATTCTGCCTCAATGACTGCACGTCAAACACAGGGGCATTGAGTACGCACCATCAATGGAGAAGCATTCCCCGCCTATCAGGACCCTGTTGCCAGGACACCTGACAAATGGGCAGATGGAAAGGGAATAAAAGGGGCAGGCGAATAAGGCTTGGGGGGCAGCAGCAAGAGGAGATTTGTAAGACAATAAAGACGCTTGGCCACTCCACTGAGAGGTGTCAGACTATTCTGTCCATATCTGAAGTTCTAACTCCAAAGAGTCGTTGGGGTGACTGAGAGCACCTACAGGGCCGTTGGGGCGGCCGTGCGTAACTGTGGGGCTACAATAGGTACTCTGGGGCCCCTGGTATCCCCGAGTCTGGCTGGCCCAGACTCTTTGAGATAGATAGTCCAAGTATTATTTGCCTCCTTCAAACTCTCCCATTTCTGTTCTTGGCACCTCTATTCTAAACACTTAAATGATTGTTGATTAACAGTCACCTAGATTTGTAAGCCTGATGTCATCCTTAACTCTTTCATCTCCCCATATCTAATCATTTACGCCTCAACCACTCCCAAATTTGCCCCCTTTTTTCTACTCATTTCACAACCATCTTAGTTTGGACCCTTGTCACCTCTGACCAGGACTGTTACAGCATCTCTGAGCCCCAGAGTCCTCCCTCTCCAAGCCATCCTTCATACCAAACTGATATTCCCAAAACACTGAGCAGATTATTGGACATGGGGCTGATGACGCCTCTCCTGGAAAATTTTTAGTGGATCCATAATGTCTCTAAGGTAAAATAAAAAATCCTCAGTTGGCATTTAAAGATTTCATAATCTGGCTCCCACTTATTTTTCCTAGTTCTATTTAATTGGCCACATGTGTCAGCCAGCCAGCTTTCCTTGCCATTCCCCTCACATGACATTCTGCCTCCCACCTGCCTTTGTACCAGTGGTCCTCCTGGTCTGGAATGCACTCACTCATCTCCTTGCCCTTGAAGAATCCCTACGTTTCATCAAATAGATCAAGCATCACTTCCTACACAGGACTTCTGGAATCTCTCGTTACTAGCACCCTCTGCCTCTTGAGATCTTTTGTTTTTCTTTATCAATATTTTTATTTATTTTTTTGTGCCAATGCTTTACTCTCTAAACAGGGTACCTTGTGTGCTAGTAGACACTTAAAAAAATTCATGTTGAATTAAATTGTTACCATTTTTTATGTGAGGAAACTGAAACTCAAAGGGTTAAAAATGATTCTATCAAGGTCATTCAGTTAGAAAATTGGCAGAGCCAAGACTTCTGTCTAAGGCTAATCTGATTTTGAAAGGCAACAATTGTGTCCTGAATTTAGCCTATCACTGCCAATAACAAAAAGCCATATGCCAGAGATGGGGGTACCATCTGATTTCTCAGCTGTTGCTGGTAGCAAAGAGGTCGTAGGATGAAACAGATGGAATTAAGACAAAAAGACCTTGTTGTAAGTAGTGTGGAGAGTCTGTTCCTGCTAGCTTCTGACTACAAATCCAGTATTTCCACAGTATCTTGGGGATGAGTGCGGAGTATAAATAAAATTCTGGCCTGAAACTCTAACGGTCTTTCCTTACCAGATTATTCTTTTGTGAAGGCAAATTAGGCCATCTTTTGCCTCAGTTATTACCTAGTTTTTAATTATTGGATGAGTATTACCTCAGACAAACTGGGACCTGGTAAAAACCTTTGTTTAAAAAGACCATGATCTCTCACTGCATCTGGGGCCATCACCATTCGCCTTGACCTATGTCTTGCTCCTGGACTCTGACAACTTTGAGAAGAGAGTGAAGCTGATGACTTTCCACAGCTCTGCCTCACTTAAATCCCATTCACTTGCAAGTTAAGACATCACCCTCCTGATGTCATTGGTCCTCTTCGAGAACTAAGGATGAATAACAACTAGGGGTGAATGCAAAGGACCAAACTCATAGTACATGTCTACTGTCAACCAAATGGGAGATTCAAAGAAGGCCAAAGAGGAACAAAGAGAGGAAAATGGCTTTGCCAGGATTTTACCTTGAGAGTCAAGGTCACTTGGAAAACCAACTCTTCATATAAACCATCTCTGATAATCTCTCTTGTGATGGTCCAACTGGGGCTGGCACCCAAATGTCATTTATGGCATTTAGAGAAATGACCTAAACAATTCCACAAAATCATAGAATGAAAGTTAAAGCTGGAAGGGCTGTAGAAATCATCTGGTTCTGCCCCCTTAGTTTACAGACAGGAAATACAGGTGTAGTGATCAAAAGGGCTTTGCCCAAGGTCACCTAGTGATTTGATCATGTAGTTGTTCACTTCTTTCATCTCCCAGATAGTATCACTGGTAGAAGTCAACAAGGAACCCTTGGCAACTGTAGACGTTTTTATGAGGGGCTGCAAAAACACGCATCAGAAAATCCACAAAATGATACAATATCCCTTAGATCCGAACTACTACATCACGAGGAACGGTATCATTAACTTCTCAAACAGAGCTCTGAAAACATTTTACTCTGAGTTTCAAGGACAGTGGCAAACATCACCGCTAGTGAAAAGCATCTCACTGGAAAATTTCCTCTCTAATCAGATATATTTTTATTAGGCTTTAGCATTTTGCTTTCTTGGCAGACGTTCCACATTTAATAAGTGTCCCCCAAATAAGCGGCTCTTAGGAGAGAGACACTGAAATTACCCACATAAAGGAACTGCTGCTAGGTCATCAGCCACATATCCCAAAGTCTGATCATTTAAAAATGGCACCTGGAGGCCTTCTGTCTTTATAAAGTGTAAAAGAACCACCTTACTCATTTCACATCGTGCTAATTTATATCTATTTTGTGCTTTATTTCTGCATCTACTAAAGGTAGATATATGTTAGGCAGGCTTTGCCTCCAGTACTATTATTTATTCCTAAGGTAGTGAATCACCAACACTACTGTCTTCCTATTTCAGCTCCATAGATACTCTAGAGAGAAGAAAGCAGCTGTTGTTTTTACAGGACACTCAGAGATCTGCCATAGCTCCTTTTTTGTGAATGTAGGTTCTTGAAAGTTTATGGGTTAATGGGTTGATCCTCAGCTCCTGAGGATATAAAGAAATAAGCTGACTGCTAATAATACCAGTAACTATAATGAAAGGGACAGTCAGGCAGACTGATAGGGCTAATCTGATTTTGAAAGGAAATAATTGTGTTATGGATTTAGCCTATCACTTCCGATAACAAAAAGCCACATGCCTAAGACAGAGATGCCATCTGATTTCTCAGCTGTTGCTGATAACAAAGAGGTCATATGATGAAACAGATGGAATTCAGACAAAAAGACCTTGTTGAAAATGATGTGGAAGCAGGAATGTGTTGGAGTCAGCTCCTTCCTACCAGCTTATAGGAGCTGATTGTTAAATTTTTAAGTGTAGCCTTTATACCTCAGAAATAGTCAAATGCTACAAATCAGCACCTGATTTATTATTTTTTTAACTGTCTAGACTTAAGAAAGCGATAGGGAAAATGTTAATAATTTAGATTAAAATTAGAAGTGTGTCATGTATATGTCCCCCTACCCTGCCACTGTCCCCTGCAGAACTGGATAATAAATGTTTATCAGCATCCCCCTGTGTGAATGGCACAAGACTGTAAGCACAATGCCCAGATCAATGACCAGTTCAGTTAAACCAGGAAAAATTTGTGCCAGAAAGTTTGGTTAGGGTTGAATTACCCTGAAGAATGGGTAATTCTTCAGGCAGCTATGTTGTCACATAGGTAAAAAACAGCTTTACTCATACTATACAGGGAGGCAGCAATCCCTTTTCCTGAGAGCTAATACATCTTCCTCATTGTGACAGTAGTGTCTTAGAAACTCCTTGAGACACACAGCACCATATCATTTCCACTCTTTTTAAAAAAAATGTAAATGTTAATAACTTTGAAAATAATGCATGACAAGAGCAAATTTTGAAGGACAGGTGAAAGTTGGATTCACCAAATTTTAATATAATAAAGTTCCAAATTCTAAGCTTCAAAGAGCTATCATTTTTTATGAGGCATTTCTCAACCTGATTTTCCAAACCATTGACAGTAATGCCTTACATTTGTCCAGCGCTTCATATTTTTCAAATCATTTTTATTTAGATGAGAGGCAGTGTGGCATAAGGAGATTTGGGTTCAAGTCCTGCCTGTGGCAAATACTAGCTGTGGGACCTTGATTAAATCAATTGAATAATGCATTCCTCCATGCCCCATGCCATCCTCTAAAATTAAATTAAGGAGGAATTGCCAATCTACATTGGGGGAGGAAGTTGCCCCACTGGGGATTCCCTACATCAATGAAAACTATAGTCTGGACCAAATAGGTGTGTGTGTGTGTGTGTGTGTGTGTGTGAGAGAGAGAGAGAGAGAGAGAGAGAGAGAGAGAGAGAGAGAGAGAGAAAGAAAGAGAGAGATTCACTTAATGTTCATCATGTTCCTATGATGTAGATGAAACAGATTTGATTTTCTCCATTTTAGAGATGAGAAAGTAGACACAGGGAAATTAAGTTTTGGTTCCAAATCACAAACTAACTAGCATCAGAGCCAGGATTAGATATAGGAAAAGCCTGAAAGGAAGGAAAGAAATAGTTCAATGTTTAGAGGAGGCAGAGCATAAATTGGAGAATAAGGTCCTAGACAAGATGGGAGGTGATAATAGTAGTTAACATTTATGTACTACTTTAAGATTTGTTAAACACTTTCTAAATAGCATCTTCTTTGATCCTCTCAATAACCCTGGGAGGTGGGTGCTATTATTAACCCTGTGCTATAGATAAAGAAACCAAGGCAAAAGTTAAGTGACTTGCCCAGGGTCACACAGCTAGTAACATCAGAGGTGGGATTTGAAACCAGGTTTTTTGACCCCAGATTCAGTATTTTATCCACCAAACCACCAACCTGCCTCAAGAAATGGGATCAAGAGCAGCACTCCATGCTTTGGAAAAGAAGGACACTTTTCCTGAGATACACAAAAAATCCAGTAGTATAGAATTCTGTTTGGAATTTCATTCTTTGTCACATTAATAAATGCTTTTTGTGTTGCTTCATAAATATCTTAGCAGATCTGAGAAAAATGACAACTTAAGATAGTAATGGAAATCTTTCTTTCATCAAAATCTCATTAATGAACTTATAGGATTTAGGGTTGGAAATAGCCTTAGAAATCACCTACTTCTGCTCTCTTTTTTACAGATAAGAAAATTGAGGTCCAGGGAAGTCAAATAACTTGATTACAGTCATAAAGGTAATAATTGACTGGGCCAAGATTCAAACCCTGATTCTCTGAATCCAAACCTAGCACTTTTTTCCACTTGTTCCAAAACCACTTAGGACAGGGGTGGGGAACTTGCAGCCTCAAGTCACATGCGGTCCTCTAGGTCCTCAAGTGCAGCCCTTTGACTGAGTCTGAACTTCACAGAATAAATCTCCTCAATAAAAAGCTTTGTTCCGTAAAACTTGGACTCAGTCAGAAGATCACAACCAAGGACCTAGAAGGCCATGTATGGCCTATTGGTGCAGCTATTTGGTGCAGATCCCTTGGTGATCTCATCAGCTCCCATGCATTCAACTACTATCTCTGTGCTGATTCTCAAACTCTACCTATTCAGCCCTAACATCTCTGCTGACATCCAATCCTGGATCACCTTTTAGACACCTATCAGAAGTCTCCATCTGGATGTCCATTAGAGACAACTGAAACTTGACCTATCTAATGCTGAATGCATCATCTTTCCTCAAATCCTCCCCTCCTTACCTTCCCTAAAACTGTAGAAGGTAACACCATCCTCCCTAGACTCACAACGTAGGTGCTGCCCTAGACTCCTTACTGTCTCTCACCTCTCCCCCCATATCCAATCTAAGATCTATTGATTTCACTTTTGCAACATCTCTCAAACCCCTTTCTCTCCTCTAACTCTGCTACCCCCTCTGATATAGACCCTTATCACCTTGTGCCCAGACTATCGCAATACTTGACTAGTAGGTATTCCTGCCTCAAACCTCTCCTTGTTTCAGTCCATCCTTCATTGATTTAACAAAGTAATTTTCTTAAAGTACAGGTCACTGCCTACTCAATAAACTCTAATGGCTCCCTATCACCTACCAAGCACAAAATCCTCTGTTTGGTGTTCAAACCTAGTCCTTCCTCCCCTTCCATACCTTTCCAATCTTCCTACACCATATACTCCACCACATACTCTTCAGTCTAGTGACAGTGCCTTCCTTGCTGTTCTCTAAACAAGACACCCCATCTCTTTTTCACAGCTGTTCCCCATAACTGGAATGCTCTCACTTCTCATATCTACCAAGTCCCAACTAAAATCCCACCATTTGCAGAAAGCTCGTCCCAATCCCTCTTCATTCTAGTGCTTTCTGTTTTTTTTAATTATTTCATACACACACACACACACACACACACACACACGGGGGAGTGAGAGAGAGAGAGACAGACAAACAGACAGAGACAGAGACAGACAGACAGAGAGAGAATGAGAGACAGAGAGAGAGAGAGACAGAGAGAGAATGAGAGACAGAGAGTGAGACAGAGAGAAAGAGACAGAGAGATAATGAGAGACAGAGAATAAGAGAGACAGAGAGAATGAGAGAGAGACAGAGACAGAGACAGGGGCAGAGAGGAGAGAGAGAGCCAGAGAGCCAGAGCCAGAGAGAGGAGAGAAAGAATGAGAGAGAGAGACAGAGACAGAGAAAGGAGAGAGAGAAAAAATGAGAGAGACAGAGAGAGAGAGAGAGGGAGAGAGAGAGAGAGAGAGAGAGAGAGAGAGAGAGAGAGAGAGAGAGAGTGCTTATTTGTATGTTTCTTTGCATGTTGTATTCATTACACTATAAGTTCTTCAAGGGCTCGGAATGTCTTTTGCCTTTCTTTGAATTTTCCCAAAGAACAGCTAAAATGAGTGGTTGGTTTTTTTAGAACTAAATTTTACAATACCAAGCAGCCTACATCATGGAAATGGAAATTAATTCAAGGATGATGATTTTTTTCTCTCTCACGTGTGTATGTGTATATGGATATGGACATATGGATATGTACACACATCCATGTATATGCATTCATCAAATAGATTAAACATCAATACCTACTCAAAATACAGAGTTATGTCTGTTGCCAATATGGACTGCTTCAAAAGTTGCATGAGGTCACTGTATTCCTTGGAAGATAAATTAGCAAAGATGTTGTGACCCTGGAAGGAGAAAACAAAAGGTCATAGGAAATACTCAACCCGCAGTTGTTTTTCTGTGTTTTTCCTAAAACAAAAGTTGGTTTTGAAACGCAGCAAAGAAACCATAATAGCAGAGCCAAATGGAGTTAAAACTTAAGTTACATGATAGAAACTTAGGGCATTTGAGCAGAGGTGTTACATAAATAGACAAGTATGCGGGCAAATGTAACATTGTAGGGAAGAACAAACATCTTTAAGAAGGGTTTACATAGCTACAAAGAAAAGATACTGGAAATGTTTGGATCATTGTATATTCATATTTATAAACATATATCTACTCACTCCACATTTTACCCATTCAATGGCATTTTCCCATTAGGATTATTGTATGGAAAGTTTATAAAATACTTCGGTATCCTACCCAAACTTAATCCCAAAATAAATATTTGTTTCACAGGAAACATTTTAAGCTGTCATTTTGGAAACAGTGGCTTTTGAAACAGATGCTTTCAACTGAAGGAAATTCAGTTAAGTTGTTAATGTGTCTACGAGAAATGCTTGATAGATTTTACTTAGAAAATATTTCCAGTTCAGCTCTCTCTTTCGACTTATGCGATAGTGTCATTACTGAAGAGTTGAATTTTTGGAAATCAAAATAATAGACTTTAATGAACTAAGTGGCTTATTATTCTATTCTACAGCTACTGCTTTTTGCAAAGTGAATAATTCTTTTTCAAAGCGAATAATCACACTTTAATTTTTCTATTTTGTACACCTGGAGTTTCACATATTTGCTTACAGAGAAAGAGCTACATAGACATGGTTAGCATATTAATAGTGTTAAGCTTGATTTGGGGGATAGTTGAGGGAAAAATCTGAAAAAACTCTGAGTTAACTCCTGTCCCACTAATTCTTTAATATCAATTAGAAAATTACATCTTCTAAGACTCTAAATGAGAATCTGCTACTCTGAGTTAATTTACCTCCTATGGATGAACACTTTATTCTCAGAGAATAGTTCATTCATATTGGTTCCAACTGGGACCCAGTCCAATATTAATAATAATTTTCAAATGAACTCTTCCAGATCCTTAATTCAGCCAGTAGAATGAAGACAAATAGCTAAATGAATGCTGGTATCACAAAGTCGGCAAGAATCCCTTGCAGCATAGATCAGACCCAGAGGGCTGAGTCCAAGGGTATGGGGAATCAACTGTCCGTCTCTAACTACAGCCCCAGTGCCCTCTGTGACATCAGGAAAACAACTCCTGGTGCTAAGATACAACTAAAAATGGACTTGTCTTTACTAATTAGGCCGAAAGACCTGGAATGTATCTGTAAAAGAAGCAGGATTTCATTAGAAAGAAATGCGTTTTCCTGAATTGCAAGGGCAAAGTCATACAACAGAAGTATGACTTCAAGATTTGGAGTCAGAAGATTTGGGTTCAAATCCATACTGTGTTATTTACTACCTGTATGACCTTGGACAAGTCACTTAGGTATCTGGTGCTCAGTTTCATCATCTACAAAATGAGGGTGTTGGACTAAATGATATCTAAGCTCCTGTCCAGTTTTGAAACTATCATGATAGCAAAGTATTGTCTAGCGGAGGATCGGCAAGACTGACTTTAATATATATAGAAGGATGATTTGAAATCTATATCTATATCTATCTATCTATCTATCTATCTATCTATCTATCTATCTATCCATCTATTCTTTAAATGAGGGGCATCATATGATAGTGGATAGAGAGTCATTCTTGGATTCAGGCAGATGGATTCAGGTTCTGCCTTTGACACATTCTGGCTTTGAAACCCTGGGCAGATCACTTAATCCCTCAACGCCCCAGGCAACTTTCTTACTAAAAATTGCAGAACATTTACTGATTTTCTTTACATACATACCTTAAAAACATTTTGTTGTTTTAAACATAGGGTTTTTCTTTGTTTAGACTATTTGCTAAGCAAATCTTTTCTTCATAGATACTTCAAAGGTTAATTTCAACTAAGATTCTCTGAATATACACTTTCAACTTAGAAAGGATTTCATAAATGGGGTTTTATTGCAGTAAGTTCCTCGTCCTCATGTGTGATGATCATCATAGACAAGAAATGGGATTTGCTCTAATGAGGACTGGTTGAAGGAGCTAGGTATGTTTAGGATGGAAAGGAAGAGCCTTAAGGAGACATGATAACTATCTTTAGGAACCTGAAAGGCTGTCATATGTAAGAAGGTTTGGCATATTTTGCTTGTCCTCACATAGTAGAACAATGAATGGCTAAGGAACTATGGCTAAGAGGCTGCTGAGGAGCAGATTGAAACTGGCTTGCAGCCAGGGAAAAATCCTAACAATTAGAGCTACGCAAAAGTGGAATATGCTCTCAGCCTTAGAGACTTCTTAGCTGTGGAATTCTGGGCAAATAACTTGAGCTCTGTTTGTTTCAGTTTCCACATCTATAAAATGAAGATAATAACAGCACTTATCTCCCAAGGTTGTTGTGAGGATCAAATGAGATAATAATTGTAAAGTACTTAGCACTGGCCCTGGAGTCAAGAGGACCTGAGTTCAAATCCGGCCTCTGACACGTACTAGCTGTGTGACCCTGGGTAAGGCACTTAACCCCAATTGCCCTGCCTTCTCCTTCCAAAAAAAAAATAGCGCATAGTAAATACCATATAAATGTGAGCTGTAATCATTATTATTACCTATTATTACGTGTTGTACTCCCCCTCATTGAGGACTTCAAGCAAAAGCTGGATGACCCTTGTTGAGTATGTCACAGAAAGAATTCTTATAGATTAGATTACATGTCTTCTATGACTCCTGCCAACTCCAGGATCTGTGATCTCCAAATACAAGGAAGATCAAAGACTCACCTGGATGGTACAGTGAATAGAGCACTAGGCCTGGGAGTCAGAAAGATCCGAGTTCAAATTCTGCCTTGGATACTTACTAGCTGTGTGGCCATGGGCAAGTCATTTAACCCTGTTTGCCTTAGTTTTCTCAACTGTAAAGTGTGGATAATAAAAACATCTACCTTGGGGCAAGTAGGTGGTGCAGTGAAGGGAGCACCAGCTCTGGAGTCCAGAGGACCTGAGTTCAAATTCAGCCTCAGACCCCTGACATACTTACTAGCTGTGTGACCTTGGGTAATTTGCTTACCCCAATAACCTTGCCTTCCCCCCTCCTAAAAGGAAAAAGAAAAAAAAAAAGAAAAAAGAGTGGCGGATCAGTGGACTACAATAGATAAGTCCACAGGACACAGTAGTAAATGAATAAAATAATGTACTGTCTGATTAAAAAAAAATGTTAAACTGTTGTGAACGCTATACTGTGATTTTCTGTGATAAGATGTAATGTTGTGAATGTTAGATTGTGATTTGTGAATGCCTGCCTTGATTTGTTATGGAATAAATGGAGTGGTCACTAAAAAAAAAAAAATTAAAAAAAAAATCCTACCTCATAGGGTCATTGTAAGGTTGGAACGAGAGAATATTTGTGAAGTACTTTGCCAGTCTTAAAGATCTGTATAAATGCTGTTGTTATTATACTGTTTCTTTAACTTGATAATAGCCTAAAGTGCTCTTCTCTGATCATATTCACAGTTATTATAATTGTTAATTATTCTGTCTTGTAAGTTCCTTAGGGTCTAAGATGAACACGTGAAATTGTACGGACAGCTCTGGGATTTCCAACACAAACGTAATGTATTTACCAGTACTGAGAAGGTGTGGCAGAATAGAAAAAGGAACGATTGTGAGTCTTAGTTACACACACTAAGCATGTGACTTTGATCTCTTCATTTAAATTCTCTGAGCTATAATTTCCTCTGAAAAGTGGGGATAAAGATATTTGTCATCTCTTCATAATAAGGTAGATTTTGCAGATTAAAGTGAAATGATATATGGAAAGGGCTTTCTTGTTACAAAGTGTTCTGTTTTGCTGGAGGGAGGGAGATGGGAAAGAAAACATCAGAGAAGAATGGAACAGTGGAAAGAGTCTGCTGTCAGACCCCAGGGCCAGTTCCAACTTTCCCCTAAACCTGCTGTGGGCCACCTGGGGTGAGTCACCCCACTCCTTTGGGCCTCTGTTGTTGTTCAGTTGTGTCTGATTCTTCATGACCCTATTTACCATGCCGTCCATGGGCTTTTCTTGGCAAAGATACTGGAGTGGTTTGCCATTTCCTTCTCCAGCTTATCTGACAGATGAGGAAACAGACAAAATGTGCCATGACTTGCCCAGGGTCACACAACTAGTAAGTGTCTGAGACCACATTTGAACTCAGGTCTTCCTCACCGCAGGCCCACTGCACCCCCTAGCTGCCACCCCTCTGGACCTTACTTGTTTGTAAAATGAAGGGATTAGACTAGATCGTATCTAATGTTCTTTGTAGTTCTAACATTCTGAAAATTCCAGGTTTTATGAACAGATGAGAGGCAGCACGAATAGCAAATAGGGGACTAGCCTTGGAATCAGGAAGACCTGGTGTCAATGCCTCCCTCTTGCACATCTAGGCTGTGTGGTCCTGAGCAAATGCCTGCAATGGCCTGGGCCAGTCTCTAAGAGTACAAACTATAAACGAGCTACAGTTTGCACATGGAGAGGTCTCCATACAGAGAAAATCACAGGTCTGTACCAAAAGAAAAAAAAAAGGAATATACCAATACCTTGACTTGCCCCTTCAGATACTGACTCTGATTTCCCTCTCTTCTTTCTTATCCTGTCCTATTCTTATATCTAACCTAGTGTATACAACATAAAAATCCTGTACCAACCATCCTTAGCTGAAATTGTACAAACATTTAAATGCTTACTATATATAAAACACTATGCTAGGCACTGAGAATAGAAAAACAAAAATGAATCAGTCCCTGTCTTTAGGGAAAATTCTCAAACCAATAGATTCCAGGGTATTTCTGCTTATCTCTGCTGGCTCCTGTCACTTGGGTCCAAGTGTCTGTATTTCATTCAGAAGGGAGAATACACAACCACCAATCATTCTCCCATTCCTACTCTGAATTTGGGGTCTTAGCTACAGATGGGAGTGTCAACTATCCTTCTTGGGGTCAAAGGCTTTCATCAACTTGCAAAAGACCTACTTTTTTTCAAGACAGGCTGGAGGAAAAACACACCATATTTAATGAGACTATTCCAGCAAAGTAGGGCCTTAATGATGATAATAATAATAATTAATGGCACAGCTAGAGAACTGACAAATAATGGGGAACAGATGATCCCTTCCTGGTCTCAAAAAGTCTGCGTGCTTGCAGAAAATTAAACAGATCCCTTCCTGGAAGTATTAACTCAGCAGCCTTGGTCACAGTCTGGTCAGGAGCTGAAAATGTAGAAAGGGACCTCCTCATTCTAAGCTCCTGTGTTGCCATCTGAAGGGTAAATAGGGAAAATAATCTTAGTTCAGATTCTTCCTTCAGTTGGGTTCCTTGCTGACAAGCTAGTCCTGCTGGCAGTTACAGTTTCTTAGTCTGTCTCTAAGGGCTTCCTCCATTCTACTGAGAAAACATATCTTTCTCATGCTGTTTTCCTCTCTGCAACCTTTTAAAATCTGTTTGCATTTCACAAAATAACTAGCCAGCCTTGAGGCCTGCTACAATAGATGATCTGTTTGCTTTGCTGTTTCTTTGCTGAGTCCTTATCCATTTACTGGAGGAAATAAATGTACTCAGATCATAATCTATGGGCAGTGGCATTCTTTGAGGGCCAACAGAATAACATCAATGAAAGCATTTTATCTCTAGGTTTCTGCTAGTACTATTTACACTTGACTGTCTTTCTACTTAGTGTGAGAGTAGGGGAAAGGTGACAGGCAGGTATCTAGCTAGAAAAGTATTTATTTTAGTTATTTTTGCAAGCCACTGTTATCAGTGATTTTGAAATCCTCCCAGAGGGCAATGATGGGATTTTATATATCGCTGGTTATTTTTGAATAGTAATCTTGACAGTATTTTGTAAATACTAAAGGAAAAATGCATAGTTCTTTGAGTAACAACAACAACTTGAGACTTTAGCGAAGTTATTGTAATAATTTTTATTCCAAAAAACCCAAACTATGGAAATATTAGTATTATTTGATGATTATTTGAAACACTCACATATCGAATGACTAGAAATTGTTTAAAAGAGACCATCCCTGCATTTTTGTATTCTCAGTGCTGAGCAGTGCTTGATACATTCTAAGGCAGTTAATAAATAATTATTTACTGATGAATCGATCTTAGCAATAGGGCAAAAATCAGGTAGATAGGACAAGTAAAGACCTGGCATGTCATCTCAGTCTAGTACAACAAGGATCACCAAAGAATAGAAAAGGGCCACCATTTTGGGGGAAAAAAGAATCTTCCTATTTGACCAAGGCTACTCATGATACTAAAAGAAAAATCATTAGAAAGTAAATGGTTCTGTTGGTTTCTGGTTCAGAAGGCAACTGGAGAAATTAGTTCCATACCTCACTTTGCAGAATCATCACAGCATGGTTAAAATGATGGTGCTCCAAAGTAGCAGAAGTTCCGTAAAGCTGGGCCAAAGCAGATCCACTCCTGAAAGAGAATAATAGGTTAAGCTACTATCCTCCTCACAAAAGAATCCCTTTAAATTTCAGGTCTTTGGAGTAGTCTTGAGTGCTTGCTAGCACCGACTGCAAATATCCACAGGTAAGACTAGTCCAATGCAGATGTTTATGTGGTTTCTAGTCAAGGGACCTGAATCACAACTTGGCTAAGCACATATAGTCATGTATACTGGCAGCCTGGTTCATTCATGGGGGAAATGAAGAGAAGGAGAGGAAAAAAAGAGCAGGCTAGGGAAATTTGGGTGTGGGGGGAGGAAGGACAAATAAAAACTTGGTCAAAATGGAAAAGAATATTATATAACTTCAAGTGGTTTAATGTAAGTAAGATAGAGAAGCCAAGGTCCAAGTCTAAGAGTTACAAATAATCACATATTAAGAAAATCAATAATAATTATAAATTATATAATATATATATAAATATAATTATATATTTAAAAGTAACATTCATGTAACATTTTAATGTTTACAAAGCACTTTATTATCTCTCTCAGTCTTCACAACAACCTGTGAAGTCAGGAATGTGATTATTCCCGCTATCCATGTGGAAAATCTGAGGCTACAGACATCAAACAATCTGCCCAGGGTCACACAGTTGGTAAGTGTTTGAGGTGGGATGCGAACTCAGGTCTTCCTCACTCTGAGTCTAGAGATCTATCCATTAATTAACCATTGCTGATTGTGCGGGTTTTCTGGAAGCATTTGTTGCTATGACGATGTGTTATCTGAGAAAAGCACCGTGTGTTTCTGTTTTAAAATAGCACACTTCTAATTTAAGTGTAATTTTTAAAGTAAATTTTTTAGAACTTTTGTTTTTACATGACTAACAATGCCTATGACATTCTTTTTCCTGTCTCCTCCTACAGAGCCATGCTTTATAATGAATAAAATTAAGAAGGTCCTAAATAAAGATGATATAAACAAAATGAAAGAGGAAGAAAGAGAAAAGTTCCATAAAGCTCACAAATACATCAAAGAAATGTTATGTTGTAGGTAGGGTTTCCCATCCCTGGTTCCCCACTTCTACAAAGAAGCAAGGGAGGCTGCAGGGTGGGATGTTCTCTGTGTGGAGGGAACGCCTTCTCTTTTATTTCTTTGGGGCCAAACTCGGTCAATATGATTTCACAATATAGTTTCAGTTATCGTTGCTGTTGTTTCCATTCACATTGTTATCACGCATATTATTTTCCTGGTTCTGTTTATTTTGTATCAGTTCACGTAAATATTTCCACATATTTTGGTAGTCATTATTTCTTAAAGCACAGTAAGATTCCATTACTTTCATCTACCACAATGTATTTAGGTGGCACAGTGGATGGAAAATCAAACTCGAAGTTAGGAAGATTCATCTTCTTGAATTCATATCTGGCCTCAGACACTTATTAGCTGTGTGAACATGGACAAGTCACTTAACCTTATTTGCCTCAGTTTCCTCATCTGTCAAATGATCTGGAGAAGGAAATGGCAAACCATTCCAGTATCTTGTAATGTTAATGGGAATTTGAAGATCTTCCCTGCCCCCTTAATAAGCCTAAGCTGAACTTGAAGACCTTCCCTGATTTGAAAATATACTCTGTCCCCTAATAAGCTCACATGGAGCCTGTGGTGGGGGGCTTGTTTTTCAGGAAGGCACAACTTTTGTTACTTTGTAGTCAAGTGGGTCATGGGGGATGTGATGTTCTGTGACCCTGGAGAGGGCTATATACACCTCTGAGATGAAGTTTTGCTTTGGGGTGCATTTATGGGAAGAATTGTGTGATTTGACCAGATGAGAGTCTGGGCAGTTGTTGAGCCCTTCGGCTTTGAAAACTCAGATGTTGGTGATTCTCCCTCTGGTAGCTAACTGTATGTATGTGATGGTCAGACAACTAGAAGCCTGTCTGTTGAACTGTATTATTTCTTTGTCTGTATTTTTTGTCTTTTTGTGGGTTTGTATTTTCTCTGAAGTTCATGGTGCTGACTTTTTCCACTGAACTAGGTAAATGATATATATTTGATTAAAGTAAGATTGTTAACCCCTTTTGAGTTGCTTTTCTTTAGAAAATTAGATCAAAGAACCTGTGCTAGCAGCCATCCTGGGTATTCTAGGGTGCTTGCTGATACATGTCTTTGCCAAGAAAACCTCAAATGGGGTCAAAAAGAGTCAGACATAACTGAACAATAACAGGATTGGGTAGGAGGAACTGCAAATAGCCTCGTTTGACTAGAACGTGAAGCAGGTATAATCAGTCTAGAAATTTGGACTTGGACTGAATTCTAAAGATTTTTATATGCCAAATAGATGAAATCATATTTTGTCTATTAGGCACTATAGGATCATAGACTCTTCTTGAATACAAAGTAACATGGCTAGACCTATACTTTAAGCATAATAATTTGGCTACTAAATGGAGGACAGGTTAAGAAGCTGTTTCAATAGTCCAGGTAAAAGATGGTGAGGGCCTTCACTAGGGTGCTAGTGTGAGAGGGAAGATGATGACACATGAAACATGGCAATTGGTTGGATATAGAGTGAGAAAGAAGAGTTGAGTATAAATCCTAGATTGTGAATATTGGTGACTAAAAGAGTGGTAATACATCTATGTCCTGACTAGCACAAATAATGAATCATGTGAAGTGGTTGCATGTATTTGAATTTACACTGTTCAAAGTTATAATTATGTACAATCTGGTAATTGGTTTCAGAATAATAGAAATATGCAATGTGAATTTGAATAATGTGACCACTTTTCTGGATTCATTATTTGCATAAATCAGGACCTAACTATATTCTCAACAGAAACAGGGAAGTTAGAAAGGAAGCAAGTTTAAAGGGAAAGGTAACTAGCTCAGTATTAGACATATTGAGTTTGAGATGCCTATAGCACATGCAAATTGAAATGTCTAAAAGGCAACAGGAGATGTGGAAGCTTGGTAGAAAGATACAGGCTCAATAGGTAGATTTAGGAGTCATCTGTGTAGAGAAGACCATTGAATCGATGAGAGCAGATGAGATCACAAAATATAGATTCAGAAGAGGAGAAGACCTAAGACAGATCCCTTTCCCTAGAATAGGAAGTGTGATATCAATAATCATTTTGCAAAAGAGACTGAGAAGAATTGGCTGGACAGATAGGAAAAGGACACTTGGGCAAAAGATTAGACATTAGAGAGTATAAAGTTGAAGTGATTAACTAAAATCAGTTCAGGGGCATGAAAAGCAAGAGAAGATAGAATATCCAGAAGGAATATCCAGCATTTTCTAGGGGTTTTGTTATGAAAGAGAAGAGAAATATAATGAGAAAGATTAAAAAGATGGTAGGATGGAAATAAGCATTTAATAGATCTTGAGTTTCAGGCATTGTGCTAAGCTTGGAGAATACAAATACAGACAAAAAGAAAGACTGTCCCTGACCTCAATGAGTTACATTCTAATGGGCACAGAAAACATGTGAAAGAGCTGAAAAGTGGGGTGGGACCCTCAACATTACAGTGGGATGTTCCACGTTGAGAAGACCTGAAGAAACGTTGAATATTGCAGGGTCGGGAAAGTCCAGATGCTCAGGGAAGTTCCAGGATGAGACAGAATAATTTGGAAGTCCAAAAGCCAAGAATAGGGTTATAATAGGCAATAATGCCTATATATGGATTTGTGTGTGTGTGTATACATATATGAATATACATACATATACATATATCACACATACATATATATATATATATATATATATATATATTAAGGATGGAAGAGACTTGGGTGTTTTTTAGACTGGAAGGAAGGAGCAAGCATGTAGAGAGGGAATGAAAATTACCAGGATGGGATGATTCAGGGAGCAATCTGCTGGAGAAGCATGGAGGAAGGGATGACAGCAAGGGCTCAAAGTAGGGTTGGCTGTGATAATATTCATCTCTTAATCAGAGATTTCACCAAAGAGGAGAGAATGCTAGATGACTTGATATATGGAACTGGGAAGAAAGGGAGCATGAAGGATGACTCCGTTTTTTTTACTGACGTTATGGGACAAAATACCCTGCTAGGAGGGCTTGTGCAGGTGGCTTGAATGGACAAGAGAAATTTTGGAGCTGCTGCTATGGAAAATCGTGATAGAAAGTCAATTGGTGGAAGGATTGGTGTGAACCAATCTAAAAGGACCAGTTGAAATTAGAACATAAATTTGTAGTGGGTTCAAGTCAATTGTGTTATTGTGTGACTCTCTCTAGTGGTGATCAAAGTGCCTGAGTAAGAGTGGAGAAAGTGATGAGTGGTAATCTTGATTGGAGTTTAGGCACAAGTAGTAATAAGACAATTGGGCAAAAGACTAGAGGTTAAAGGACAATTTAAAGTTGAAAATGTGTTTAGGAATAGCAAGGCCCAAGAAGAGATGGAAGGATAGGAGACTTTGGTCAGAGGAATTTCAGAGTTATGGATTATAGAGGTGGAAGACATGTGGAAAATGATAAGAGCAAGGATATGATCAGCCCTGTATATGAGGCAGGTAGAATGAACATATGTATTATTGTATTTGAGGAGGCTGAAGGACTGGGAAGTGAGCATTTTTGAGGAGATAGAAACATGTGAGCTATTTTCTCTACTTCTTTAAGGATACTTCCTGAAAAATTCAATGGCTGCTGTAGCTTGGTACTGGTGATCTGGCATCTTGCCTCCATTCATGAGAGGTAAAGTATTATTGGGAAATGTTAGTCTTCATAATTGGAACCATTTCAAGATTAAGTGAACCAAGGATCTCCTTATCTGTGTTGTATTTTTTTCCTCTTTCACCCATTCATATGAATCAACACGTCTCTTGGAGTGTATCCATTTGGATCTCTTCCAAGAAGCAGCATTTTGACTGGTTTTTTTTAGACCTAACCTCTCTGCTGACCTCCATCTCCCATCTCTAACTGCCTGTTAGACATCTTGACCTAGATGTCCTGCAAATATCTTAAACTCAATGTGCATAACACTGAACTCATCTTTCTTCCCAAGCTCTCCTCCCTTCCAAATTTTGCTGTTCTTATCAAGGGAACCATCATCCTCCCAGGTCTCCAGGTTCACAGCTTAAGTATCATCTTTGATTCCTCACTGTCTCTCACCCATATTCAAATCTATTGCCAAAGCCTGTAGATTTTGACCTTTGTAACTTCTTTTTTTTTTTT
>CM053582.1:293671772-293702556 GCA_028627135.1 Pseudochirops cupreus | reverse complement strand
TTACTTAGTTGTTTATATATTGTCTTCCCCACTAGGTTATGAGGTCTTCAAGGGCAAGGACTGTCTTTTGCCTTTCTTCGTATCCCCTGTACTTAACACAGTGCTGGTATACAGTTGGTACTTAATAAATGCTTATTGACGACTGCAAGGTCACTTTGTATGCACTTTACACTTATTTTGTATATAATTATATATATATACATATATATATGTATTTATATATATATATATATATATATGTTGTCTCCTCCATTAGAATGTAACTTTCCTGAGGGTTAGAACTGCTTCTTGCTTTTTCTTTGTATTCTCCATGCTTAGCCTAGTGCCTAGCAGTCGTAAGTACTTAATTGATGTTTATAATGTGACTGGTTGATTGATGCTACAGAATCATTCCATAATCATTTGTACAGTGCTACAAACACCACATATTAATAGGTTTGCCCAAAAATGTCTGTCGGGGAATGAAGGCATAGTTCACGTTATATTTTTTCCTGAATATATTTTGATATGGAATTCAATCCAGATTTTGAAGACAGGAAGGGTGGATTACAAGTAGCTCCTATGTCTGTGCATTAGAAGAAAGAGGCCCTTTTAAAAATTGAGCCTTGTATCTGACTGGGGTCAGTAGGGACAACCCAAATCAACAAGCATGACAGGAAGGGCAAATTTGCAATTAAAAAAGAGGTAGGGAATTATCAAGATGGATGGGTCCCCAAGACACAGAAGCCAGAGCCCCTGTGGCCTTGGCCAAGGATGCCAGAAATGAATGCTCTTATTCTCCAGCACTCATCACCTTTGGCTCTGAACAGAAGGGCAAATGCATTAAAATAGCAACAATTAGAACACTTACTTAGCTTGGAAGGCATTGTTGGTTCCCCTGTGGTCGAGGTCATGACATAGGCAGCCCACAATCACCGCTAAAATTTCCACCTCAGTCAAAATCTCCTGAAACCCAGCCGTCTGGGAAGAAAGGAAAAATAGCAACTGTAACCACTCAGAGCAGGAAGGATGGATAACGATAGTCCGGTGAGTAACAATCAACTGTTTTTAGACCAGCATCATTTAAGGAAATGATTAACTGCCATCCACCACCAACTACTGTAGGTTGGGTGGCCAGTCTAACAGCATCAGGTCCCTGCAGTGATCAATTACTTCCCTGTCACATTTACCCATGCCCCAAAACCAAGACAGGCCATGTGGTGTGTGTGTGTGTGTGAGAGAGAGAGACAGACAGACAGACAGACAGAGAAAGAGAGAGAGAGAGAGAGAGAGAGAGAGAGAAAACAAGGCAATAAGAGGAAGGAGAGTCCATAGAATAATTTTGACTCTTTAAGACAAAAAGCTTAATTTCCAGTTAAAACAGTAATATAGCAAAGTTCTAGAAAAAAGAATATTCTATTGTTATTAAAATTTAATGGTGAGTTACTGTAGCATTGAGTAGTAAAAAAAAAAGGTTCATTTAAATGTGAATGCTCTTGGACAAATGGATGCCTTTAGATGACAGCAGGAGAAGCTAAGATATTTAGGATTAAGAAGAAAATGTTTCTATTATTAAAGCAGCTATTTACTATGATTGATCATTAGCTTTGAGGAAAAAAATAGAAGGTATTGAAGCCATGAATATATTGAAATGAATAATTTATAGGCCACAAAGTCTACCTCAAAGTTCTCCTCCTAGCTTCATGGGGACGTTGGGCTTTCAGAGTATCTCCTGGTACAGTGTAAGTTCTGGTAGGTGTTACTTACCTGCAATAGCTTCAAGAATCTGCCTGGTGATGGACTTCCATCCAAGGATGAAGGCTCATCACCAGAAGGCTGGGGTTAGGGGAAGGCAATGATCATTTATATACTACACTCTAGGCACTGGGCTAAGCACTTTTAAAATAATGTCTCATTTGATCTTCACAGCAGCCCTGCAGAGTAGGTTCTGTTATTATTCCAGTTTTACAATTGAGGAAATCAAGGCATACCGAGGTTAAATGACTTGCCCAGGGTCACAGTTAGTAAGGTTAAATGGCTTGCCCAGAGTCACAGCCAATAAGTATCTGAGATCAGATCTGAACTCAGGTCTTCCTGACTCTAGGTGCTACCAGCTGCCTCTGTGATGGATTGTTTTGACCAAAGCAACCCGTGAAGAAGACCTTCTCCTGAGATACGAAGGAGTTGAGATCTGTATCAATTAAAGGGATGCATCAAAGAGATATACACTCTGAAGAAATCACAGATCTTTTGCTTGTTTATTACATAAGTTTTGTTTTTACTATTATTTCCTTCTCAGGGGTGAGGAGATGTGAGAGAGAGAGAAAAGAAATGTTTGTTAATTTAAAAGTAATTTTTAAAAGATGTAAGAAAAGAGTTGGATTAGCTGTAGTGGATTCACTGGATGCAGGGTCTTTCCAGCTCTAAAAGATTATGAGTTTCATATAGCTTGAGCACCAAGTATAACCTCAGTTCCTCAGAATTCCTCATCATTTTTCTTTTACATTGTGCTAGTCAAATGAATATCCATGGAAGGTTTCATTCTAAAGAAGCTTCTGATACATTTTCCTAAGTAGCAGCAACAAAGAATGAAGTTTAAACAAACTATTCAATTTTAATGCCTTTCATGAACAGGAAATAAGCCAAGTAATTGGTTCTCTCTCTAAATAAGATAAAAGTTGTAGCTATCTCAAACAGATAACAAGTTTCTGACCATTTGGGATACACCACTCAGGACTGAAGTTTCTTGATTTCCTACCTGCCCATTTCACTGATCATTGTGTTTTACATAAATACATACACACACATATCATAGTCATCGGAAGTCAGGTCAGGAGAATCAATCAATCAATCAACAAGTGTTTATTAAACACTTACTACGCACAGCAAACAAGGTAAGCTACAAATGCTACAAGCTGGGACAAGAATGAAGCAGTTCTGGCCTTCAAGAGGCTTTCATTCATTGGGAGAAATAACACATACATATGCAGAGAAATACAAAATATATATGAAATAGATTTAAGGTAAAGTCAAAGGGTAGAGAGGAAGGCTCTAGGATCTGGGGGTAACAGGAGACGGGTGAGGGGGGGCGGTAAATGACATTAAACTTTGTCAACTTTAAGTAATACTTAGTGAATCAAGATTTAGTTATAGTGATTTCCCTAAAACAAGAACCCTCTGGTTTTGTGATCCTTACGCTTTCATCATCCATTGTTCTTTATTGTATTGGACAGTTTAAAAAACTGACTGAAGAACTAAATTCTACTTTTCAAAATGGCATGCAGTTTGACTAGTAGTTTAATTATGGATTTCAATAATTACCATAAGGTCTGGTTTGTATACTTTAATGATCATCCATGCAGTCTGTCCATACTAAAACTTGACCTCCATTGTCATAACTTGACTCTCAATCCAGAACTGCTTATGTGAGTTTAGTACTAGTAGACTAGAAGAAGGGACACCTAGGTGGCACAGTGGATAGAATGCCGACCTGGAGTCAGGAAGATTCATCTTCCTGAGCTCAAATCCAGTCTCAGACACTTATTGCTTTGTGACTCTAGGCTAGTCACTTAACCCTATTTGCCTCAGTTTCCTTATCTGTAAAATGAGCTGGAGAAGCAAATGGCAAACCACTCCAATGTCTTTGCCAAGAAAACCCCAAATGGGGTCATTAAGAATAGTACACAACTGAAAAACGGCTGAACAACAACTTAGAAGACAGTCCAAATAAGTTAACCTGAGGAGCTATCAAATGTAGAATACTTTACTTGTGATTTCATATAGGAAGTGAAGCACAAATTTTAAAATATCACAGTAAACTACAGAAAGGATTTGCTTATGAAATAATAGAAATAATAATAACATATTAATTTACCATTCTAAGGTCTACAAAGTGCTTTACTTACTCATATTTGTGAGGTAGATGCAATACAACAACAGGCATCATTATTCCCATTTTGCAGATAGGGAAACTAAGGTTCAGGAAGGGTAAGTGGCCCAAAGTTCCATAACTTTTGAGTGGCAAATCACAATTTGAGCCTAGGCCATTTGACTCTAAGTCAATATTCTTGCCACTGTACTGTGCCATTGACTGGAAACTATATGACAGGGAGGAATATTTTTTTTTACCTAGTCTGGACATCAACAACCAGGTAATTCACCATGGAGAAATTTCCGCTTTTTTGGTGACTGTTTCTCTTTGACCACCATTTTGGGAAAGCCCCAGCCACCATACTTCACTTCATTCTCTGCTCTCCAGTCACAGATTCCTTGACAATCCCCTTGTTCCTAGATGGAGCTTATCAATTTACTCCCCTGTGGCCTGACCCATATCCCTGTAACTTTCTGGGTCAAAGAACCCATCCCTGGCCACCATTCAGCTTTGTGCGTCATCTCCTCCATTTGAATTTGAGTTCCTCAAGGATAGAGACTATCTTTGTTTTTTCATTTGTATCCCTTATAATTAACACAGTACTTGGCTCTTGTTCAATCCCCTTTTTCAGTCATCAAACTCTACGTGACCTTCATTTGGGGTTTTCTTTTGCAAGGATACTGGAGTGGTTTGCCATTTCCTTCTCCAGCTCATTTTACAGATGAGAAAACTGAGGCAAACAAGGTTAAATGACTTGCCCAGGTTCACAGTAAGTACTTAATAAATGCTTTTTTAATTCATTCATTTATTTCATTCATTTCAAATTTACTGATATTTAACTAATGTCAAGGGACAAGGGATCAACTAGAAACAGGAACTGATTAATAGCTTAAATGGAAATAAAAAAAATAATGTCATCCTTTATATGGCAAATCAAAATCTTAATTTACCACCAGGTTAAAAGGTCATTAGATTAAAAAAAATAGAACACATTTTTTTCTACCAATTTGTCCAGCTATAATTTTGACTAGAAATCCATTATCTTATCTTAAAGGGCATAAACTATTCCATAAAATATCTTGAAAAGCAGCACATTGTCTAGAAGAGAGAGCAAATAATCATAGCCAATATTTATAATGTGTTTTAAGTTTGCAAAGCACTTTACATACATTATCTCAGCTAAACCTCCCAACAAACCTATGGATGACACTAAAACCAATGTCATAATAGACTCACAGAGCCGGAGGTGAGTAGCATCCTCCTCATTATTACTGCTATTACTATATTATGAACCAGGCCTCTATCTTTAAGGGGGGAGGGGAGAGGAGGAAGGGAGGACTAGCTAAGCCATTATTGGATGGGTGGCCATTTTTTTTCTCTTCTTGAAGCTCTCCAGGGATGGAGACTTCTCTTGTTCCCATTCCATTGTTTTATCGTTTTCACAATAAATGAGTTCCTTCATCCAGACAAAATCTCTCTGATTTTCAGTTGAGCCCTTTTCCTCTTGATTAGCTCTCTGTGGATGAGAGAAAGAACTATGCAGCATCTTCCTTGGGATAAACCTTTTGTACACTTTTAGACTCAATAATTAAGTCTCCTTTTGTACTTTTTTCAACAACCTTAACTCCTTTGACCTTTTTTATTTTTTATTTATTTATTTTTTGCTATTTCTATTTCTCATCTCTTCAGTCATTTTTTTTTCTTTTGCTGTTTTTTGACTAGAGGTCAGAATGATTCTGGGCGCCTAGAATTCTATTCACTTCAACAAGCTCCTAATAATGTGTGCTCAGCACTGAGCTAGGTACTATGGGGGATAAAAACAAAACAAAAGGAAAAAAGCAAATGAACAAAACAACCCAAACAGACCCTCTGCTCTCCAGGACCCTAGTGGTAATAATAATGATATAATAATTATTATAGTAATAGCTCACATTTAGCTAGAGCTTACTATTTGCTAGGGACTGTGCTAAGCAATGGAGATGGGGAAAAAAGGCAAAAGACAATCCCTGCTCTCAACCTAGTCCACAGTCTGAGTGGGAAGATGACATACCCAAAACTACATACAAACAAGCTATATGCAGGATAAATTGGAAATAATCACCAGAAGGAAGGCACTGGAATTAAGGGTAATCTGCAGGAAAGGCTCCTTATAGAAGATGGGATTTATCTGGGAGTTGGAGGAAGCCAGGAGGTGGTAGTGAGGAAGGAGAGAGTTCCAGGCATAGGCAACACTCAGAGAAAATGCCTAGAGCTGTGAGAGGAAGTGTCTTGTTCATGGAACAGTAAGGAGGCCAGTGTCACTGGATTGTATAGTATAGGGCAGTAGTGGTGGAAGGGGAGTGTAAAAAGTATAAGAAGACTGGAGAGGTGGGCTGGGCAGAGTATTGGACTTGTTCTACTGGCCTATGGTCTGTCAAATGACCCCCTTGTAAATGTAATGGAGAAATGGATTAAAATACAGATCCCTGGAGATCTGGGTTGATTTTGCATATATAACCAGTTTCAGGATCAGTCCGGCTTGCTACATATGATTCTTCTGTTTTCCCAAAAGTCATTTTTCTTTGGAGATTGGTGTAGTGAGGTGGAATATGATGGTTAGGTCTATGTTTTCATCTCTGTGAGGAACTCATGGTGTGGACACTTCATTCTCCAATGCAGATAGGCAGATTATCTACGTAATTTAAGGTCCTAGAGACTTGCCTAGAGGGGTACTGAGAAGTTGTGACTCAGTCATGGTTCCATAGTTAATATGTAGCAGAGGTAGTACTTGAGTCTGTTCCAAGGTCAACCCTCCATCCACTATTTCACGTTGCCTCAAGAAATCAAATTAAGGTCTGCAAGGATACTAATTACAATATTCGTATCTAACACCATTATAGTACTTGGAACACAAACAGCCAACAAGCATTTATTAAGTATCTTCTATGTACTAGGCATTGTGCTAAGTGATGGACATACAAAGAAAGGCAAAATACAGTCCCTGCTTTCAAAGTGAATACTTATTGATTGTTATACCTTTAATTATCATGTTCTCACAATATTATAGTCATGGACAATTTTCAAGTCAAATTGCTTTATTGCCACTTCGAAGGGATATATGTGTGTGTGTGTGTGTGTGTGTGTGTGTATGTATATATGGTTAATTAACTTTTCTCACCTGTTGACTTCCACACCTATCCTCTTAGACATGATACTTGTAAAAAGAACCGTTCAACAGAAAGGAGAACACAAAGCAAAGGAAGGAAAAGGAGGATAATTCTTAAAAAGAGAGGTAGTTCTATGCTTTATGACATAGGTCCTGCCAATGGAGCAAAGCCTGACCCATCCCCTACATGCATTGATTCTGCTTTTGCCTCACCTATTGCACTAACTTTGTAGATGGAGGTTTAGACTTGGAGTCAGAAAAAGCTGGCTTTAAATCCTATCTCAGATCCTAATTAGCTGTGTGATCCCATAAAAAAAATCACTTAAATCTGGACCTCAATTTACTTATCTGTAGAATGGGGATAATAATAGCACCTATTCCATATGATTGTTGTGAGAAACAAATGTTTAATGTGTGTAAAGTGCTTCAGAAAACTTAAAAGTATTACAGGTTATTATTATTGTGCATTATAATTACTTATGTATTCATTAAGTCTGTCTCCTTAACCTTAAACTCCATGACGTCAGGGATCATGTCACTTTGTGCACTGTTCAGCGCATAGCAGGTATTTACTACATGTTTCAGTTGAATTGATTTGAAATTCAGCACCAAACCGGTTTGAATGTCATGCAGCTGGGCTCTCATTAGCAGCTGCTGTTTCTCACACATAATACTCAACCTCTCATCTACCTGCCTGAAATATATTTCCTCCCTACCTCCAGGTCCTAGAATCCTGTACTTCCTTCAAGATTCAGCTCAAGCAACATCTTCTACACAAAACATTCTCTAATCCCCCAGCTGCTAGGGTTCCTCCCTAAATTACTTGGTCTTTATTCTATATGTACTTCTATAGGTATCTGTTGTCTCTCCTGATGGAATGTATGTTTGCAATCAGTGTTGATTTTTCATCATTGCCTTCGTATACCCAATATCTAGCTCAGAGCCTAGAACACAGCAGGCATTTAATAAATGCTCATCAATTGATTGATTGATAAAGATGCCACAGGCAAGTGTTGATCTATGTACAGGTCTCCTTCACCCATGGAGTACTGAACTATAGTGAGAGCCAAGAGAAGCTTTGGCTGGATTGTAAAGGGGCCAATGTTTGAATGAGGAAGAATGTATTCAACCCTCTATCCAATTTGTAAAAAGCCAGGCTAAGAATACGTGTGCATTAGTATTTCCACAGGATAACAGCAGCACCTTTTGTCCAAGTGTATTTAGGAACTTGGTTCACATTCTCTTCATGATAAATCACCAGTGGTCACAATGAAATCCAGAACACCTTTTCTTAACCATAGATAACTCAACTACTTGGGTTCTGTCCCCAGTGCAGTAAACACTAATCGTGCACAATAAGAGTGTATGACCTGTAAAATGGGAATTCAAAGGGCCAGGTAGAGTAGGAGTTTTGGGTCTCTGAAACACTATCCCTAATTTATATGTCTTCAGCGAACTGAAAATAAGACCTTTGAAAACAAAATCAATTATAACATTGGGAAAGCGATCTCCCAACCTGACACCTTTTAGGGTGCCAAGTTTCAGCCTATGGAAAGTCTCACAAACGAGTTGTAAAGCTCCTAAGATAGGGTGCTGATAATGGAAAACTGAGGCTGTGATAGATGTTCCATTGCCTACTGCTGAATCTCACTGACCTGAAGGATTCAGTCGGCATCATAAAACACAAAAGGGAAGATTAAGCAGTTTACCAACACCGTAAAAGTCTCAAGAATAAATTCAGTTTAATCAAAAATCCTATATTGTAAAAAGACTGTTGCTATCCCTGTGACTGCAAACACATTTCATTAAAAAGCAGTGTCTATGAGCAGGAGTATCTACTTTCCCCATAATGCTGGCTGTGATTATGTTTATACACTTTTAAAATTTACATGTACAGAGGAAAAAAATACCTAGCCCTGGATGGTGGTGCAGGAGAATTTATTTTCACTAGAAAGTGAATGACCCATAACTCATGAGTGGCAGAGCTTAAAGTGAGTTATGGAGGTCATTCTCTCGTGTGAGGAAATGAATTGGATTATTCCTCTTCCCAATAGTACCCGTTTGGTTATTAGTACGCCAGGTTCTTAATTATGAGCTGCTTTGACTTTCCGTGTTCTGGTGTGTTTTTTTTTTTAAATAAACACAGACATGGGTACTATCTGTTAGAAGGACATAGTCAACCTGCTACCTTGAGGTCTGGCCAAATAGAACCGAAATGGAATGAAGCTTTGAGCACATCAAAGGGCACTAGCATTAAATGTAATTTTAAAATATGTTCCAAATTGATCACCCACATAGTAGATGGATTGTATACATGACGTTGGTAGGTAAATAATTAAGGATGATCACTTATTTGGTTTCCGAATCTTACAAATCCTTCCCTTTGGATTATATTGAAAAATGTAATATGCAAATGTGAAAATTAGAGGACTAACATGCAGAACAACTATAGTATTCTGATGCTTGATATTTAAGTCAACTATTGCTAGTTATTTGGTTTTGTCTCACTAAAAATGAGAATTTATGGAAATTGAGGTGTAACATATCTATTATTATGTCAGTAATAATTAAAAATCATTGTTATTATTGACACTACTGACCCAGACATAGAAAAGAACAAAATCTCTAGACCTATTTTTTGTTTTTTATCTTAGGCTATTTTCTGATGAAAAAATTGGGATTCTCATTGTTGATTCAAACAATATTTTACAGGAAAACTCAAACACTTCTAAAAAATCTTCCTTGAACCCTTTTAGCTCCAATTTTATTTCTTGCTGAGAATTCCTTGAGGGAGAAAATTTTTACAACAAAAAAATCAAAGACTTTGATGAAAAATGCAGGCTGTTTGCAAATATTATGTGCATTATCTTCAGGTTTGTGAATGGGCTGGATTTTTCTCCCTAAATGTCCTTTCTGCTCCCTAGTTTGAATTATCAATAAACCTTGTGGCTTATCTCAGAAAATAACCTTGTTGACAACACAAATATGGACTTAAACATGTTCTATCCACATATGAGATTTAGGAAGCCCACTGTAAATGTCAGGGGGTGTCCATGTGTTTGCTGTGATACCCGCTTATTATTAGTGCTAAACGGCAAACCCCCACTGGAGCCGCTTTGGCAGCCCTGCTATAAATTTTAATGTGATCGTGAGCTCTTCTCTTTTCATATCCAGTGAATTCTGCAAGATCATAATATTCTATATGAACCCTATCTGAACTTTCCTGTGATACAGAGAAAGAACAAGATTCCTAGTGGTGATAGATGTTCATCATTTTATGGCTTTGTGCTGGACACTGGTCACCACAGTTCCCTGAGTAATATTACCCGAAACGAAGTCCGCTCATTCAATTAACCTTTATTGAGCAGTTATAGGGTGCAAGGCATGGCACGAGGCGCTAATGACCATATCCCTAGGATGGTCCTCTGAGGAAAGAATACTGATTGTTAAGGCAAGCTTCTTTTGGGGAAACTGTCAGATTCTGTGTGTCAGTTGACCCCCCCACTTTCCCAAAAGTCCTTGCATAATTAGTTGCTCTTCATACTATTTTATTAAAATACTGGGAATAAACAATATAGCCATTTTCCATTTCTTCTAAAAATTAAGAAAATCAGAACAAGTGCCCTCAGACTCATACTCTGTAATACTTTATGCACTTAGCAAATTTGAATCCCCCCAAATGTCCATTAAAAGCAAAGAACAGATATTGTAACCTCTGCCTTACAGATCTGAAAATTCAGGCAGAGAAGGATGGAGTGACTTATTTAGTCATTACCTGGGTCACTGGCAGGCCAGATTCCTACCATTTTACACCAAATTGCTTATCCTATAATGGAGCTTTTATTTCCAGGGGAACGTATATTGCTTCTGTTATCTGCATAAGGTTCATGGGTCTGGGGCGTCAGCTTGAGTACTTTGGAGAACACAGTTCTGATTCAGCAATAATGTTTACTGTTTCTGTGTTTTGAATAACCCCAGAGAGCACAGGTAAGGAAGTAAGCCCCTTATGTCAACTTTGCCTGTGTTGTAGAACCCACTATACAAACATACTAATGCAAATAAGGAAGCAGAACCCCATGTAACAGGCTTTGGCTGTGTAGCAGAGTCAACTGTGCACAGATACTAATGCAAATATACTAAAGCCATCACCTTTACACATTTCCCATGCCCAGAAACAATGGAATTTTGGAAGAAAACAATACTACGACCAGAAATACCACGTTAAAAAGGCCAGACAATTCATGCTAACAACAGCAAATGAGTATGTGAAAATGTATCCACTTTTGCCATAAAATAGAACCACTCTGGAAGAGACGGGTTGATTTTTAGGCAGAATGGCTTTGATGATATCCCCTTTAAAAATAAATCTTTCCTTTTCCCTTCCCTGGGCCCAGTCTAACCCTTCCTCTTTATCATCCTCCCCAGATGAAGAGAAGGCTTAAAGCCTCTCCTTTTCAAGGCAGCTAGAAGAGAAACTTAGCCTTGGAGTGCCACCTAGAGGAAAACTCAGCTCACAAAGGCACGGTCCCCAGCTGTGTCACGTGCTCCTATTGTGACATTTTTCAGCCGGCTGGAGAATTCCATTCCAAACCCATCATAATACTTGGGAAGGGCAGATGGGGACAGCTCAGGAGAAGCAAAATGGGAGGATCATTTCATAGTGCTGGGGAAGCCCCTAACTGAGCTATAAGGTGTTCTGGGAAAAGGATTCTTCAGTAGGGCCTCCATTTCAGAAATACGGTCTTCCGTGTGAGTTCAATTATTATTATTTTTAAATTTATTTTGAGTTCAATTCTTTATTATTTCCCCAGTTCAGGCAGCCTCTATTAGTTCCATATGAAGCAGGAGGACGGCATGGATGACCCCAACTCTGCTCTCTCTATGGGCTGGTCCACTCACCTCGCTTCTTGCTCACTGCAGATTCATTGGCTGCAGACCATACTTTCTACTCTGTCAAAGTGGGGTGTTTGTGTGTGTGTGTGTGTGTGTGTGTGTGTGTGTGTGTGTGTGTGTGTGTGTGTGTGTGTGTGTGTGTGTGTGTGTGTGTGTGTGTGTGTGTGTGTGTGTGTGTGTGAGATACATTCCAATCTCCTCCACTTTGTCAATGGCCCCAGCTCCATACATATCCAACCAGTACTGCCTGGTACAGAGCTATCAGCTTGGCCACCAAACTCATTTTCGCCTCCTCCAGATCAGAGGAAGAGACTTCCTGGGCTAGTTTTAGCCCAGAAAAATGTTGGAGGAAAACAGACAGATTTATTAATGACGTGCCCCTATGGTTTAAAATCTCTCCTTTCTCTCTAAGATTATGCAGGCCAGAGGAAGGGGGTTCTAGATAAGGGCTCCTCCACAAATCCCACAATGTGATAGAGGGAGGGAGTGAGGATAGACTTTGGGAAGCAATTCCTATCAATAGCACCTAGTGTAGATCTACTTAAATACCAACAGCACTCAAAAATATTGTTAAAATTTGATGGAATTGCTAGTCTGGGTATGAATGTGTGAGTGTGAGTGTGAGCGTGTGAGTGTGTGTGTGTGATCAAGAAAAGATAATTACAGGTTCTTTGAGTTGGCAGGGACCTCCCTCCCTTTCCCTCCTACCCTGTGTCTATGTGTGTCCCAGATGGAAAACCATTCAGTAAAGAGCAGCAGAAATATTCCACGCGTAGGAAACCATGCCTATTCTAGAAGCGGCTTTTTAATTGAAATGTATTCTGAAAGATCGAATGATGATGTTTTAGGAGTTATTCTCAGCAGAGCTGTCATTTCTTTTACATTCTAACATGGTGGATGTGGAGAGGTAGATTCTGCCTCTGGGTGAACCAGTATGAAAACCTCCTTCAACAATGATTTGATCAAGGGCATTTAGTGGATTTACATTAAGGATGGTGAATATGAATCTTCTGACTGAATAAGAACTACTTTGTTTCTTTAGTCCCTCCCTCCATTTCTTGAAGAGCACCAAGATCCAACTCCCCAGCAGAATTTAAGTTTGGTAAAGCAAGGACTATTTTTCATTTTGTCCTTGTATCTCCAGTGTAGAGCAATACTTTGTATATAGTGGCCACTTCATAAATGTTTTTGTGTTGAATTGGAAAATTATGATAATTAATACTAGAAAGGAATTTCTTTTTTATTTTTCTAAAAACAAGCTTTTCCTTCATTTTTTCTAGAAAGGTCACAGGAGGTGTATTTTGATTGCTCCTATCATTGATTCATAATATTATTGTCTTTCCTTTCTCCTTCAGTGGACAAATTCCTTGATACCCTAGGCCAGTGGTTCTCAACCTGCGGGTTATGTTCAATTTGTAACAATGAAAATACATCCTGCATATCAGATATTTACATTACAATTCATAACAGTAGCAAAATTACAGTTATGAAGTAGCAACGAAAATAATTTTATGGTTGGGGGTCACCACAACATGAGGAACTTTATTAGAGGGTTGCAGCATTAGGAAGGTTGAGAACCAGTGCCCTAGGCTTTATAAGATCATTGCGACCCCCCCCCCAAAATAAAAATAACTTATTTAACGCATGTTAATATGTCCTAGGTGCTGAGAATGATTCAAAAAGAGTCTGACATAGGGGCGGCGAGGTGGCTCAGTGAATAGAGCACTGGCCCTGGAGTCAGGAGGACCTGAGTTCAAATCCGTCCTCAGACACTTAACACCTAACTAGCTGTGTGACCTTGGGCAAGTCGCTTAACCCCAAATGACCTCCAAAAAGCAAAAAAAAAAAAAAAGAGTATGACATGGTATCTGAACACATACAAACACACATAGACACACAATTCTTCCTGATACTACCAAGTTATAATTTGTAAAACTAAAGTCCAAGGCAAAAACCTCTTATTCAACCAACTTTGCTACTTTAGTAACTCAAAGCTTCTTCCTCTTCAATAAAAGATGCCATCTTGTTTTGCAGGCATTTTGAATTTGGGGTCCACAAACTTGTTTTTAAAATATTTTGATAGCTTTATTTCAATACAATTGGTTTCCTTTGTAAACCTAAGTATTTTGTTCATTTAAAACTATTATGCTGAGATCCATAGGCTTGACAAAACTGCCAATGTGGTGTGAAACTCAGGAAGGTTCAGGAAACCCTGACTTTTAAAGTCTCTATGTACACGACTACAGAAAATGCCCAAATGCCTGGAGAGATCCATTTTGTTGGTCTAATTTGCTTCCATGAACCTCAAAGAATTTGGATTCAACATTATTTGCTGTCCTCAAGGCACTTCACGAGTCTTAATGATCTGGGACTGACATTTCTTTCAGTCATATGTGATTCCTCCATATTCATGCCAGTAAATCAATTAGCAGGAGCAGTCAGTTAGGTGGTACATAAGTGCCTAGATTGCTGAGCTTGAAGTCAGGAAACTCCTCTTCCTGGGTTCAAATGTAGTCTCAGATACTTACTAGCTGTGTGACCCTAGACAAGTCACTTATACCTGTTTGCCTCAGTTTCCTCATCTGTAAAATGAACTGGAGAAGGAAATGGCATATCTGTGCCAAGAAAATCCCCAAAAGGGGTCATGAAGAGTCAGACATGATTGAAATGACTGGGTAACAACTCAACTAGCATTTATTTGTTGCTTATTATGGGTCAGGCTCTGTGCAAAGTGTTGGGAAGCCAAGCCTTTGTTTATCTGCATTAAAGACAAAGAAGTATCTATATTTGTATTCCCAAAGTTTTCCTTCCCTAATTGTGCAATCTGGGTATCAAGCTATATGGATAAGATTTTTTATTTCTTTTTATTTTAATAATGGTCATTCCTAGGGGCCCTTTCTTTCAGAGTGTCAAAGGGTCTTCCACAAAATGCCAGTAGGTCAAAGAACGGCCAATTTATTTCAACTAACAAATGTTTTACTTGTTGGTATTCTACTTCAAGTGGGATTGGCCAAAATAAGCATTTAGGTTTTCCCCTCCCAGCAAATGGATTCTATTAGAAGAGTTTATTTTTGTCATTGTAGTAAAATATTTACTTCAAGTATACAAAACCCCAACTGTTACTACTGGCCAAATGTCATTTGCGTCTAGGGTCGGGCAACCCCACCCCCCAAAACAAGCTACACGAATCTCCATGATAGTAGGCTCACAGACAGCTTTCCAGAGCAGTAGGCCCAACAGCTGATCCCACCTGACTTCCATTTATCTGCTAGGAATGTGGATTGCTCCCCTTCCCACCTTCCATGACCTTTTAAAATAAGAGTTCAACAGAATTTCTCTGCATTAATAATGTGCTTTACAGTAAATATTGCAGCCTTTCTAGTACAACCTTAGCATCCTTGGCCAGTTGTTTCTCTGTTCTACTAGCCATTTTCATGTCTGAATCAGACAGAGAAATGGAAGAGACACAGAGAGAGAGAAGAGATAGAAACAGAGAATGGGACAGAGACAGATAGAAAGAGTAAACTGAAAGCTTGTGTTTCTTTTTTTAAGAACTATTTTTTACATGATGAAATTTTACCAAGAAACTTTCTAACAATTATTCTAAGACTGAAATCTAGCTATTTTGTCCTTTTCATTGTGGCAGTGGTCTCATGGTTACTAAAGTTTGGGAAATGTTGCCAGAATATACGGTACTAGAACCATGTATTCTAGGCCCTAGAACATGTGGATTTTGATGAAGAGAAATATATATCATAGTAAGTAGTGGAGAACAGAAATAATGAAGGGAAAAACATTGAGGTGGTTAAGATTAAAAAGATAAGCTCTTCATCTGTAGCAGAATACACTCACGGTTAGCATTGCAAACATCAGCTGGCACACGTTGAAAGCATGTCTCCAATTGTGGTACAATACCATTCGATAATTCTTTCTCACTGTCAGAAGCCACCTACATAATGTCTGAAATGAGAAGGCAAAGAGTTGCATCAGATCAGTGGCCCATGGTTTTATTGGACCCAGCTTGGCTCAAATGAGAAGTGGAGGCAGGATGGGGGCAAGTCCACTAAGAAAAGGAGTGAGTTACCTCATAGTCAATTTTAAATTTCTGCACCATCCCCAGCTCCATGAACATCCTCAGAGCAGCAGTGATCATGGCATCAACATCAAGGGAAAAGTCATCAAAATGTATGTCATCAATAGCAAGCTCTGAGACCAGAGGGATGTTGGCTGCCTAGAAAAGAAGGAGACATAAGTCAATGCAAGTTCTACTGACATCCCAAGCTCAGTGTCCTGCTCTCATCCAGGGCTTATCAGAAGTGTCATATAAATCAAGCCTGACCTGCACTTACACCCTGATACAGCTAAACTCTAAGCAGTAAATGTCTTTTGTTTTTGAACTGCAAATGCCCCAAGCAAATGAAGGAGAGAGACAGAGAATGAGAAAGAGAGACACACACACAGAGACAGAGACACAGAGAGACAGAGACAAAGAGACAGAGACATACAGAGTAAAACAGACACAGAGATAGATATTTGGACAGAGAGAAACACAGAGAAACAGACATTTAAACAGTCACACAGAAAGACAAATAGACACAAAGAGAGAGAGAAGGAGACAGAGATAAAGAGATATAGACAAAGACAGATAGACACAGAAAGACAGATATGGACAGACACACACAGAAGAGAGAAACAGAGAGAAAGAGAGGGAGAGAGAGAAGAAAAGCTAATCTGAAGATAAAATATACTCACTAGAGCTTGTCTGCAGAATTTAGAATACTGAGCTGTCTAGTTTACAGCAACTGCAGTAATACAATATATTCTCATGCAGATTACAGTACTCTAAATGCAAGAAACATCTGGACAGCCAGCAGCTGTGAATTTTAATTGCTACTATTTAGAAAATCTAGGTGAAAATACACGACTTTGCACTGTTCCTTATATCCTTTCGATGTACAAGTGATCTTTGTTATATAGTTACAGTATATTCAGTGGGATGAAAAGGGTCATACCATACATCTCTAGTACTGAGTGTGTTTTCTTAAATGGAAGAGTTTGGAGAATCGGTGTATGTTTTTGTTTTTCTTTCTTTCAATTTAGGAACAAATAACAATACAAGTCTCCTTTATCTTATGTAAATATATACTATAATTATATTATCATAAATAATATTGGCTAACATTTATATAACCTGAATAAATATATATGGTTACATAAATGTATACATAATCTCATTTGATTTGATTCTCATAACAACCCTGGGAGGTAGGTTCTATTATTATCTGTACTTAACAGATGAGGAAACTCAGAGTAAAAAATGTTAAGCAACCTGTCCTAGGTCACACAACTATTAGATTAGATCTCAGGTCTGCCTAACTCCAGGTCAAGTTTCTATCCATTGTATCACCTCATATATAGTCCTATGAAAACATTCATATTAAACAACTGTATACCAGTTGCTCCATAGAATCTATTTTATATTTAAAGGAAAAAAGAAGAACTTTTAGGAAATTCCTTTATATTGGGTTTCTTTTAGTACTATCCCACCATGTATCCTGATGTGCTACTGAGTCAGATACTCCTTTCAAGCTGTAAGGTGGAGGTTATTTTATAAATGCAACCTTTTTAGGGGGCAGGGTTTTGTTTGCCCCTGAATTTATTGCTGTCTATGCCTTACTCACAGAGGAAACAAATTACACAGGGAATCATTTATATTCTGGAAGTCATCTGTCTGAGCAATTCAGCCCATTTCTTGTCACTGAGGATCTTGGGATGCATTTATAGAAGCTTATCATTTAGAACAAGGTAGGCGATAGTCATGATGCACTTTGCCCTAATCTTACTTCACCAAGGGTATTGTGTCCAGTTCTGGATGCCACATTTTAGAAAGGAAGTTGATGACATTAGCAAGTTGGACTGTGTCCTGAAAAGAACTACCAAGATGATGAAGGAACTAGAAACCATGCCTGAAAAGGAACATTTACAGAAAATGGTGATAATTAGCCTAAAGAGAAAAACAACAATAACAAAGATTTAGGAGGAACATCAAAGTTGGCTTCAAATATTTGTAGGGCTGCCCCATTAAAAAGGGATTAGAAGTTTTGAAAAAAATAAAACTCCATTGTAGATGATAAAACTAAGAGTCATTTGATAGAAGAGAGAGAGGATTATAGATGTAGAAAGGAATCTTTATTTTTAATTAATTTATTTATTAAGAAAGGAATCTTTTTTTAAAGTGAGTTGGAAAACATGACCACTGAGGTTCCCCTACAACTTGAAGACAAAGTTCTGTGATTCTTTGAAGTCAAAGGAAGGTAAATTTCAGCTTAACATAATTAAAAATTCAATAATAAGAGCTGTGCCAATGTGAATAAGTTGCCTGAGAAGGTAATAATAATAAACAGCACAGGTTCTATGGAGCAACTGGTTTATAGTTGTTTAATTACATTATCTCATTTCAGTTATTGAACTCCTTGTCACTGGAGGTCTTCAAGTTGAGGCTAGATGATTGACTGTCAGCGATGTTCTAGCAGCAGGCTCCTGCCTAGATAAACGCTGAACTAGGTGACTTCTAAGGTCTCTTTCCAATCTGAGATTCTATCATTTCTATCCTTCTTTCTCATAGAGAGGTAGAAGAACTACCTGTGAGTAGTATCATTGAAGTAGAGGGAAGAGAGAGTGTTAAGGAGTGGTCATAAGTGTCCCATGCTACAAAAAAGGTCAAGAAGGATGAATGTTGAGAAAAAGGCCATTGGCAAGTAGTCATGAATGACCTTGGAGGAAAGAAGTTGGCATGAACTTCAAAGGAGGAAACATTATTGAGTGATCTTGGCAGTTCCAGGGGCTGGAAATAGTGGTAGAGAGCACCTTGGTGCTGAAAGTTTCTTCCTCTTGGCCAAGTAATGTGATATGGTCTCTGCTCTTTATTTTTCCTTCTACCCTTTATGTGCAGTGTCCCCAAGGACATCGTCTTGGCTATCTTCTCTCTCTTTACACTGACTCCTTACACTTCAGTTATCACTTTCTCTTCCTTTAAGTCTTTAAAAATTTATATTATTTTATTTTTAATTTATGGAATAAAACAAGCATTTCCATAACATAGTATAACAAAAAAAGATGATTGCACATGAAACTGCAAACTTATTATGTACAACTTGCTATTCCTTTGAAATACAGAATAAAGTTATCATGTAAATTTCTTTTTTCTCCCCCAGATGGTTACCATTAGATGCAAATAAGTGTGTGTATATATATACATACATACATACATACATATGTAAAATCATTCTATACATACTTCTACTTATCAATTCTTTCTCAGAATGCAGCTAGAGTCTTCCTTCATATGTCCCTTTTAGTTAACGTGGATATTTATAATAGTCCCTAGCTCGGATCTTATCTCTTGCATAAATTATTCTCTGATTACCTCACCCCTCCAATCTGCAAGTGAGTGCTCTCTGTTCAAATTTCTCATGACATGTGACCTATCATTTATACAAATCATATTCTAACTTGTATGATAGTTATTTTTAAACTGTATCTCCCACACTAGATTGTAAAAATCCTTGAGAACGGGTGCTAGGTCAATTTTTATCATTGTAGTCTATACACATAGCATAAACGCCTTGTATATAAGACTTAAATATTTGTGAAATAATAATAAAATGTATATGCTATTGTTTGTTAAAATGTGAACCTTAGCTAGTATCCATAGAAGGGAAGAATGATAACAATTTTTAGAATTCTAGGTATGTTTATTTTATTCTCAAGACCTTCCTAGAAAATGCCAATATAGCAGAAGTATTGGGACATGCAAGCATCCTAAGTCCAGCATGGTATAGTGAAGAACAGTATGGGCACAATGGAAAGAAGGTGAGATTTGAAGTCAGAAGACATAACCCTAACATTTCAAGCTGTTTATCAGATACTTGGCTTAACTAATGTTTTGTGGTGAAATTTAAAGGATATCAGCCGGGCAGCTAGGTGACACAGTGGATAGAGCATTAAGTCTGGAGTTGGGAAGATTTGAGTTCAAATTTGATCTCAGATACTAGATGTGTGATCCTAGGCAAGCTACTTAACCACTATTTGCCTCCATTTCCCTGATTAGCACAGTACCTGGCATAAAATAGGTGCTATATAAATGTTTATTCCCTTCCCCTGGTATGCTGGCAAAAGTTTAAGAGGTGCCTCTCTGACAAACTAAGACATATTTTTCAGTTTAATACCCATTATTAACATGTTTTCTATCAGTTTTTAAAGTCTAGACAATTCTTGATTTGTAGTATTTGCAAATTTCTGAAAAATTTAGCAATTGACTTTCAGGGAGCCCTCTAGCACAGTCCTGGACATAATGCCTGTAAAATGCTTTGAAATCATTTAAGGGCTATTATAAATGTTAGTTGGTCATAATTTACCAAAATTAACATAAAATTTGGAAATTTTTTAAAGAATTTCCTAACAAAATGCAATGAATCCAATTCAATACACATTCATTAAGCATTTACTACTCGTAAGACACTGTGCTTAACATGGAGGATACAAATACAAAAATGAAAACCGGTCTCTGCACTCAAGAAGGTTACAGTCTTTTAGGAGAAAGAACAATAAATATGTGCATTATAATTGGAGAAGGGAGAGAGTATTAGTAACTAAAGGAATTGGGAATGGCTTTCCTTAGGAGGGAACATATGAGGAGAATGTAGAAGAAGGCTAGGGATTCTGGGAGCTAGGGTTGAGAAAGTAGCTAATTCCAGTCATGGGGAATAGATTATTGAAAGGCATTGGGGTTGGGAGATGGACTGCTGAATTTGAGAAACCGTTAAATAGGACATTTTGGCTGGAATATAATGTATACAAAGGAGATAATTTGATATAAACCTAGAAAGAAAGGTAAGCTGAAGTCTATTTGTAAAGGGCTTTAAATGACAGGTTGAGGTGTTTGTATTTCAACCCCAAGATAATAGGGAGCCACTAAAGGTTACTGAATAATGAAGTGACATGTTTAGGCTTGTGCTTTAGGAAAATTATTTGGACAGCTGTGAGGAGGATAGTTTGGAATAGAGAGTAATAGGAAGACAAAAATTCAAATAGGAAGCTGTTGCAGTAGTCTAGGTGAGAAGTAATGAATTGAAAAGGTTTACATTGGTGATGTTGACAAAGTTACATCTTCACCCTGGCCCTCTTTATCCAGTGTATATTAATAATTTGGTTGCAGTAATGATAAGAATACATGTATTATATTTGTCCAAGTTGGACTTGTCCTGTAGAATATTCATGGGGCGTTCAATGTTGGCATTATAAATTCCCCACATTTCAAAAGCACTAAATTCTCTTAATTATCTTAAAAATTAAAGAATATAGGCATTTTTTCATTATGAAATGTTAATGGAAAGGAAATAAGAACATTAGGTTGAAAAATGTGAGATGACCTCTGGTTCACCAAGACCCATCCTTATTGATCTTTCCTTTTTTTTCTTTAATAGGTTGATTGATCCAAGGTTAAATCACTCCAGTCTATATATCACCCTAGGTACCGCTGCAAATCCCTGTTGGTTCTTGAAGGTGCCAAGAAAGCCTTGGTTGGTTCAGTAATGACAAACTCTTTTCAGGTTTTTGAGGGTAAGAGTTCTCCTTTATACATACTACAGCTTTTTGCAAGGATCTGAGGACAATTTCCTCTAAGAATGTGTTCAGGATTGTGCATGTCCTAGAGAAGGAGATGATAAAGAAGATGGTTAGAATGCTCTTCTGGGGACTTGAAAACAAAGGCGCTATAGAACAGACTTACTGTTGCCAAGTACACTATTATAATAGAGATAAGTGCTTTCCATCTCTCCTGACAAACAGAGAAAGGGATAACACTTTCCAAATCTATAATTACTTGAGCTATAGGATATTAACAAAACAAATCAAAGTCAATTTCTCCTAGTGTCAGTCTTATACTTTTAAATATTTATAAGAAGCTACATCCCTAAATCAAAGAGGAGTGCCACAATCCAAAATAACTACTGAATTAATAGCCAGGAAATAACATTTGGATAAAAGAACCATTTACTTTACTGCAGCAATAAAGGAAAACACAGAATTATGAGTCCTGGAGCTAATTTGAATAATGTTCAAGAAGTGGGACTCCAGATAGAGGCAGTAGTTAGCTGGGAGCACCTCCTGTCCTCTGACTTCTCTGGTTCTTTGTTTGGGTAGTAACTGTTAAGTGCTTATCAAAGAGACTCATAAAACTGCCTCCTTTTAAATGGAAAAGGTGGCTTTATAAGAGGCCATAAAGAATGTTAAAATACAATCAGCCGATTATTTGATATGTGAATATTCCCGTTTGTATTGCTGAGGGAATGGGACGAAACAACAGCTTGGATAGCAAAAGAACCAGAGAAATTAAAAGTGAAAATTTATTTCTTTGTACCCTCAACCCATTCACCTGGCTTGTTGTTTGATGAGGTAGAAGCTGACGTGGCTGCTGGGAATTCTTTGAGAAGGTGGTTCACCATGGGTGTCTCCACTTTCTCTCCTCCGATTTTCTTCTTGTCCCCCTACAAACCGGCTTCCAACCTTCCCTTTCACCGAAACTGCTCTTCCCAAAGTTATCAGTGATCTCATCGTTGCCAAATCCTTAGCCTTTTCTCAGTCCTCGGTCTTCTTCGCTTTGACTCGGCTGATCCCCTCTCCCCCACCGCCCTCTCTTCTCTCTAGGTTTTCAGGATGCGGCTCTCACCTGGTTCTCCTCCTCCCCATCTCGGCTCTTTCTCTGTGTGCTTGCTGAATGCTCTTTCAGATCAGGCCCTCCAACCTTAGGTGCTCCCAGCTCTCTGTCCTGGGTCCGCTTCCCTTCTCCCTCTATACTCCTTCACCTGATGTTGGTTTTTTTTTCAGTTCCCATGGAACTAATATTTATATGCTGTTTATAAGCTGGCAATTCTTAAATTTATCTGAACTGTCCCAACTTCCTGCTGACCGCCAAGCTTACATCTCCAATTGCCTTTTAGATATCTTGAACTCAGTAAGTCCAAACCAGAAATCATTATTCCCCTCCCCCCCAAATCCTCCTTTCCCACCCCACAGCACCATTCCCCCAGACTTATAAGTCTGGGGGTCAACCTAAGTGTCTCCTTGATTCTCTCTCTCCATATCCAATCTTTCGCCAAAGCCTGTTGATTTCAACTTTGTGACATCTTCAAATATAGTCCCTACTCTCCTCTGATACTGCGCCATCCTGGTACAGGCCCTCATCACCTCATACTAGGACTACTGCAGAAGTCTGCTGGTGGGTCTGCCTGTCTCAGGTCACTCCCCATTCCAATCCATCCTCTATCCAACCACCAAAGTGATTTTTCCTGAAGCACAGTTCTGACCCTATCACTCCCCTCTCCCCATTCCATAAACTCCAGTGGCTCCCTATCACCTCCAAGATTAAATACTTCAATCCTTAGTTGGGCATTCAAAGCCCTTCATCAGCTAGTCATCCATATCTTTCCAGTCTTCTTTATTTTTGACACAGTGACACTGGCCTTCTCGCTGTTCCCTGAATAAGATACTCCATCTTTCAGCTCTCAGCATTTTTTTCTGGTTATTTCTCATTTCTAGAATTTTCTCCCTCCTTATCACCACCTCCTGGATTTCTGGGATTGCTTCAAGTCTCTACTAAAATCCAGTCTTCTACAGGAAGCCTTTCCCAACCTCTCTTCATTCTCGTGCTTTTCCTCTTTTAATTATTCCCTATTTATCTTGTATATAGCTTGTTTGTACGTATTTGTTTGTGTTTCCCTATTAGACTGTAAGCTCTCTGAGGGCAGGGACTGTCTTGTGCCACTTTTTGTATCCTCAACAATCAGCACATAACAGGCGCTTATTAAATGCTTCTTGACTGACTTGCTGATTCCTAGATGAATATGAGCAGGCAGTTAGGCAATAGTGAGTGAGTAAGGGGCAATGTATAACCCTAGGTACCAAGTCAAAAGGGCAGCTAGGTGCTGCCTGGGCCTGAAGTCAGGAAGACTTATCTTCCTCATCCAAATCTGGCCTCAGGTACGTACTGTGTGACCCCTGGGCAAGTCACTTAACCCCATTTGCCTCAGTTTCCTCATCTGTGAAATGAGCTAGAGAAGGAAATGGTAAATCACTCCAGTATCTTTGCCAAGAAAATCTCAAATGTGGTCGTGAAGAGTCAGACATGATTGGAATGACTGAACAGCAACAACAGAACCAGGTCCAATGGCTGATTCCTCTTCAGCCTTATTTGCCCATAATGGCCAAGGCAATGGGAACCACCACTCACCTGGAGAAACCTTGAGATATCAGAATCCTGGGATATTTATGCCTAGACATGAGAGATGTGGGTTATAAGGACAAAATTTGATGGTGATACTATGGGAGAAAAACAACCTTGCCATCTGAAAATGCTGTTCTGGTCCCCACACATGTACCCAATATATATCTAGGGACTTTCCAGATCAGCTTTCCTATAGAGACGGACATTGGTCCATTCATGGGCTACTGGTCCATTTGAGTTTCCAACTGACTGTGAGCCTGAAAAAGTTACATCAACCAAATCTATATTCTAGGAAGCTGAAATTGCCACCAGATCAATTTGCACTGATACATTTCATTTTCATTTCAGTTTGGCTACTTTATTTGACCTCCAGTCTTACTGACCTGCTGGTGAGATTCTTCCTGCATTCTCAAGGTACCCAGGCTAAGAAACTTCCCCAAAATACTCAGGATTAGAAGGAAAATAACAACCACCATTAGAACCTGCTTCCTGCCAACGAGGGATAAACTGAGACAGAAATGACCTCCTACTTTTGGGAAGGCAGCCTTTCATTAGAGTGAATGGAAAGAATAGAGTAAATCTGCTATGAAGTCCCCCAAACCAGGAGTCCTCAAAGATCTCCGATCACCCTGGAAGCAGTAAGGTAAGCCATTATGAATCAAAGGTTTCTGCAGTTCTCCATGCTGGCTATTGACATGAAACTGAGAGGAGATAGGAAACAATAGATTCCTTCCTTACCTATCTATCCAGAACAGGAGGGATGGTTTACTCACCTCTACAAGAGTTTCCTGGGGACTAATTTACCTCTCCATCTGGGGTACTGTGTATAAGCCAATGGAACCAATTGGCAAAGCCATATGGTTTTTAACCCTTCCAGCATCAACTGCCTTAAGCATTGGACCAGAAACCTTTGGCCTAAAAAGAGAGCATCTTCCTCTACCACCCTCATTTATCCATCATTTCCCATGACTCTTTTTTTATTCCTTAGTCATGGATTTTGTCAACATTTGGTCTAACTAATTGGATGAGAATTTTTTTTTCTACCTATCTTCCATCCCCCCAAGAATATTCACTTCAAAGTTTTAGGGGTCTTCTCCTGACTAGCATACCATCTTATTCTCTTTCTTGGAAATCATGGGGATTTAGTCTCTTGAAATCTGCTTCACTCTAATCAGAAATTAGACTGGACTATATGTATATGTTTTCAAATATAGTGTATAATGTAAAGAAATATGAACGACACTGTCCAACAAGCACACCAATGCTGACTTCCTCTTTGATTAATAATGGCCCACTTTTTTGGTTAATTTTCTAACGTGATTCTAAGGCAGTCAGAGGGTATATCCTGATACTTCATCATAAATGCACAATGTCTGTCATTAATCAATTAGTTCTGAGCCTCCACCTCAGTTTACAAATAAATTGAAGCATCCCCCTTTTCCAATGAGCTTTTATTCCACTCTCTCTAAATCTCAAAACCTCTGGTCTCATAGACTGTTACTGCTTACAGCTCCTGCAATTTATTACAGGAGAAAATAATAAAATGAAGGCATAAATAGTTATTTACAATGTATTGGAGCGAATAAAGTTCACAGCCAGAGTCACCTCTATGTTCTTTAAAAGCAGAAGAATGACACTTACTCCTCCACTTGAGAAACATGGTTCTCTATGAATGGTAACTGGAGTTGTTCAGGAATTCTCTTTACAATGTCTCCTTAAAATACTATTTTTTAAAATATTCTCCAAAAAAAATTATTTTTGGTTCTTTCTCCTTGACAGTCAACTCACTCAGGCCCAAAGGAAAGAATTTCTCTCATTTCTTTCTCTCTCTGTCTCATTCTCTCACTCTGATAGTTGACTCACTCCAGATGACAGCTAAAACTGTCAGAGTCCTGAGATGCTATTCCCTCTTAAAGACAAAATAATGGTATCATAGTCTCTGAGGGGCAGTTAAATGGTGTAGTGCACAGAGCACTGGGTCTGGAGTCAGGAAGGCTCATCATCCTGAGTTAAAATCTGGCCTCAGACACGTAATGGTTGTGTGACCCTGGGCAAGTCACTTAACCCTATTTGCCTCAGTTTCCTCATCTGTAAAATGAGCTGGAGAAGGAAATGGTAAACTGCTCCAGCATCTTTGCCAAGAAAACCCCAAATGGAGTCATGGAGAGTCTTACACTACTGAACAACATACTCTCTGAGGGAGGGGCTAAGCGAAGTTGGTGCAACCTTGGTTTTCAGGGTATATCTACCTACCCTGCCCCCCAAACAACCTCTAAAACACATTGAGATTATCAACAGCAGTTGGTGTTAGTTTAAAAGTAGCTTTTCCATCAGTACCTCTATATACACACCCTAGGCACAACCTAGCACTTAGTTGCATATGATCTTGCATAGTCTTTTATTTTTTAATGGACAAGTTTTGTTTAAAAAGTAAGTTTACGAGATAAATTGTCAAGGAATTAGGAATAGTAGATTGAGGCAGTATGGCACAATAGAGTTATGGAGCTTAGAGCTTGGTTCTTCCACTTATCATCTATATGACCTTGGGCAAGTCACTTAACCTCTGGCCTCAATTTCCTCATTTGTAAAATGATCAGGTTAGACTAGATGACCTCTGACGTCCCTTCCAGCTCTAACTCTCCAGTCCTATGATCCTACTAAATCATAAATGGGTTGCAATCTGTTTTGGAAAAGAGAGTTCCCACACCAGGAATTTCCTTTACGGAGGAAATTATAGATGCTTTGGTATTTGTGTGTTCATAGAACAATAATTTTGTAATTTCCACAAATATCGTATTAATGTTTGCAAATTAATAATTTAAATAATATTAATTTTAAATTACTTAATTAAAATATTAATATTTCATTAGGCACATCTGTTGGCAACAATGCAAAGTAGATCAGTCGTGGCTTTGTAAAGACTTAATCTACCATGACTATTCTGATAGAGAAATAGTTTCTGTTTGAGTTCCACGGTGGCGAATGCAGATAAAGGCCTAACTATTATGAATAAATCATAGCAAGTCTATAGCACAAGCTCCCCATGTATTATCCTGATTGGTCAGTCACCCTATATACCTGCCAAAACTATGTGTTGACTCTGATATGGCATATGTGAGTCATATCTCCCTGGTATGAAGACCTCAGGATCTCTGCTGGCTTTTGATTCCAGATATTCCCTTTATACATATGCTTTTGGTTACCTGATTCGTGCCTCCTTGTGAATGACCTCAACCTGCCTCCATCCTGAATCTAAATGATCCTCTATGGAATCTGAGAATTAGGCTCCTTAATGGCCATGGGCCCTGCCCACCCCTGAATATTAAGTAGAAATGCCAAGAATTGAACCGTAGTCCTCTAAGTACAAATCCAAATGTACAATACTGCTTCTTTATTTTATGGGAGACATGTACATCTGTATATTCATCCATATATATGTATGTATATAATAAATGCAAGGCTTTTTTGTTGTTCATTCATTTCAGTCATATCTGACTCTGTGCTCCATTAGGGGTTTTCTTGGCAAACTGGAATGGTTTTCCATTTCCTTCTCCAGCTCATTTTACAGATAAAGAACTGAGACAAACAGGGTTAAATGACTCACCCAGGGTCACAGAGCTAAGTAAGTGTCTGAGGCCAGATTTGAACTCACAAAGATAGTCTTCCTGACTCCAGAACAAGTGCTTTATCACTGCACCCTCTAGCTGCCACCAAATGCAAGGTAATTTTGGTAATTTGGGGGCAGCTAGGTGGCACAGTGGATAGAGTGCTGGGCCTGGACTCAGCAAGACCTGAGTTCAAATCCAGCCTCAGACAGTTACTAGCTGTGTGCCCCTGGGCAAGTCATTAAAATAAACCCTGTTTGCCTCATTTTCCTCTTCTATAAAATGGACCGGAGAAGAAAATGGCAAACCACTTTAGCATCTTTTCCAAGAAAATCCCCAATGGGACACAAGTGTCAGACACAACTGAAAAGACTGAACAAGAGCGATTTTGATAGGATGGCAGGAGCACAGGGACAAGGAAGAAAATCTGGTCCTCCAAGCTTTTGCCTTCAACTAAGCATCCTGTTATAAAGTAAACATACTGGGGGCTTGTTTTATGGTTTGAAGAAGATTCTGACCCATAAAGTACTTAGAAACCGGGGTAAATGTAGGCACTATGGGATATGGTGTGGAGGAGCTTGGATACTACAAAAATGTGAGATATTATTTTAGATCAAGGTCCCATCACTAATCAGTGGTAGAGCTAGGACCAAACTTAGCTATCTTGACCCTCCACCCCATACTATTTCTATTGCATCATGATGTCCATATATTATTCAGCCAACATGTACATTACCAAAAAAAAAATGTTAAGTTTTTCACAGCTCTCTGAATAATTCTTAAGAATGAAACTCCTTGTCTTTTGGGTCAGAGTTTTGGGGAGGGGGAAGCAAAGAGCAGAAGGATCCTTCCCTCCATGTATTTTTCCATGATTTCTCTAAGCATCATGAGAAACAAGTATTTATATGCTTTTACTCATAGATCTAGTAAATATTTATATTGGTTTGTGCCATAAAAAACACACACAGCATTTTAAAAAAAAGTTTTCACTCTAAAGGCTGAATAAAGCAATCACTTGTAGTGAAGAAATAATCAGTCACTAAAGCAAAAGGGCCACCTCTGCTGGTCTCCTCAAAGACATTTCTTTGCCTAAAAATGTACCTAGATTTATATTTAGCCTGATAGAGGCAGAGAAGTGTTTCTGAACACACACATGCTTGCATACAGATTCAAAAAACAATTACCCATTTTTTTGTTTTTAATTCCTCAATTTTAATAAAAAATTTCACTAACCCTTCCAGCTATATATTTTGCCAGATTTCCTCAAATACTATTTGAAAATACTGATGATCCTCTATGTATATATGTACATATATAAATGTTTGTATATACGTATCATTAAGTAGCTAGTTTATGGAATTTGTGGGCAGGCACGTCTATGAATGGTGATATGTGAATCTTCTTATATATGACATGAGGGGTTTTGGGGTAGGTGACTTCTAATGTCTCTCTGAAATCTGATAGCATACAAATCTCTTATATGAAATGTACACATATTGAAATATTTCTTATAAAAGCACAGTGAACCCTTGAAGGTCATTCAGACCATTAGGGCCTTCATATTAGAGCATAAAATTTGCTATCTTAAAAACTGAAGGTTCGAGTCTCACTGGGGTCAATATAGGCTCTTGGAATCAGTCATCCCATTAACTAGCATTTATTAAATGCATGCACCAGGCACTATGTATGCTAAGTACTAGAAATACAAACACAATAGAAAGCCGTCCTGTGCCCTCTTGGGGAACGCATTCTACTAAGTAAAAAATAAAAATAAAAGGAAGGTGAAAGAGGGCGAGTGGGAGCAATAGAACACCCCATGGGGTGTGATGAGTATGGTAGAGAAAGGCCAGAACGCAACCCGTAGAGAAATGAGAAATCCTGGCCTAGACGCCATTCATAAAATGGAGGCTCTGGCTGAATAAGAGACAATTACAAAAAATGAAATAGATGGCTTTGATTGTGAGAAGCTGAAAAGCTTCTACACAACCATAATTAATGCACCTAACATAAGAAGGGAAGTGTTTGAATAGGGAAAAATCTTTGTTTTAAATATATCTGATAAACCCTTGGTATCCAAGATATAAAAACAATTACCATACATATCTGTACCTATCTGTTTGCCTATCCATGTGTATGTATGGATAGACAGACAGAAGTATTTACGTAAAACCAAAATCAATTCCTCAATAAATAAGTGGTCAAAAGTGGTCAAAGGACATGAACAAATAACTCTCAAGAGAATTGCTAATTATTAACAGTCATATGAAAGAAGACTTCAGGTCACTAACAATAAGAGAAATGCGAACAGAAACAACCTGGAGGTTTCATCTCCCACTCTGAAAACTGTCAAAGATGACAAAAAGTGAGGACAGTCAACACTGGAAAGGTTGTGGGAAGACAGGCACACTAGCGGTGTAGCTGAGGGAGCCATGAATCAGTACAGCCATTCTGGAAGGCAATTTAGAATAATGCAAGTAAAATGTCTATTCGTTTTGATCTAAAGATTCCATTGCTAGATTTAAACTACATGGAGGCCATTCATAGGGAAAAAGTCTCCATATACACAAAGATGCATCAGTACTTTTTGTGATAGCAAATAATTAGAAACAAAGTAGATAACTATCAGTTGGGGAATGGCTAAACAAATTTTGGCACAAGAATGTGATGGAATGTTGCTGCGTTGTAAGAAATTATGAAGGTGAAGAATATCAGAAGCATGCAATGATCTATATGAACTGATGCAGAGTGAAGTAAGCAAAGACGAGAAAATAATAAACAAGGACTACAAGAATGTAAACAAAAAGAACGTTCATAAAAAGTACAATGTTGCAAAATTATAGAGAACAAACAGTTGAAAAACAAGATATGAGAAGACATTCTCATCTTGCCCCTTAAGAGAGGTCAGAGTTCAAAAGTGTTATAATTTTAGACTTTTTTTTAAGTATTTGTGTCATGCTTTATTTTTTTTTATTTTATTAAATTTTTTTTGAGTTACATATTTTCTCCCC
>CM053582.1:293650456-293671272 GCA_028627135.1 Pseudochirops cupreus | reverse complement strand
GGCCTGAGAACAGTCGCTCAGTCCCCCTGCTGCCTGCAGGCCGCGGGCGGGAAGCTGCAAAGCCGAGGCGGGTGCAAAACCTCTGCCTTTAGCTTTTCCGCTGTGGAGGCCTTCTGGCCGGACTGCTTATCTCCCCCTTTCACAAATCCCACTCGCAGCTGCTGCTAATCCGCTCACCTGAGTGTCTCCTCAGCTCTTCCAGTCCAGCTGCCCCTGGGGCACAGCCACGGCTTCAGGCCAGGCTGGTTTCAGTTCGCAGTGCTGATATGGTTCCTCGTAGCTGAGCTGACTTTAGTGGGAAGTATCTTTGTGTGCGTTTTGGAGTTCCAGGATTGGTTTAGAGTCCTATTTTATGGGTATTTTGGGGTGGCTATGTGAGAGCTGCGATATGTTGCTGCTGCTATGCCGCTATCTTGGCTCCGCCCCCCAATTTTAGACTTTTTTGATGAACTTCTGAATTATTCCGATTTTCTCTTTTTTCTATTTTGTTGTCTTTAAGAAATAGCATTTTTCCCCAATTGATAAATGGTCAAAGGATATGAACAGGCAGTTTTCAGAGGAAGAAATTAAAGATATCTATAAGCATATGAAAAAATGCTCCAAATCACTAATGGTTAGGGAAATGCAAATCAAAACAACTTTAAGGCACCACATCTCACCTGTCATTTTGACTAAAATGACAAAACAGGAAAATGATAAATGTTGGAGAGGATGTGGAAAAATCGGAACACTAATGCATTGTTGATGGAATTGTGAACTGATCAAACCATTCTGGAGTGCAATCTGGAACTATGCCCAAAGGGCTAGAAATAAGTGCATACCCTTTGACCCAGCAATACCACTTCTAGGGCTGTATTCCAAAGAGAACATAGAAGTGGGAAAAGGACCCATATGTACAAAAATATTTATAGCATCTCTTTTTTGTGGTGGCAAAGAATTAGAAATCAAGGGGATGCCCATCATTTGGGGAATGGCTGAATAAGTTGTGGTATATGAATGTAATGGAATATTATTGTGTTATAAGAAATGAGGAGCACATGGACTTCATATTTACTTGGAGAGGCTTATATAAACTGATGCTGAGTGAGAAGAGTAGAACCAGGAGAAATTTATACACAATTACAGACACATTGTATGTGTGATGACTAACTTTGATAGACTGGGCTCCTCTCAGCAATGCAAGGTTATAAGACAACTCCAAAAGACTAATGATGGAAAGAGCTATCCACATCCAGAGAAAGAACTACAGAGTCTGAATGCAGATTGAAGTAAACTACTTGCTCTCTTTCATTTTGTTTCTTCTTTCTCACTGTTCACTCCATTAGTTCAAATCCTTCTTTACAACTTGACTAATGTTTAATGTGAAGGTATTTCTAGATCCTGTATTTGACTGCATGCTTCCATGAGTGGGGGAAGAAGGGAGAGGGAAGGGAAATTTGAAACTCAAGGAAGTGTAGAACTGGAAGTTGTAAACTAAAAGTACATAAATTTAAAGAAAAAAAAGAAATAGCATTTTTATATGGGATGGCTCTCTGGGAAGGAAAAGGAAAGGGATACTGGGGAAAATTATGGTGATATAATAAATGCCCCACTAAAAACTCACTTTTAAAAAATGGAGGTTCTAAGAGGAGTCATCCAATCACAGGGAAAAGCTACAGGGTCATGGGATTGGAGGGTTCTTTCAGTGTGCGAATTCCAGGACTGGAGCAAGGCTTCAGCATGAAGAGCATGGCAGAGGACATCTATAGGGTAGCCTGGAGATGAAATCTATTCATGTACTTTTTTGTGAAATGCATTGTGTTAATACTGTTTTTCTTTAATATCATTATCAAATATCATATGATCAAACAATACAATACTTATAAAGTATTTAGAACAGTTTCTGGCATATAGTATATGCATAATAAATGCTTATTCCCTACCTCTCCTCATAAAGTGCTGGACTGGAGAGTCAGCTAGATCTGGGTTCAAATACAATATTCAGTGTGCGCTGGCTTTGTGACCATGGTTTGGTCACTTAATCTTTCTGATAATAAGTTTAATGGGGATGGAAATACCTGTAGCACCTATTTCTGAGAGTTGTTATGGCGCTTAAATGACATAAAGAATGTAAAGCACTTCACAAACTTTGAAGTGCTAAACGAGTGTTGGTTATTAATCATAATCCCTTTCAATCATCATCAACACTATCAAAAAACTTATTTTAAAACAGAAAAGCAGAAGTTGCTCACAATTTATTAAGTCTATCAGTCAATAAGCATTTATTAAGCACTTATTAAGAGTCAGATTTGGTGGACATTGGTGACCAATGTTTGTCACTGGAGGAGATGTTGCGACGGATGCCAAGATCCATTTGTTGGGCAAAATTCAGCTTTGGTTGGTTCCATAAGTATGCTGAAACCACTCCAAGAAAATTCTTCCAGCAGATATCATGGATACAGGTACAGAAACAATCATCGTCCATGAATTACTTTCACCAAGGAGAGACGCCAGTCTCTATTAGAATACGTCTGCAAAGTGGAGTTTTCTAACTGAGACGTGATGAAATTGAAATCTTTTCTTTTTATTGCTGATGTTCTGTCCCACAGAATATATTTTCGATCCTGATGGCTACAAATGCTTAAATCTAGTATTGGTTTTTAAAAGGAGATGAAACATGATGTCCTTATGATGTCTGCTGTGTTTATTGGCCAATCTGAATAGATTCCAAATATGCAGATTTGAATTCGCCAGCGCCAGCAAATTTCATTAAAAATGGAGGTGTCAGTCATGTTAAGAGAAATTTGCAATTTTTGTTGATAACGTGTAGATGGGCATCATAATGATTTTTTTTAAACCAACATAGTAGTGTTGGGTGCATCATGAAGATACAGTTGTAGCTACACAGGTAAGTGCAGATTTTGAGCCTCCGTAATTCCGTTTATTCTGCATCATTAATTTAATATTCAATACAAGGGCATAATATTATTTTACCATAATATTATTGGGACTAGAATTTCTTCCTTCAACTCGGGAATTCTGGTTGTAACATCATTGGTGCACTAGGTCCTTCCCATTTCATCTGTTAAAGATCCATAAGGAAATGTTTGTTTGTTTAATTTAATGATAAAGACACTCTGTGACTCAATTTTTTTTAAACTAGGTCTAAATATACCAATCCTCCAAGAAGGTGTCTTATTTACATCTTATTCCTGCCCTTTTGAACCAGCTCTGTCCCCCTGAAAATACAACCCAGCACACTCACTCATCCCACTATAATCCCACCCAGCAATACTGTGCTATTTTTACTCTTGGAAAGAAATACACATTTGCTGCTAGGGAATCTAAGATACACTGGAGGAAATCATGATTCATCAGGTTCAAGGTAAACACCTCAGAGATAAGGATCTGAAGGATTGTAAACTTGTCAAATATAAAACCAGGCTGCCCATTCTGCCTGAGAAAGCAAGCCTCTTGTAGAAAGGTACCTGGGGAGCCATCTTTCTGCCTAACATCTTGCTCCATCGTGTCTCCTCTCACCATCCCTATATTTTGTATCCTACTTACATTTGGGGGTAGAGGGATGTTCCCAAATTACTCTATAGCCATACTGTTGAATGAAGCATGGGAAAAAATATTCCATCTTATTGAAAAAATGTTGGAAGATACATGGGATCAGTTCAGCTGGTACCTTTTCTCTATGTGTACATTATTTGAGAGTAAGAGGCAGAAATCAAGAAGGTGAGGAGAGGTAGATTATTTCAGGTATTTCAGGGTAAAGAAAAAAGAGAGCAGGGTAGGGGATATAGACCCCTTCCCTCTCTCTACCCGCAAGAGAATAATGCCTTCATCAATTAGTTGGGATACTTTCTTCTTAACATGGAGCTGCGCAGGATCCAGGAATATGGGGAGGTCTGAGGCCCAATCTCAGATTGACAATTGATTTCCTTTCCTGATAAATATCAGCTGTTTTTTTTTCCTCAACCTGACCATTTCCAGATTTCCTAGCCTGCATTCACTTCTACTACAACCTTCATGCTTCTCCATAAACCACACAGTGATTTAGTGGCCTAAGTTGTAAGTTTAGCACTGTGAGGTGCAGTTTCCCTCTGGCTTTCTTTTTCTTTTAATCCAGAGCACAATGGAGGTGTGGAGTTCCTTCTCCAGAGGCAAGGTTTTAGTTGTAATTAATGACACTTGTCTTATTTGTAGCTGTAACTTTAAACTTTTTTACTGGTATCTTTTGTTTTTTTCATTGCCTTCATTTCCGAATGTATCCTCCCTGCCCCCTACTCAGTGAGCCATCCCTTGTGACAAAAAATAAAAAAGAAAGAGGGAGCAAAACAGTTCCATACAATTACCTAACATATCAACTGAGTCTGACACCACACCAAGAGTACCCTGTCTCTGTAAAGAGTGGAAGGGGATGCATTTTCTTATTTTTCCTTTGGGGCCAAACCTGGTTGGTCATTATAATTTCTTGGCATTCAGATTCCTTTTTTTTCTCTGCATTTACATCACTGTAATTATCACACGGATTATTGTTGTTTTTTTCTTTTTGTATAGATATGTCGGCTACTATCCTTTAGCAAAAGACAATAATAACAGCAACAAATTCATGTTCGTATTTTCTTTCCTGGGTTCTGCTTGTTCTGTCTTGCATCTATGGGTTCATGGGTCTTGTCATGCTTCTTTGCATTCTGTATGGTTATCGTTTCTTGTGACATAATAATATTCCACTACATTCATGTACCTTAATTTGCGTCATCCCCCGTCCATGGATATCTGCTTTGTTTCCAACTCTTTGCTTTTATGAAAAATTACAGATGAAACTTGAATGTCTGTCAATCAGCAGATGCCTCTGAGTGGCCTGTGCCACACCCACCAAACTTAGCATCTTTCTCCCCAAACTTGCCGCTTTTCCTGATTTGTGTATTTTTGCTAATGGCCCTAACTTGTCTCCAAGGCTCCAAATATCAAGACAATTATTGATTCCTTCTTCCTATGTATCAAATCAATTACTGAGACCGTTAACATCTACATGCTCTTTTACATTTCCATGGACACCAGTCTTGTTCAGGACGCTTTTTACAGTAACCTCCTAACTGCTCTCTCTGTCTTCAATATGTCCTCCTTCCAAATCATCCTGCACCCCTCTGCTAATGTAATCTTCCTAAACCCAAATTTAATCACAACAGTACTTGGTTGGAGGGGAGGTGCTCCTCTGTTCTCTGACTCCACTTAGCACTTTGTGTCTCCCCACAGCAATTATGACATCCTCTCATATAAGGTAGCTATTGTGCTCTGACATTCCATCCCTGACTAAGTAGCCAGTCTTGGTGGGGGTAAGGAATACATGCTCATGTGTTTCTCCCTCAGTCAATAGCAGAGAGCTAGAAGCAGGCCTACTTGATAACCCACATCCAGAACGAGGGAGCAACTTATTCTTTGTCAAGCAGTCATGAAATAAAATCATGGAGGTCATGGCTGGAGGAGTGGGTGGGTGGCACTGGTGCTCAGTCTGCCAGGTCATGAGGACCATGTATGATTTATATGGAAGAGGAGACTTGACCCTTCAAGGCAGAACCAGACAATTAAAATAATGATAATAATCATAATTTATACAATGCTTTAAGATTTGCAAAGTATTTTGCAAATACTGTCACATTTGATCTTCAAAATAATCCTAGGAGGTAGGTGCTATACTACAATCTTTACAGATGAGGAAACTGAGAAAACCAGAGATTAAATGACTTCCTTAGGGTCATACAGCTAGTAAGTGTTTGAGGCTAGAATTGAACTTAGGTTCAATTAGAGCTGCCTCTAACAAAAGGATGAAGCCTATAGAGCCTTTTTAAGGGAGCAGTCAGATCAGAATCAAGGCAGAAAGAGTCAGAGCATGGAAACTTCTTAAAGAAGGGTGAAATTGAGCAAAGATTATACCAGAGAGAGAAGAATTTGAGAGAACTTTACTGCAAAATAGGAAATATTAAAACAATTTGGCTCTGGTTAAAAAAATACAAAAATCAATCATTGGTACAGACTAGGTACACAACATACAGAAGCAAATTTGTCCCCTACTATTTAGTAAATTCAAAGACTCTACTTAACGGGATAAGGACCCACTATTCGACAAAAACTTCTGGGAAAATTGGGAGGCAATGTGGAAGAAATTAGATTTCAACTAATGCTTCACACCTTATACAAAGATATGCTCCAAATGGATGCATGACCTTGATATAAAAGGTCACATCACAAAAAATTAGAGAAACATGGGAAAAATTACCTACGGGTAGGAGAAAAGTTCAGGGCCAAATAAGGAATAGAGAGGATCACAGAAGATAAAATGGATAATTTTGATTATGTAAGACTAAAAAGTTTTAGTACAAATAAATCCAATAAAGCTAAGATTAAAAAGAAAATAATAAGCTGGAAAAGAAATCTTTGCAGGAAGTTTCTGTGATATAGGAGAGACTTTCCAGATCAGAACTAATGAGTTGAGAATGATATCTTTCTTAATATGATATATTTCTGGAAGGGGTCAGGGAATGTGAGAAGGCAGAGAACTGTCAGGAGGTTGTCATAATGAGGACTGAAAAAAAGAGATTCTAGTGGACTGTGAACAGCAGCCCTGACCAACAAAATCCATTGTAATGGAATTAGAACTGAAGAAATATCAACTCAGATATAAAAGAATAACGTTGAACAGAACAAAGCTAGTAAGAGTAGCAAATGTCCTTAGTTTAGTCCTGGGAAGGTTTGGAAACCACGAAACTATTATACATGAGTATCCTTATTCGTGTTTGTATGCATGTACGTATGCATGCATGTGTGTATGTGTGCATGTATGTGTATCTATAATGTGCATTATATATAAAGATATATACATATATGCACACATGTAAATACACATAAACACATATAAATGCATACATATGTGCATGTTTCCCTATAGTGTTGATGATAAAAATTCTTTAAATACTTAGAAAGTTGGTATTCTATTGTCAGGGGACAGCGCAGAGGTGGAGTGGAAGAGACCCAATGGTCTTCTCTTTGCAGGAGACATAAAGCTTAGGAACCTGAGAGGGAAATGCAAAGAGAGAGGTGGTGATGGTTTTAATACTGAGTAGGGACACATGTGAACCAAGATTTTGGCTTTATGGTGGCAAAAAAAAAATTGTGGCTTTGGGGGTTTGTGTTACTAGAGAGGGGGAATGGGGAAATTTTCTCTACCATAGATCAGATTTTACATTTCCAAACTAACTAGTTTTGGTTTTGGTTTTCTAATGAATATGACTGAATCATAGAACACAATCAATAAACATTTATTAAGTACCTACTATGTGCTGAGCACTTTGCTAAAAATACAAAAAGAAAGACAGTCTCTGCCCTCAAGAAATTTACAGTCTAATATGGGTAGACAACACACAAAAGGAGCTGAACCAGGGGGTTGGGAGAGGTGGTACCCCATATAGGTACATGGTAGAAAAGTCAGTTCAGTTCCCAAATAGCACAACCAGGTGGGAAATGAGATGTCTGTCCTGAACCTCATCCTTAAATGGAGGTTTTGGAGTTCATGGCACTACCCTCCAATCAAAGGGTAGATGACAGGGATGAGGCGTAACACCAAGGGTGATGAGGTCTTATAGGATGATGAGGTCCTTCCAGTTATGAGCTTTCTGGGCCATGGTGGAAAAGCCAAAAGGAGAAATCCCAAAGTATTGTAGCCAGGTGAGAAATGAGGAGGGAATATAGCAATCTTTGAAATTGCAGGTGACCAAAGAGGTACCTCATGGGCACAAGTAGGCTGCAGCATACATATGTAAGTAGGGATTTACTTATAAGATATATCATAAAGTCCATTGCACAGAAGACATATGACCAAAAAAGGAGATGAGCCGGTCCCAGAGAGAGAGCCCAAATGTTGCACTGGTGTCCAAAGAATATTTTAAAAATAATAGCTAGAAGAAACCTTCCCTGCATATTGAGTAAAGGATTAATCGGAGGATGTAGGTCACAAGTGCATTGGATGAGAAGGCACAGCTAGGTTGCAATCCTCACTGTTGGCGGAAGTCCCTTCATTGATGGTATCATGGATCGATTGACATAATGAATGAAATATCAGTAAGAGTCCCAGAATCATGTGGTTAGAATAGGAAGGGGCCTGTGATGTCATCTAGTCCCACCCTCTCAATTTAAATATGAGGAAACTTGAGTTCCAGAGAGGCTGACTTGTCCAAGGTCATCAAGCTAGATGGTGCCCAAACTAGATCTAGAACCAAGCTTGTTTGGTGGCTTTTCTTTCATATCCCACTACCCTCCTCCCAGTTATTTCTTGAACTCTCTGTCTCCTCTGGCTGGTGGGCTGGCTCATCAACATTCAAGTCACTGAAGACTATCTTTTAGATTTGTCATACTCTTAATTGGTAGAGGTCTCCAGCTTTTGTTTTGTTTATGAGGCTTTTCAGCTGCTGTGTTTAATTTAATTATTATATTTATATTTTTGTACATGTGCCAAGAAGCCTTCAGGCAATGGGAACATTTTTAATAAATCTAAAAATGAATAAATAAATTATACAACTTGCTAAGAGGACTCTTTAAAAAATTCTGAATGAACACTCTGCAAGACATCTCATAATGCTTTGTAGATATATTCAAGCCAGGGCACTTCACCCTAATGGTTTTTCTACTGACACAGGTGGCAATGAAGGATCACACCTTTCCACATGTGTACTAATCCAAAGTACTAATCAAACCTACACCCTTATTTAGCATCCTACACAATAATGCTTTTTGATGGTATATTTTGCGGGCAAATTTATTACGGCAGTTTTTCCCCACTACTATCATTTCAAGATTGGAAGCTGAGGAAAGGAAGACATCATTCCCAACAGCTCCAGGGAGGAGATGGGTATTTCAGCCACAATATTTCATCAGGAAGGAGGAGATGCTTGTCCTCTCCATCCTATTTCTGTTGGTTAAGGTCTTCAAAGTGCCAAATACTATGTTGCCATTAGCTAAAAGCTCTCAGTGCAAAGCACCCTGGCTCTGGCTGGAGTCAGAAGAATTAGATTTATATCCCACCTATGGCATTGACTACCCATGGGCAAGTTTTTTATACTCCCTGGGCCTTAGTTTCCTCATCTGTAAAATGAGGTTGTTGGGCTATTTGGCTTTTGAGGTCCAATGTAGATCTAGGTCTATTATCCTATAATCTTTCATATGCATAGTAAATATGTGCATAAACTAGTTAAATACATAGTGCACAATCCTCTCCTCTCCTCTTCTCTCCTCCTCTCCCTTCTTCTCTCTCCTCTTCTCCTCTCCTCCCCCTTCCTCTTACCTGAGGGTGTTCTGCCCAAAGGAAGGTAAATTTTGAAAGTCAAAGGGTTATTGTGAGGATAAAATGAGATGTTTGTAAAGTGATTTGGAAATTTTAAAGCATTGTCTAAATGTTGTTTTAATAATTTTTATTTATGATAATTATTTATTAGAATGTCTTATAATTATATTATTCTTTTATTTATTAAATGTCATTTTAATTAATAGTACTGGGACTGAGCGAGGTTCACTCGGTAAGATAATTTCCAGAATTTATATATAGGGAAATATCTGCTCTCATTTATAACTAAAGTTCAAACGACTAAACTATCAAATTGGGAGGGACAGTCTAGTCTATTCTCATAATGATTCCAGTATTCTGATCTATCTGCTCTGAAACATGAAGGTAAATAAAGCTCCAAAGATAAATATGAAAAACCCAAATATTCCAAAAATCCAAAATTCCACCAATACAAAGGTAACAGAGTGAGTGGCAATGATCATCAATCAAATGTCACTTTTTACCTCATATCCAAATGTGTCTGTTTGAGTATATATGATAAACACAAATATTTCTCTACCCAAATTCACTTACATTGAAAGTACAGATCAAAAGTTTTTGAGATTCATTTACCCAATGGAAGCATCACTAAAATTATCATTTTCTGAACCAACAATAAAAATTTTTATTTTTACCGATTTTCCTATGTTTTAGACTACAGCTAATTTAGGAAATGGAGTTAGAATGCCATACATTAACTTTACCATTGATTTACCCAAAGCTAGAATAAAATCCAATTTTGCTTTGTTAATAGATAAGTACTGAGTCTGATGCTAAAAGAGCCCAAGAAACAAATAATTGATCTTTCCTTTTAAGCACCCTAAGCTTGAAATGATAAACACAGAATGTTAGGCAAAAAAATGGATGCATTTGCATTCTAAGGTTGTTGTACTAATCTAACAGAATCTGACTGAGGTAGAGACATTCCAAGATTGTTTTGTGGTAAAACCACAATGTATGCTTATATTTTCAGGTTAAACAATTATGTTCCCATCAAATGGAGTTGACATATGCAAGCTATTCCAAATACCTCTCCACTCTACGCTTAGCAGCTGCAGCTTAAGCAACAGACTGGAATGAGCTTAGTTGCAGCTTACCTAGAGCCACTAAGAAAAGAAGATGGAGGGGTTACCCTATGTGGTCAGGAGAGATAAAATCCTGAACTTACAGTAGTCAACCTATATGGTAGTCAACTTGTAGCCTACTACATAAGTAGGAAAATAAACTTGTATCTAAGTAAACTGTAGGTAGAAACTATATTTATGGTCCCATGAACTTTGGACTGGAACCTTCCAAAGCAGAAGGAACCCATCTTGCCCATCCTATACAGATTTCTCTTTGCAATAAGAAACACAGTGAACTGCAACCAGGGGGATGAACTATTTGTTGCTGCTCGTGATAATGACGATGGTGACGATGACTCTCAAATGGACCTGAGTGTCATCCAGTCCATGCACGGCTTCCATAGAAGCCTATACCCAAACTACCTTAAATAAATAGTAGGATGATGAAAAGCACAGTTGAAATCAACACAAGTTTAAGAAAACATTATGCTCTGATGAATAAGCAAATGATGCATATTAGAGTTCAGCAAATTCCAGGTCTATTCTTGGTACAAAGAACTGCCAGTCCCAGGCCTACCTTTTCTGCTCTTTGCTTATTAAATACTAAGATTATGGGGCACATCTGCCACCTAGCAGCAGCATTTGGATATTTCTTTGATGAGTGTCGTGAACTGTGGGATGAAGGTGAAAAAACTTTGCCTCCTGCCTCATGCTGCAGGATATAAACTACGTGCCCCAGACAGCAGTAATTTTTTATTCTTTTAAAGGTCACAAAGGATAAATGATTACAATAACATTTCACCCACTGACTCTGGTTTTTTACCAGTAAATCCTGATATTGATTTTAAAAGCTGCAAATCTTGCATTCAGATATTTCTGATCAGCCTATAAATCCTTTAAAATCAATTTTTTTTCTGAATGAAGGACCCAAGGAAACAGATGATGGATTTCATAGACTGTCAAAGCAACAATGTTACATTTCATGGTTTGTCATTGAATATGATATAAAAACACCCCAAGGTAGATTATTTATATTGTTAAAATCATTCTTCAGCATTCAAAGTTGTTTTGTAGGGAATAAAAATAAAACATTAAAATAGCATTTTCTTCCCCTCCAGAACTAGAATTTTCCTGCTTTGGAATTAGGCAACAAAAATAATGTTGATTAATGCTATAGAGGCTATTTTCTTTGGGTCAAGTCTACATTACTGTGAGCACCAGCCAAAGTAAACCACTTCCCTAGAACAGATGTAGTATGTTTTGCCTACTACCTATTAAAAGTGTCATTTTTACTGGGGAGATGGGATTTGATCTTTCATTGACCTTCTTTTTTTTAAACTACAATCCTCCAAAAGGTCACCAAGCATTGGATTCTTATTTCACTCTGGACAAGTATACCAAAATGGATTTCTCTTTTCCTGAGTAATGTATGTGAGAAAGACACTTAGAAATTCTAAACATTTTGTATCCAGGTGAAGTTTCACTTCAAATACATTCTTCTCAAAGGCATTTTCTTTTAATTCCCACATTATTCATTCATACATAGAGAGACAGAATAGTAAAGATGAAAGATCACTGGATTCAGTCAGTTAATAAGCATTTATTAAGTGCCTACTATGAGGCAGGCACTGTGCTAAGCACTGTGGATACAAAAAAAAAAACCAGGAGAGAAAGGAAAAGGAAAAAATGTGGGGGAGGTAGAGAAAGAAAGGGTGGAAAACCCTATCCCTATTCTCAAGGAGCTTACAGTCTAATGGGGGGAGATAACAGGCAAACAATTAGGTACAAAAAAGACCTAGATAGGATGAGTTGGAGACACTGAACAGAGGGAAGACAGTAGTATTAAAGGGAATTGGGGAAAACATTCTGTAGAAGGTATGATGTAGTTGGGACTTAAAGAAAACCAGAGAGGGCAGGAGCCAGAGATGATGGAGAGAATTCCAGGCACAGGGAAGTCAGGGAAAAGACCCAGAGTTGGGAGATAGGGGCTCATGTTTGAGAAATAGCAAGGAGGCTGGTATCACTGGCCTGAAGGGTACATGGCAGTGGGGATGGGGTGGGAGTGGTAGGGGGCTGAAAGAAGGTTTGAAAGGGTAGGAGGAAGCCAGTTTATGAGGTCATGAAGAGCCTTGTGCACAAAACAATGTGTTTTATATTTGATCCTGGAGGCAAGAGGGAGCCACTGGAGTTTATCGACTGAGGGCTGTGGTGGAGAGTGGGTAGCATTATTAGACTTGTGTTTTTTGGGAAGATTGATCTGATCAATCACTTAGGAAGCTGAGTGGAGGATAGACTAGAGTAGAAAGAGAATTGAGGCAGGGATACCAATCAGCAGACTGTTGCAATAGCCTAGGTATGAAGTCTGAGGGCTCAGACCAGGGCAATGGTAGAGTCCAAGGAAAGAAGATGGTATGTATGAGAGATTTTAAGAAGGTAGAATCAACAGCTTGGCAATTGATTGAATATGAGAGGAGGGGGGTGAAAGAAAGGGAGGAGTAAAGGATGACACCTTAGACTTGAATGCGAGTGTGTGGAAAGGCTGTGGTTCCCTTGACAGCCATAGGAAAATTAGGAAAAGGGAGAGTTTAGAAGGAAAGATAATGTGTTCTGCTTTGGGCATGTTGAGTTTAAGATGTTTATGGGACCTCTAGTATGAGATGTCCAATAAGTAAGTGGTTGGAGATGCAAAACTGGAAGTTAGCAGAGATAATAATAAATAAATCTGGAGGACTAATTAGCCTAGAGAGCATAATTGAATCCATGGGAACTGATAGATCACCAAGTAGAAACATATACAGGAAGAAGAGAAGATTGAAAATTGGAAGATCTGAGTTCAAATTCCATTTGATTTCTTCCTAGAATTTTGACTGTGATAAGTCATGTACGAAAATGAGAATTTATCTTTAAATGAGAAGGAGACAAAGAGAAAGATATTCCAGGTAGGGATAATAGCAAGAGGAAAGCCACAGAGGTAGCAATGAGTAAGACAGTAAAGAGACTGGACTGATTTGAGTGAAAGCTTCGTATGTACTGTGTCTGTTGTTCAAAAGAAATTGGAAATAAGGTAGAGTGGATTTGGAGGCCCTAGGAAGTCAGGAAAAGGAGCTTGGACTAGGTTCCTGAGTGGGGAAGTGATGATGAAAGTGGTATTTAAGTAAGATTAGAGGAATTGGAGGAGTAAGAGACTAACAACAAGCAAGACAGAAAGTTAAATAATCTTGGCATGATGGGAAGCGAGTGCCAAACTTGGGTAATGAGAATAGAAAGAAAGGAGTAATACAAGTGATATTTAACACACACACACACACACACACACACACACACACACAAATATGAGTGTTCATCAATTGAGAAATCATGGAACATTGTTGGTATATTAATGTCATGACATGTTGCACCATTAAAATGATGAAAATAAAGAATTCAGATAAATGTGGAAAGACTTGTATGACCTGATGCAAAGTGAAGGAAGCAAAATAACGAGGTCATTTTAGTCATCTATGCAATTGCCATAATTATGTAAATACAAAGAACAGTAACCAAATCTGAGAGCTGAAAAACTATGATGACCAGCTGTGTCATCATAGAGAAGAGAAGAAGAAATGCCCCTGTCTGCTTTGGTAGAAAGGTGGGAGACTCATGGTGTAGAATACTGCATATTCTCTGAGAAATGGGGTCCAATTGGTTTTGCTTCTCTGCTTCTTTTTAACATGGAATGGTTCACTGTGTGTGTGTGTGCTTGCATGTGTGTGATTCATCTAAAAATTACTCTGATGTAAAAATAAAGGGTATTAATGAAACTTTTTTTTTATAGAATCCAGGAACATGGTAGACATAGAGACTGAAGGAAAGGAAGGAAGTGAAGTTATCAGCCTGAGAGAAGTAAGACATTGGAAAAAGAATATAAAAGGCTGAGTGAAGTTTATAAAACTTAAAGGGAAAATGTTTAAATGCAACTAAGAAATTGTGTTTAGTTGAATTGGTTAAAGCACAGCATTAAAGTAGACAAAGATGAAGGCTCCATCTCCTCATGTGCTGAGCAGTGTCCAACCACACTATTTATTGCCTTTTCCAGGCCATAAATCATACATCTCATGTCAGTCAAAGGCATGCTCTTATAGCCATCATGGACAAGGGAGCGTATATAGCTCAGGATAATCCTACCACTAAAGAAACAACTCAGCATACTCCCTCTCCTGGTGATGGTAGTTCTATAACATCTCTTTTCCTTCATTTGGGGACATGCCACCTTAAATCTCTTTTGGAAGTAGCTGGGGTATAAATCACAACTAACTAGAAAGGTTTACAAATAAATACTAAAGCTATCTTATAATGGTAACTTGACACATAAAAGGTAATTGTCTACAATCTCAGTCCCATCAAGGGTATCTACAAGAGGATATCTGAGAGACATCAATTATCCAGACAAAAGTTCTCTCCCTCTGCTCTGGAGGTAAGTCCCTGAAGATTATGCCAGAAATTGCAAGGCCTGGAAATTTCCAAATAGCTGGAAAGGCTTTGACTACAGACCAGGAGACAGGCTGGAAATTATTTCAAGACCAGCCAAGAGGTCAGAGAGGCTCATCCGCAGAAGGCTGGTCACCAGATGGTATCTTTCTTTTGGCCACTTCATTTTATAAAGATTGTTTACTAAGATGTGAAGCCATTGTGATCTGCATTGGTAGAAGAATGAACTACACCGATGAGAACATAGCTGTTCTAAGCTGCTAAAGTATAAACATCTAGACTCAAATTGACAAAATTCAGTCAACATTAGATATTCTATTTATAATAATAGTAGCTAGGATTTATATAGTTCTTTAAAGTTTGCAAATATTTTCTCATTTTATCATCACAACAACCCTAGGAGGTAGGTGCTATTTTATCTCCATTTTACAGATGAGGAAATTGAGGCTCATGGAGGTTAAGTGATTTGTTCAGGGTCACATAACTCATAAGTATCTGAGACCAGATTTGAATTCAGGTCTACCTAGCTCCAGGTCAAGCACTCTTTCCACTTTGACACCTAGCTGTCTGATTCCAAATGTCCAGATGTCTCAGTATTAGAGCATCACAGAATGTCAGACTTGGAAGGGACCCAGAGTTCATCAAACCTAACCCAATTCTGGACAGCAATTCCCACTACAATATAACTGCCATATGGTCATCCAACCTTGCTCAAAACTTCTAGTGGCAGGGAATCCATTACTCCCTGAGGCAGCTCCTTCCACTTTTGTATGGTTCTAATTATTAGGAATTTTTTCCCCTCATATCAATCTTAAATCTGCCTCTTTGGCAGTTTCCACCAGTTATTGCTAGGATAAAGCAGAAGGAGTCTTCTCCCTACCAAGAACTCTGTGAACACTTGGGCACCACGGACTTGGCAGAGAACACTTGGGTCTGGAGTCCAGAAGACCTGAGTTGAAATACAGTCTGAGACATTTACTCACTGTGTGCCCCTGGACAAGCCACTTAACCGCTGTATGCCTCAGTTTCATCAACTGTAAGATGGGGATAATAATAGCACCTGCTACACAGTATTGTTGTGAGGATCGAATGAGGCAATATTTGTAAAAAGTACTTAGCAAAGGGCCTGACACATATTAGGCATTTAATAAATGCTTATTCCCTTCCTTTCCTTTCTCCACTATAATGCCCTCCATTCCTTAAGCTGAGTCTCATATAGTATGTTTTTCAGTCCCCTCAACATCCTTGTGTTCCTACAGATGGACATTCTCCAGTTAACCACAATGCTCTTCCTAATCTGTGTCCAGAATTGAACACGCTCCTCCTGGTGCACTTGGACCAGTGAAGAGTACAGCAGGGCTATTACCTCCCTGACGATAATTAGCTTCTCTTAAAGCAAGCCAAGATCTAGTCTTCTTGGCTGCCATATCGAAGCTGACTCATTTTGAGTTGGCAGTCTGCTAAAAGCCTTGCACCTTTTCCAGATAAGCAACCTGGTGAGATACCACATCTCCGCCATTTTGTATTTATAAAGATGACATTTTTCCCTCCTTATCCTTCTCTGAGGTAGAGTCTTGATAACCTAGTAATCTTGTAGCCAATCTGTGGTAGTTCAGTAGTTGTTAAGACCTGTTATCTCTCTCTCTCTCTCTCTCTCTCTCTCTCTCTCTTTCTCTTTCTCTTTCTCTCTTTCTCTCTCTCTCTCTCTCTTTCACACACACACACACACACACACACACACACACACACAGACTACAATTTCTTATTCATTGCACCTAGCTCTGAGAAAAAGAGTACATTAAATATTACAGTAACTAGTGCATATAAACTAAGAAAATTCTAATTCCCCTGTCTGAAGGCAGGCATTTTCCTATGGACTTTGGTCCCTGTTATTTAAATATAAATTAAGAATGGTTATTTGACATATTTGGAGAGCTTAAAAAAACCCAACCAAACAGAAGATGAGGTAGTAGTCAGAAAGGAGAATAAATCAAGTAAGGAGGACACAGAGATGGGAATGACATAGGTCAGAAAGCCATCGGAGCCGAGGGGAAAGTCATGCTGAAGACAGCTACACCCTAGCAGCTGAAAGGAGTAAGCTCAGGCTTCAGCTCCCAGCCATGCATAATCTCTAGCCGCTCATAAGAAACCCTGACAGAACTGCCCAATAAAGTCGATGTCACTGCCTACCCGTTTTTATTTCAGGTAGTTAGACAGTTAGTACATCGTTAATTCCTGCACATACTCAAACTCCACATCACACTCAGTTTCACCTTATCTTCTCCTCCTCCTTTTTCAGATCCCCGAATGAATATAAAAGTCCTCCTCTCGGGCATCCATGAGGATGTCAAAGCAATAGGAACCTTTAGGAGCTGCCCTTTTTTGAATCAATTTACAAACTAAAGCCAGCAACACATTCCTGTTTTAGGTTGGGGGTGCTGATAATAAAAAATGAGACAGTGTTGTGATATACAGGACCATCAGGAAAAGTTCTCTCTTTGACAGTTGCTAAGATATGGCTTTCCTGCAACTGTTTAAAGATGAACACTGAAATAAAAGTCTTGCTCTCAGGAATGCACTGGCAGCTGGGATCTTTCTCTGCTGCTTCTGGCTGGGGTTAGTTGCTGGGATTAAGAAGAATACCACAGACATTTGAGTTTGCCTATGAAAATGGTCATGGCCATGTCACTGCTCTCAGGTTCTCCTATATCTTCTCTTTAACTGCTTGTGTGTAACAAAATAATGATGATGATGATGATGATAGCTAGCATTTATATAGCACTTTAAAGTTTGCAAAGACAATCACAAATATCACCTCATTTGATCCTCACAACAACCCTGGAAGGTAGGGGATAACATGATTCTCATTTTTCAATTGACAGAACTAAGACAGAAGTTGTGTCTTCCTCAGGGTCACACAGTTAGTAAATGTCTGAAACAGGATTTGAGTTCAGATCATTCTGACTACAAGTCCAGTGTTTATTTTGTTTTGTTTTGTTTTGGTTTTTTGGAGGGGGGAGGGCAGGGCAATTGGAGTTAAGTGACTTGCCCAAGGTCACACGGCTAGTAAGTGTGTCAAGTGTCTGAGATTGGACTTGAACTCAGGTCCTCTTAACTCCAGGGCCAGTGCTCTATTCACTGCCCCACCTAGCTGCCCCAGGTCCAGCGTTTAAACCCAGCATCACCAAGCTGCCTCATGTTAGTGGCTAACCATTATTCAGTGCCTTAAGATTTTTAAGTCATATGTGTGTGTCTGTGTATTGTATGTTGTGTATGTATATATGTATGTGTGTATGTGTGCATATATATGTACATGTGTGTGTGTGTATATATATATATATATATATATATATATATATATATATATATATATATATATATATATGTAAGTCTCTCATTTTATCTACATAACAACTCCAGGAAGTAGGTATGGTCATTATTATTTCCATGTTACAGAGAAGGAAATGGAAGTAGACGGATTTGTCCAGGATCCCACAGCTAGTAAATATCTATGGCAAGAGCTGAATTCAGGCCTTCCTGACTCTAATACCTCTATTCACTCTGCCACTTAACTGTCTCCATAGTGATCCACTTTGATGAGAATCCACAAATGTATCTTCTGTGTTTCCATTAAGAAATCATAGATTCATAGAATTTTAGAGCTGCAAGGCATTTTAGTGACCAGTTAGTCTGATCTCTTTCATTTTGCTGATGAGGGAAACTGAGGCTGAAAGAGGTATAGGGATGTTCTCTTGAATCACAACCTAGGAACTAGGAGTCTAGGTCTCCTGACTCATGGTTCCATGTTCTTTCTACTATGTCATTATTAACTCAGTAATCACTTCCCTAGGGTGTGTTGTGCCTCTTGGAGATAGAGTTAGGAGAAACTCTCTCAGGTACTTTTCCAGTGGGGAGGAAGAGGACTTATTTTACTCTGGTGCAATGGATAGAATGCCAGGCCTGGAGTCAGGAAGACTCATCTTCTTAAATCCAAATCCCAGTTTCAGATACTTACTAGCTCTATGACCCTGGGCAAGCCACTTAAACCCATTTGCCTGAATTTCCTCACATATAAAATGAGCTGGAAAAGGAAATGGCCAACCACTCCAGCAACTCTGCCAAGAAAACCCCCAGAAGGGACATAGAGTTAGACAAGACTGAAAATAACTGAACAACAACGAAAGTCAGGAAACTCTAAGGAATAATTCTAAATGGAGATGGGAATGGTATATAATAATACGAATACTAGATTTGGAGTCAAAAGATCTGGGTTGTCATGATGGGCAAGCTGTCTAATCACCAGGATTCTCTTTCCTCATCTATGAACTAAGCTTGGGTTGGACTTGATTGTTTCCAAGACTCTAAGTATTATGATCTTCTAGTGATCTCAAAGGACAATTCCTAGGGAGACAAGTCCTGGCACTGGGACTTTTTTTTCCTAATTCACTCATAGGCTTTGCATTTATCTGCCACCCCATGCCTTTGCTCAAATTAGCCTTTTCATCTCTGACTGAATAAGCCAACTGCAAGACGTTACTGTTGCTCAAAAATCTATGTCTATGCCAGGTTGCTTCATGCCTTATTTTTGTTGGGCTGGCCTTAGATAACATTATCTACTATGCAAAGTTAATATTTAGCATCCTAAATGAAGATTACTCACAAGACAGAATATAAGAATATTCACAATAGTAAATACTATTGTTTATTTAATATTCATATCCCTACTTACTTTTAAAAAAGGGAATGAAAGAGAATAAGTATTTATAAAGTGCTGACGATATACCAGGACAAATATAGAAATGTATAATATTTACTGTAATGCCTAAGATATATTACATTCCAATTTTAAATGGATGAGTTTAAGTTGTTAGCGGGGTCGGTATCACTCCTTCACTTCTGGGGTGACTTTTCAAGGTCAGTAGTTAAAATTCATCAATATGATTTATCCCTTACATTTTTTTCCCATATGGCACATGTGATCATAGATTTTTCTAAAAATCTTCCAGACGTACCATCAGTATTTTCTTTCTTTCTTTCTTTTTTTTGCAGGAACTTTATTTTTTTTTCAATGTCACATTTGCCAGTGAAAAACTCAAGCATGAACACTTCTGTTCCCTCCCCTGCTTCCCTCCTCTACACCCCTATCCAATGCCTCATCTAGATCTGATGTCAATTCCTATTACCTTTCTCTCAGCTGACACTGAGCTAGCCAATGATGCATTTTCCCCTGTTGCTGGGTGACTGCTGATAGTTTGAAAATTCGTTCTATAAATGCAGCAGCTTATAAGCCTGCCATTGGCTAGCTTGGCTTTTGTGCAGCGCTGACACACTAGTCTGGGATTGGAGTGACAGGTGGGAAGAGCTATGCAAATATGGGATTGGCCTGGTCTTCCATCAGAGAAGGAGAGGAAAACGATTTCAAGGCTGAGTGATAGCCCTAACAGTGCCTTGTTAGGTGGAATATAAATCTCACTGAGGATACTTCCAAGCTGCTGAACAGTTAGAGGAAGCTCCAAAAATAAGTCTCAAGGTTGCCCTGCTGTCTCCCCAAAACAACTCCAAACAATATGCTTTGTGCTTTTAAAAAATTGTATGTGTCATAGCCCTCCATCTTCTGGCAAGAATTAAAAAAAAAATAATCCAACTTCTTTGCTCATGGAGAGAGATTTTATGCCAGGAGTCTACAAACTTGTGGTCTTAAAATATATACATATACATACATACATACATACATACATACATACATATATATATGAAATGATCATGTAATTAACCAAAAATTATCCAGTTATCAAATATATGTGTATACATATATAAATATATAAAAATTTAAAATTTTAGATAATAATTTAATTATGTATATATTATCCAGTTATCAAATTGTATCAAAATTATTCCAGTTGTCAAAAATTATCCAGCTACCA
>CM053582.1:293565307-293649956 GCA_028627135.1 Pseudochirops cupreus | reverse complement strand
ACTTACTTCCGGCTCACTGCATAGTGAAGACTCCAGAACCGAAAGCCCAAGACCACGACCTGGATCCAGGCCGCTCAATGTGAGAGCATTCTGCCTCTGAACAATCGCTTAGTCCCCCTGCTGTCTGCAGGCCACGGGCGGGAAGCTGCAACGCGGAGGCGGGTGCAAAACCTCTGCCTTTTGCTTTTCCGCTCTGGAGGCCTTTTGGCCGGACTGCTTTTCTCTCCTGATTTCGCAATGCCCACTGACCTAGTTCTCAACACTGCTCGCGGCTGCCGCTAATCTGCACACTGCTCCTCTCGTCTGGCTGCCCCTGGAGCTCAGCAGTGGCTTCAGGCCAGGCTGGTTTCAGTTCGCAGTGCTGATATGGTTCCTCGTAGCTGAGCTGACTTTAGTGGGAAGTATATTTGTGTGCGTTTTGGAGTTCTAGGATTGGTTTAGAGTCCTATTTTATGGGTATTTTGGGGTGGCTATGTGAGAGCTGCGATATGTTGCTGCTGCTACACCGCCATCTTGGCTGCGCCCCCCTCTATTTACTGTTTTACGCTGTGTGTTGGTCTTTCAAAGTCCTGGTTTTCTCAGTCAGTAAAATGGGGGTGATTATGATAAATATATTATTCCTATTTTAAGAACACAGAAACTAAGGCTGTGAGAGGGTGACTAGCCTGTCCAAGATCACAGAGCTATTAAGTCTCTGAGCTGGCATTTTGACCCAGGTCTCCAGACACTAATTTCAACACTCCATCTACTTCACTAGACTAACTCTCATTACCATAAAACATTCTGCATATTCTCTAGTTGGCAAAGAAACCATGTGCATTAGTGTAGGCATAAATCTTCTACATATAGATGGTCAAATCAAAGCATTTATTTACTGTAATTCATTAACAATACTCTGGAACTACTCTTGTGAATGTCCAGGAAGAGAATGATGCTTCTTGACTCTCCTTGATCAATATTACTTTTAAGGCCATATGTCTTTTGTTCTTATTGCAACAGTTACAACAGGTATCAACTAACAATTAGGAAAGTATTTTATTTACTGTCTAAAAAAGTTGTTAGATTATAATTATTCACCATATCTCCATTGTAATATTATATTATATTGTATTACTATAGGATACTATTCTTTCAGAATAAATCCTGGTATAAATTAGGTAAGTTAAGAATCTTAATAATCCTAAAAAGAAATAACCTATTGCTCTAAAATTTAAATACCTCATATTTGGGAGATAATATTTAATAGTAGAAAGACCTGGCAAATCCTACAATCAAGAGATATAAATTAAAGCATAAAAGATAAAATTTGCTATAGACCAGACAGCTGTAGACTGTGACTTCCTCAGTCTCCTGACATGTCCCACAAAATATCACTCATTAGTCCTTCCTCAGTCTTGTTCTCTTCCTTCCATCTTTTTTCTATTATATTTATTATTAATAAAATCATTATACCTCAATTTTCTGGTGTCATGGGGGAGTAAAGTATTCCACAGAAGTAACTGAATTTTTCGTCTTGGAAAATGCCAAAGCTTTCTTTTTACATTAAACTCTTCACATACAAATATATTTTTAAAAAATATAATATATTCATTCCAAATGAGTGTATTGAATATAGTTGACATTTTCTTAAATAATTATTTGATTAGTTCTATAAACATTTAAGCACGTATTATGTCTCAGGAAATATGCTAGGCACAAGCAAAAATGAAATAGTCCTGGCCCTCATGCAGCCTACATTCTGTTACAGGATACAACACATTAAGTAAACACAAAATATAGAGAGAGAGTAAACACAAAGTAATTTAGGAGATCTTAGCAAATGGGCATGAGGATTGAGAATCATTTGAAGGAAAAGAGTGATTCAAAGACTTAGGGTCATTATCGTGAACAACATTTCTACTGGGCTATAATATGGAGGGGCCCTTAGGAGGTATTTCCTAAGGCATGTGGGCAGCTAGATGGCACAGTGGATAAAGTACTGGGCCTAGAGTCCCAAAGACCTGAGTTCAAATCCAGTTTCAATCACTTACTAGTAGTGTGACAAGTCACTTAGTCCTATTTGCCTCAGTTTCCCCACTGGAAAATAAGTTGCATAAGGAAGTGGCAAACTACTGCCAAGAAAATCTCAGATGGTGCCACGAACAGTCAGACAGGACTGAACAGCAACTGAACAACAAGCTAAGGATATATTGGGATGTTTACACCTAACTCTTAAAATCTCAAACTTTCTGTTCTCTGGGTTTTCTGTCTCTCTCTGCTATTGTCACCTTTTTTGGTTACTGCTCTTGTACTTACTTGAAGTAATTGCTTAGGTGAGGGTGGGAAAGTGGTTTCACCTCTTTTCTAGCCTGAAGGTCAGTGACTTAAGGGCAGTTATTTGTAGCTCAGAGTACTTTTTCTCCTTATTTTTAGAACTTCAGGTACATTTCAAATGCTTATGGTTATTGAAAATGTGACCTCTTTTTCACTCCACTAATTCCCAACTTTTTTTTTTCTTGCTAATCAAAGGATTATATTTATTGTTTTACCCTGCGTATTGGTCTTTCCACGTCCTGGTTTTCTCAGTCAGTAAAATAAGTGTGATTATGTTAAACATATTAAGCCCCTATTTTTATACAGTAGAGTTAGGCATATGATGTCTTGGATCCATCTAAGGTAGCCTTAATTCAATTTTGTAAAAAGATGAAGTTTATATCGTCCTGCAGAATAGACCAATTAAAACTTACTGCAAAGTGTCAGTATAACACAAGTGATCCAGTGTAATAAAAGAAGCAAGTTAATGTTAAAAATCCCATAGTAAGAATGTCAGACCCAGAGTTCATTTTTCACAAATTTGAGACATATCTATCATTTTATAGGACATTTTATTATTATTTTCATCATTGCAAAAATTAGGACTCGGGGGAAGACACACCCTGTTTTTCCATTCTTCACTAGTGTCAAAAATATCTTTTGATTTCTTTCTTACCCAGTTTAGATTGCTGTTGTCATTTTTCCAATAATGGTTGCTTCTGCTTAAGAAACACCTGACACTTACTTAGGAGTTCCCTATACTTCTCCAGGTACGTAGAAATAGCGTGACAAAAATCCATTTGTCATCAGCTTCTCCACACTTCCCAAGTACTTCAACCACTGCAGAAAACTTACTTTTGGGAAGTAGAAAGGAAGGGAAAAATCTACACCACTTTGGCACCACTGCCTTCCTGAGAATAACGTGAGTGGTGAAGGTATCCCAAAGGAAGTTACATTTTGTCCTCCCTGAGAGCTCAATGCTGCCTCCTACACGAGGCATATGTTCCTTACTCAGGTGCTAGTGCTTCTCACCTCCTAAATTTCCTTATTTGTTGTTCAGTTTTGCTTGATTCTTTGTGGACCATGCTGTGCCTGGGGTTTTCTTGATAAACATACCAGAATGATTTGCCATTTCCTTCTCCAACAGATTAAGGGAAACAGGGTTAAGTGACTTGCCCAGGGTCACATAGCTAATAAGCATCTGAGGCTAGATTTGAACTCAGGTCTTCCTTACTTCCTTACTCCACTCTATCTACTGTACCATCTAGCTGCCTCCTAAATTTTCTTCAAGTTACTTTTCATATACTTTGTTTCTACTTATATGTATATATATATGTACATATATGTGTATGTACATGCATGTGTGTGTAAATATAAACATATGCATATGTGTATATAATTATAAACATAAATATAGGTGTACACATAAACATAGCTATGTATGTACTTACACTGTGTATATCCATATCTTTGCTTTTATCAGTTGTTTCTACGAGTCTTTATTTCAGACACTGCTTAGTTTTTGTTGTCTCTCCAGCATAGTTCCTGACACTTCAAAACCCATGTTAACTGATTCATTGAATGACCATTTCCCCTTGCCAAGGGGAACAGACTGGAGTTGAATCACATAAAAAGTATATTTGGGGGCTACTTTGTTTTATGCCTACATTTTTTCCATTTACAGGTTCACGCTCCCTCCCTCCCTCAAAGTGCTCTTCAGCACTCAATGTCTAAGGTTGCTATCCGAGATGTATCACCATAAAGAAAGGGATTAGTATGGGAGCAAGTGGGGAAGGGAGCATGGATTGGGCACATGTGAGTTTGGGATTTTATCTACCCTTAAATTCCTTACCTTAAATTTGTCAACTTCAGCTTTTGAACACGTTGCATGGTAAGACAGCACCTGAGCCAGGAAAAAAAGAAAGACCCTTAATAACCAGAAATGGTGACATTTCGTGAAATTCACTGGCTTAAAAAACAGATTTCATTCGTGTTTATCACCCTAATGCGACAGTGAATTACAATATACAACAATAAATTTTTGGTTGCCAACTGTGTAAAGATTACCATCTATACAATTACAATGGGACTCTTTTATAACATTGGACAGGGTTAATAGATACCTTAAAAGCTAAATGTGATATATCAAATTTTTCTTCCCTGCACGTCATTTTTATATGAGGCAGAGGGAGACGGGAAGAAGACATGGCTTACATATGGCAAATGTAAACGTATCTAATAACCTGTGTTCTTCCACATTAAAAGTTGATAGAGTATCATGCCACAATAAGGAGTCAGGTTGTAAATGACTTTAAAAATCAATTTTATGAAGAGTTTTTATTTTATTCTAGAGGCAATAGGTAGCCATTGCAATTTATTGAGTAGGATAGTAACAAAGCCTGATCTATACTTTAAGAAAACCTTTTCAAAAGTTTCATGGTGAATATATTAGAATGGGAAGAGAGGAGGTAAGGAGACCAATTAGAAGGCAACTGTGAGTGAGTCTAGAGAGAAATCTAGTTGACAGGTTATGAAAAGAACATGGTGGTGGCTGTTGTTAATGAATAGAAGAGGGTTATGGTAGAGGTGCTGTGAGGATAAACATAGGATTTGGCAACCAATTGGATCATATGGGGTGAGAGCAGTGAAGGCTATCCCTTGATGAAAGGTTGATAGGAGCCAGGCCAGGCATCTTTGTAGAGAGTGTACCACTTTCTGCTGCTGCCTCATAGCCAGACTCCTCAGGTGACTGGTATGCTAGCACCTTATGCTTTTCATCCCCTGTCAGGCACAGATGCCACCTGAAGGAAAGGCTGCTAGGGGCCAGGCCAAGAGTCTTTTACTTGCCTCAAAGTAACCCACTTCCATCTGTTCCAGTACAAGGCAAATTCCACCTTGGTTACCAGCCTAATCTCACAACTGGGATTTGGAGAACCTTTGGTGCAAAGAAGGGCAATCATTTTGACTTCTAACCTCCTATATCAGGCCTCACTTATCCTTTGAGGTTAAAGGCATGGTACCTTCCACTTAGTGAACATTCTTATATCTAGTCATAACCTTCACATCTCAGTGACTCTGAACTCCTCTAGATTATCATCTAAATTTCACTCCAACACCCTCTACCATCCAAATCCTCATTTCCATCCCCCTCAACCTTCCTACCTAGTTGAAACCAAAGTTTCAACCTAACTCCACCCAGCCCTATTCTCTCTGGAATTCCAAAGGCAACAAACTTCCCTTCATCTTCAATCTTTTCTTCTCCCATTCCTTCCATCTACTAGTGCTTGCTGAAATCTGGCTTCCCCTTGATGACATACCCTCCCCGGCTATACCCTGCCCAGTATTGGTTGTACCTTTACACATTATTCTTGGTTCACTGGTTAGGATAAGAGAATAGGAATTCTCCTTGCTCCCCATTGCTTCTTCTAGTTTCTCCCCCTTCTTCTATCCCTTAGTAATCCCCCTTCTTTTGAGGACCATGCTATTTATATCTACCATCTTGATAACTATTGTCTACAGAAATCACTTTTCTTCCGTCCTCAGCTTGATATCTGGTTCACGATTTTTATTTCCTTCCCAACTTCTGTCCTCATACTACAGGATTTTAACATCATATTGATTCTCCTCCAAATATTCTCGCCACTTAGTCTGTCAGTCTACTCACCTCTCTTGAGCTACTCCTCCTCACCACCTCAGCCATACACAAAAATGTTCATACCTTTGATGGCACCATTACCCACAAATGTATCATAGCCATGCTCAAGAATACTGATATCACCTTATCTGACCATAATCTTTTGGCTTTTCAACTTTCCCTCTGTGTTCTTTCATAAAATTCTATTCTTCATCTGTACCATGACCTCCAGTTCCTTCACCCCTCAATTCTCTCCCAGGCCATCTTCCCTGGATTAACCACTCTTTCTTCTTTTCCTTTCTTGAAACCCTTGGTGAGTCAATTCAATTCTACACTGTCTTTCTTTCTTGAATCCCTAGCTCCTGATATCACCGATTACACCCAGCTAAGCCTCACACTTGGATCACTTTCATCATTTACCTCCTTTGCTCCCACATAAATGCTGAGAATATCATGAAACCATTCTGACCGGGTCCACCACAAATTTGTTATCCAGCTTCAACCAGGCCCTAGGTGTTCCTAGGCAATCCTTCTGTATCTCCCTTATCAACTCACTATCCCACTACCCACTGAGGATCTTCCAAAACTTTTCATCTCCACTCTCTCTGCTGAGAAATTTGCTTCATATTTTACAGAAAAAACTAAGACCATTTGTTGTGAACTCCCTCTTCTCTCCTTTTCCTCATCTCCTATCACTTGGGTGCCTTCTGTGACTTTCTCTTCCTTCATCCCTGTGTCACATGATGAAGTGGCTTTACTCCTTACCAAGGCCAACCCTTCTACTTGTTTAAGTGATCCTGTTTCCTCTTTCACTTATTTTCAATCTCTCGCTCTCTACTGGCTCATTTCCTACTCCCTACAAATGCGCCCATTTCTACCCCATCCTCAAAAAATCCTCACTTGATCCTTCCATCTCCTATTGTCCTTTATCTCTTCTGCCTTTTGCAACTGAACTCCTCTAAAAGGTTATCTAAAATAGGTGCCTCTCCTTTCTCTCTTCTCACTCTCACGTTAACCCCTTACAATTTAGCTTCCAACCTTATTCCACCAAAAGTGCTCTCTGCAAAGTTACTAATGATCTCTTTGTGGCCCACTCCAACACCTTCTTCTCAATCCTCCTTTTGCTTGACTTTTCTTCAGCCTTTTGGATTTTTGACCACTCTCTCCTCTTTGACACTCTAATCTCTCTGGGTTTTTGGGATGTTTCTCATGGTTTTTCTACCTATATGACCACTCCTTTATCTCTTTTGTTGGACCATCTTTCAGACTATGATTTCTAACCATAGGTGTCCCTCAGAGCTCTGTCCTGGGCCCTCTTCTCATTTCTCTTTATACTACTTCACTTGGTGATCTCATCAGCTCCAATGGATTCAATTATCATCATCTGAAAATGATGATTCTCAAATATACCTACCCTACCCCAAACTCTGAGGACTTCCAATCTCATTTCTCCAACTGCCTTCTAGGTGTCTTGAACTGGATTCCAGTAGACAGCTTAAACTCTACATGTCCAAAATGGAACTCATTATCTTTCCCCCTAAACCCGCCTCCCTCTTAACTTGCCCTTTAGTGGAGAGAGTAACACCATCCTTCTATCTCTCAGGTTCACAAGTCATCTTGGATTCCTCACTATCTCTCATCCCCCCACAGCCAAACTGTTGCCCACCCCTGTTAATTTCATCTTTGCATCATCTCTCCTATGTGTCTTTTTTTCTCTTCCAACACTGACACAACCCTAATGCAGTCCTTATCACCTAATACCTTGATTTTTTTTTATTGTTTTTAAAAAGTAAATTTTACTGATATATGTTGTTTTTACATCACCCACATTTTCCCTTTATCCCTCACTGCTCCTCACTCTGTCAGACAATTATTTTATAGGATTATTTTTAATCTTTATTCATTTTTGAATATTTTATTTTCCTCAATTATTTGTAAAAAACAATTTTTAACATTCATTTTAAAAAAATTTGAATCCCATATTCTCTCCTGTCCCTTCTTCCTCCCTGAGAGATGGTAAGCAATTTGATGTTGCATGTGCAATCATGCAAAGCATATGAATCATGTTGTGAAAGAAAACATAGACCAAAAAAATCCACAAAATAAATAATGTGAAAAATAATATGCTTCAATATATATTCAGATTCCACTAGTTCTTTCTTTGGAGACAGATAGAATTTTTCAGTTTGATTCCTCTGGAATTGTCTTGTATCATTGTATTGCTGAGAACAGTTAAGTAATTCACAGTTGTTTGTTGTACAATATTGCTGTTATTGTGTGATGTTCTCCTGGTTTTGCTTACTTACTTTGCATCAGTTCATGTAAGACATTCCAGGTTTTTCAGAAGTTATCCTGCTCGTCATTTATTATAGCACAATTATATTCCATTATAATCATATATCACAACTTGTTCAGCCATTCCCCAATTGATGGACAACCCTTCAATTTCTTATTCTTTTCTACCACAGAAAGAGTTGCTATAAATATCATGCCTTGATTACTGCAATAAGCAGCTGGTGGATCTGCCTATCACGAGTCTCTCTCTCTACTTCAATCCACCCTTCATTCAGTTGCCAAAGTGATTTTCCTAAAGCACAGCTCTGACCTTGTCACCTCCCTACCCAATAAACTCCTTCCTATTATCTCAATGATCAAATACATTTGGCATTAAATGACCTTCATAACCTAGCCCCCTTCTACCTTTCCAATCTTCTTAACACCCTTCTTCCATCCATGTACTCTTCAATCTAGTGACACTGACCTCCTGACTGTTCCACAAACAAAACCCTCTATCTCTTGGTACTGGGCATTTTCTCTGACTGTCTCCCATTCTGATAAAGAGCTTTCTTTCACCTCTGTTCTGATTACTGACCTCTCTGGCTTCCTTTATGTTCCAACTAAAATCCCACCCTCTACAGGAAGCCTTCCTCAGCACCTCTTACTTTCAGTGCCTTCCCTTTGTTAATTTTCTCCTATTTATCTTTCACATAGTTTGCTTTGCATATATTTGTTTGTAAATTGTTCCTCCCATTAGATTATAAGCTCTTTGGGAGTAGAGACTGTCTTTTGACTCTTTTGATATCCCTAGTGCCTTAACATTAATAAATGCTCACTGACTGATAATGTTGAAGTCATGAAGCTGGGAGACTAGAAAAATGGTAATACTCTCAATATAAACAGGAAATTTTGGCAGATGGATGGGTTTAAGTGCAAAATATAATGATTTTTTTTTTGGAGAGAGAATGTTGAGTTTGAGAAGCCAGAGGAACACGTCAGTTTGAAGTTAGTGATATGAGAATGGAGTTCAGTATAGAGACTCAGTCTAGATATATAAATCTAGAAATAATCAGTATAGAGAAGTTAATTAAACCTAGCAGAGCTGATGAGTTTACCAAGAGTAAGAGAGCAAAGAAAGAAGAGAAGAGGGCTCAGGACAGAGCCTTAGGGATGCACCAACAGTTAGGGGGAATGATAGAGAAAATAAGTTAGTAAAGGAGATAGGGAGGAGTATCAGTCAGACAGGCAGCAGTAGAACCAGGAGAAAATAGTGTCATGAAAACCCAGAAAGGAAAGAGTATCCAACAGAGAAGGTGGTTAACAACATCAAATACAGCAGGTGGTTTAGAAGGATGAGAACTTAGGAAAAACCATTAGAATTGGCAATTAAGCCATCAATGGTAACTTTGGAGAGAACAATTTTGGTTGAAGTATGAAGTCAAAAGCCAGCCTACAAAGGGTTGCAGAATGAATGTGGGGAAAGGAAGTGGAGACAAGTTAAGAAAGCATTTTTCCATGAGTCTGATTAAGAAAGGAGGGCAAGATATAAGATAATAAAATGGTAGGGTCAGTTTAGTGAAAGATTTTTAAGGATGGGGGAGACCTGGACACATTTGAAGACAGTAGGGCAGGAACCAGTAAATAGGGAGAGTTTGAGGATTAGCAGATAGTAAGGGAGGATGCTTGAAGAGGCAAACTATTGGAAAAGATAGAAGGGAATGGGATCAAAGGCATGTATAAAGAGGCTGCTCTTTGCAAAGAGAAAGGTTACCTTTTGTAGGAGACTGGAGAAAAGAAAGAATGGGAGATGGTGACAATTTTTGTCTTACAGAATTGACTAGAACTCTAGAAAGTTAAGTGATTCCTTTGCCCAAGGTTACACAGTTAGTGTGACTTAGAAGCAAGACTTGAACTGAGACTTTTATGACTAGAGAGAGGGTGAGCCCGCTCTCCATTCACTATCTCTATGCTGTACTGCCTCTCCCTCCACTTTTCTCAGTAGAGTAAAAGATGAGGGCCTATGCTGAAACGGCTGGGCTTGGGGAAGATATGGAAGGCCTGAGCAGAAAAGAGTTGTCTGCATTCACCAAGCTAGTAGGCGAGATTCATACTTAGGTTTCCTATGACTCCAAGTCCAGTTTCTTTTTCTCTATACTATGCTACCTTTACAAAATTCTAGTGCTCCAATTCTGTCATTTTTCACGTGGTCTTTTTTTGCATAACACCCATACCTTCCAAATTGTGTGTTGCTACTAATGGCTAAATCCTAACAAATAGCTACAACAGGGTAAGCCAGGAGGAGCAGCTTGGCTTGTGTTTTTGCATAGTTAAGAGCATAGATTTCGATCACGAGAGGATATTAGCAGACAGAGAATACAATTCTCCAATTTTACAGATGAAGAAACTGGAACCATTATTTTTTTTTTATCAAGTCCCGTTCTTTAAGTAAAAAAGCTAAAAGTTCCGTCTTCATTTAATTTCACATTAGGAAGTTGAGCTCATCAAATATTTTCATGTGATAAAATATCTGAGCAAGGCAAAAGCATTAAACAAACTAATGATTTTGAGAACAGGAGAATTCACAAAAGAATAATTAATGTACTGTTTTTCTAAATTATAAATATCGCTAGGTTAGAGAAATTTAGCCATATCATATACACGAGACAATTTTTTGAACGGTTGTCTCAAGCAACTGTATGGACCCTAAATTCAAAAAGAAATACTAGAATCATAGAAGCCTTGACAAGCATGAAATTATTACAAGCTTTTTTTTGGTCCCTGAGGTACAGTTTATCTAGGCCTCTGTATGAAGAAAGATTTAAGACGAAAAGTCCAAATGGTTTCATGCATTTTCTCTGGGACTTGAAATTCTCTCCAGTGTTTCAAAAATAAATCATGATTTGCAAAACTTACAATTTCAATGAGCAGCTAGGTGGTGCAGTGGATAGAGCCCTGGGTCACAGGTCAGGAAGACCCAAGTTCAAATGCGGCCTCAGACATTTACTAGCTGTGTGAACCTGTTTTTGCCTCAGTTTCCTCATCTGTAAAATGATCTAGAGAAGGAAATGGCAAACCACTCCAGTGTTTTTGCCAAGAAAACCCCCCAAAAGGGGTCACAAAGAGTTGGGTACAACTGAAAAATGACTGAACACCAATTTCAATTAAATTTGGGTTTGAACTGTCTCCTAGGAAAACAAAAATAAGATAATGATAGAGAGGAAAGAAAACTGGAATAAGGCATAGGTTTTAGGTTCAAATTTCAGCTTTGCACTTACTACTTGTTTCTCCTTGGGTAATTCAATTAACCTCTCTAGGCCTCAGTTTCCTCGCTTGCAAAATGATGAGGTTAGACTCTGTGATCTTTAGGACCCCTCCCAGCATTAAACCTAGGATTCTGTAATCCCATAACACAAATATCAAACCTATGAGATCACAAAGAAATGTTTGTATGTATGTGTATCCCAAAGGAAACTGACCAAGCCTATGAAACAAACAGTGGGGCAAGCTTTGCTTCCCCTTTACATGGAGCTCAGAAAAGAGGGCCACATTTTCCCCTTGACTGTCCGTGTACAGCTCTTCCCTGAAATCAATGAGATGAGAAATGGACTATTACAGTAACTGGGTGAGAAGATCATAATCTAAAGCACTACTCAATGGAAGGAGAAACCCAGAACTTGCTGAGAGCCCCAGACAGGCCGTCTCAACAGTGAAAGAGCAACATTAATAGTTATTGATATGTTTACGACTCTGGCTGCCAGGCCAAGCTCTTGAGAACTAAATTGACATCAGATTTAAGTTAAGCTGATATGAAAGAAAATCCCAAAGAATTGATATTGACAAGCCCCAAGGAAATAAAGCACGTTTCTGCTACAAGCAGCCAACCTATACCAAAAAAAAAAAAAGAGAGAGATGACAAACCACAGAGAAGGGAAAGGACAATTTGTTTGGAATGACCTGCCAGGGGTGTCATCTAAAGGCATCAAGCACCAGTGTCTGGAGATCAGTAACGAGAAGATGACAGGTTTCAGGGGCACTGGAACTGAACGAATACCTGGAAAGTGAGAAATCATCAGCTTCCACTGTCACATATTTAAGAAATCACCTTCTGTCTGGATAGAATGAAATGCTCAAAAAGGAGCTTTCAGAGAATTCTTTCCACTAAATGATATGTTAGGATGACTTTCAGGATACATTCATCATAAAATTTTTACCTATTTGAAAAAAGATTTGGAGGTTTTACATTTAAAGCAGAATGAAAGATTCCTGCTGACCTGGATAACATAGAGTATAAATCAACTTAAATCTGAGTGACTTACGGGGTTGTGGCTTTGAGGAACGTCTTGACTACTCTTACATGGAAACAAAAGGGTCATTCTACTTAAAGGACTTTTAAATATTCTGCCTAGATATCCACTTGGAACCTAAGAAAGGGCATTTGAGGTGAGACCACCATCCCAGGCCTATGAAACTCAGGTTTCTGTTGTTGAGAGTGGTACTGAAAGATGTTTTGAGGGAATTATGGTGCTCTTTGGCAGAGGATGATGGGATTTAGAGATGGAAAGGCCTACTTAGATATCATCTGATCCAACCCCTTCATTATATAGACGGGGAAACTGAGGCCTGAAAAGATGAAATGCCCTGCCCAAGAGCACACAAGCATTATAGCAGCTATGTCAAGATTTGAACCCAACTGTCCTGATATCAAATCTACAGCTCTTCTCACTATACTGTGAAGTGTCTGGGCGGCATTGGAAGTACAGATGCCATTTTAGGTTCAGGTTCAATTTGATGTAGGAGATGTGGACTTAGTGTCTGCAATAGGTCAGTGAATTGGTCAGCCATCCTTTGGTGTTCCCTTGTGCCCATCAAGAGTTGTCTTCCTCACAGGCAACAGACAATGCTGATACAGTTAACTACCTGAGAGAAGGAAGGTCTGAAATTCTAAAAATGTAGACGCTTGCGTGATGGACTTCTGGCCTTTTAATTCAAAGCAGTGCAACACTGAGGCATCTTTATTTGATCTGTCCTGCTGCTGCCAGTTCACATATAAAGTCCTCTGTTGGTATTCAAAGCCCTTCACAACCAGATCCTCTCCCCATATTCTTGCTCCTCAGCTCTATCTACTAGCTTCCATCAAGTCCTAGCTAAAACTCAGCCTTTCTGAGAACCTTTCTTGATCTCCCTCAACATTGGTGCCTTCCCTCTACTGATTATCTTCAATTTATCCTGTATATATCTTGTTTGTACACAGTGGTTAGTATGCTGTCTCAGAGGTAGCGTGTGATGGACTAGCCTCAGAACCAGGAAAAACTGCATTCAGGTCCTCTCTGTGACACATATTGACTATGTGACCCTGGATAGGTCACTTAACTCCTCAGATTTTTTTGGACAACTCTCTAAAGCCATAAGATATAGACAAGTTACTGACCTGCATTAGTAAAGGAAATGTTCTTGTCCAGGAATTCCCTCTACCAATGATATTACAGAGCTAGGTCTGCTTCCTTGTGATTTCCAAGAAAAAGCTGCTCCAGTCTTATTTTGCTTCTGATTTCTCTGCCTAAGACAAGCATCCTTGGACTGGAAATGACATATAAAAAATAACTAACGAGGAGCTGATACCTGAGATGGTAATAAGAGAAGACGATGACAACTGCTGCCCTAGACTGGTTCAAGAGTCATCAAATCCGGGTGATTTTACCCTCAGGCACTGAAAGACCTGGCAGGTGTGGCTGGCGAGCTCCTATAGGACTGATCCTCGAAAATTATAAAGAAGAATGATATAAAAGGATTGAGAGAGAGCAAGTGTTTTGATTTTCAATTTTAAAAGAAGGGGTGGGGAGAGAGTAGACAGTCCACTCTCAAGTCAGCGAGTATGACTTTGACGCCTAAAAAATAACAGAATGTATTATTAAAGGAGTGGTTATCAGGCTCATCAAAAAGGAAATGAAATTATGAGCACTAAGTGTCAGCGTGGCTTGATAGAACGGGCCATGAGCCTCTCTGCCTATCTTTTGCTCCATTCTGGAGGAGCCCAGTGAGACCATCTGTGGAATGCGAAGTCCTAAGGCTTTCTTTCCCCTCTTTGACAATATGACCACCTTGACTTTTTAATTCTTTCATATTCTAGATGTAGGGAATGAAGTCTCAGACCTTATTCAGAAATGCAAGGCACAAGACTCCGGGAGTCAAAATCCAGACTGGGATGTTGCCCTCAGTCCAACATAGAAATCCTCAGAAACAAGGAATGTCTTTTGGAACTCCAACCCCATGGAAGGATTGACTCAAGAGTTGTCATACTGCTTTTAAACATGAATTTGACAGGACCAATGCAATGGGAGGACTGAACTAAATTATGAACTCAATCCCATCCAGAGACTGAGATGGGAAAGGGGGAATTATGAAAAATGAATACTGTCCAAAATTAATGTTTTTTTCTTTTTTAAACTGAGATGTTAACACAAATAGTCACAGAATTCTAGGGAATTACTAGTGAGAAAAAGGTTTTTGCGTGTTACCGATCTTATTTTGTATACTGAATTTTGTGGGTTATTTCATGGTTTCTGTGTTAAGAAAAGTATATATTACTAAAATTAATGCTTCGTTACAAAAAATCGTATACAGAAAAGCAATTTCTAGCAAAATATCACAGTTCTGGGTGGTTATAATGTCCTATTTCCCTTATATTCAATATATCAGCCTTCCCATTTTAAAATTTTATGCCATTTTGTAGGAACCTTAACCTCTTCCCCCACCAAAAAACAAAACAAAACTTGAGGATTGACTGTAGTAAGTATCAGAAGCAGGACTGGAACCTACTTTCACTTACTCTGTAACCAATACTTTTTCTACTTTATCATGCTTTTTCTCGGTTTCTAAAAATGTCTTAAGTAATGCTTAGAAATAACACACATGCACACGCACACACATGCACATGCATGCACATACACACACACACACACACACAGTGGGGAGGGAGAGCAATGAAGCTCTTCTTTACTCCGGTTTTCAGAGACCAGGATTTTCCCTGACCTCCTGCCCTGGAAGTGGAAAGTCATTTCATTTGATTAACCAGAGTTCTTTCAAATGTAATAAAACCTCATCCTTTTTCATCTGCACTTTTTCATCTCCTAGTACATATATGGCAGCCCTGACCAGGGTTTACAATTGAGAAGGGATGTCTAGTGTAAAGACAGTGACCCCTTTCCTCGACAGCTGACAATATGCCCCACTGGGCAGGAAGTTGAGTGATTCACCTCATCATCTTCCTTATCAAAACCTACCCCTGTAGACCTTCTCCATCATTTACAAGCCAAGATGAATACTTTAATGCTGCTCTGTTGGGATTTGATACCCCCCAACTTGGACATCCCTTTCATCTCCCACAGAATCACTTCTCTCCCCTCGCTGTGACACTCACTCAGCTACATTTCTTCTCTGTGGGTCCAGATTCTGAGACCCTGTCTACCACTTCTTGGAAGTTTGGAAGCTTTTCAAGTTTAAATGGAGTGTGACCTATTAATCAACAGATCCCCCTCCCCTCAGGTAATAAAAGTGTATTCTCTTTAAACTTCAGTCTTAGAACATATTTAGTTCCCTTCCTTTGACATCTTTTACACATGCTAAGCTCCCTTCCTCTGTGGTGCTAAACAATTATGAATTAATAGACATTCATTAAGCACTATGTGTCAGGTAAGCAGCTAGGTGATGCAGAGGATTGATTGCCCAGGTCTAAAATCAGGAAGACTCATCTTCCTGAGTCCAAATCTGGCTTCAGACACTTACTAGCTATGTGACTCTGGGCAACTCACTTAACCCTGTTTGCCTCAGTTTCCTCATCTGTAAAATGAGTTGGAGAAGAAAATGGAAAACCATTCCAGTGTCTTTGTGACCAGGATCTGACATGACTGAAAAAAATTACTAAACAATAAATGTCCCAGGCACAGTGCTAAGCATTAGAGATACCCAAAGAGGCAAAATAAAGTCTCTGCCTTTAAGAAGGTTACAATCTAATGGGAGAAGACAACTCAAAAAAGGAAGCTGAAAAGGGCAGGGAGGTAAACAAAGAGGGAGCACAGTGGGGAAATCAGAGAAGTCCCAAAGTGGTACAGCTGGGAGGGAAAGGAGGAGGTATCTGAGGCCCCTTTGTAAATAGAGGTTTAGGAGTTCATGTCTCCACCACCCCTCCATCAGAGAAGCAGAGGGAAGTGATGGGGTGTGAGTACCAAGGGTGATGAAACCCTGCAGGATGATGAGGTGTTACCCATGACAAGTTTTCCTGCAGAGATCTCCCAAAGTAGGGCAGCCAGGTGGGAAATAAAGTCACTCAAAATGCACAGGTCCTTAAAGTGCAAGGCGTATTTGACTACAGCGTGAGCTCACGCAGGGTGCAAATCACGTCCAGGTTACATACAATGCCTGCCACTTAGTAACTTAATAAATTCTTTCTACATCTAACTCTTTAAGATGATATTATTTTTTTTTTACTTCTGTATGGAATGGAAAAACATGTTAATAAGCACCTACAATGAGCCAATAGAAATAGAAAAGTCAGACAGTCTCTGTTCTCAAAAAGCTTATCTTTAAATTGGGGCGACATCCCAGGGAGGAAGGAAACAAGCATTTCTTAAGGCCTGCTATGTCCCAGGCACTGCGGTGAGTGCTTTATAAATATTATCCCGTTTGATCCTCACACCAGCCCTGAGAAGTAAATGCTATTATTATCATCCTCATTTCACAGATGAGGAAACTGAGGCAAACCAGTTAAATGACCTGCCCAGGGTCACATATCTAGTAAGTATCTGAGGCTACATTTGAACTCGGGTCTCCCGCTCTACGTACCTCACCACCTCATTCTCACATATGGGAAAGTTTGTCTGCTGGGCAGATGGAAAGCCTGGCGATCCTCAGGGTGCATCAGCAGGGTGGATGACCAGCCCAAGTATCCTTAGGGTGTGGTGTTTGGAAAGGGAGATCCTGCTGGATCTAGGTGGGCAGTAGTCAGAGGGGGAAGGTTGGGGAACGATGGAGGCAATCCCAGCACAGTCCATTAGGCTCTTCCCTCTGCTGCATGTTCTGTTTGTTTGGGGAATAAGCAGGAGGACTGGTGGATTTTGGACACGTCATACATATCATATTGTTGACTAAAACCTCTAAATCCAGAGCCTTTTCAAATGAACCACTTGCTAGTTATAGCTTCCCCTTCATGGCAAGTAACTTAACCTTTGTTTACCTCAGTTTCCACATCTGTAAAATGGGAGTAATAACAGCACCTACCTTCCAGGGTTGTTATGAGAACCAAATGGACAATAATTGCGAAACACTTAGCACAGTTCTTGGCACACAGTAGGTGCTCTAGAGATCTCAGTAATGAGATGTGCCCAAAAAGCTGATAGTATCTGTTGGTTATATATTGTTCAGTCATGTCAGACTCTATGACGCCATCTGGGCGTTTCTTGACAAAGATACTAAAGTGTTTTGCCATTTCTTTCTCCAGCTGATTTTACAGATGAGGAAACTGAGGCAAACAGGGTTAAGTGATTTGTCCAGGGTCACAGTTAGTATCTAAGACCAGATTTGCACTCAGGAAGGTGTCTTCTTGACTCCACTGTGCCACCTAGCTGCCCATTATTATTGTCAACAGGAAATCCCAATGTCACAGAACTTAGGCGAAAACCACCTTTATTATGAGAGAAATGAACATACATATGGAACCCAAAGAGTTCACAATTCATACAGAAATTTGCATATTTCTGACAGTAGGACAAAGGAAGGTGGTGTTACCAGGAAGGAGTGTGGCACAGGAGGCGGAAAGGTGCAGTAAAGGTGGGAAAAGGACAAAACCCCTCCTGAAGGGGAGGAACAAGGTGATGGCAAAAGCCCAACTCTTTTCCCTTGGGAACTACTAGACTGAAGATAAGATGGTCCGCATATCTACAGGGTCCCAGCTGCACAACCAAATTTCCCAGCCTGGCATAAACTGGCTGGTGCCTGTCTTGACTCCCAAGCACAGGGAGTCCAGTTTGGAATGCAAACAAGGAATTATGTCAAGGGGCACCAGGGAGGGTTGGGAGGGGGGCAGGGAATGGCAGTGCCTTGTCCTTGACACATTCAAGGCCTCCTGTATGCTCTGGGTCCAGTGTTTCTGGAAAATATGGCAACTCAGGGTGGCTAGGTGGCTCAGTGAACAGAACACCGGCCCTGGAGTTAGGAGGACCTGAGTTCAAATCCAGCCTCAGACACTTAACACTTACTAGCCATGTGACCTTGGGCAAGTCACTTAACCCCAATTGCCCATCCTCCCCCCTCCAAAAAAACAAAACAAAACAAAACAAAAAGAAAATATGGCAACTCAAAAAGACAAATTCTGGGGAACTCTTTACAACCCTTATCTATAGTGATTTAAAAATTCCATGCTAGTTTGTCCCTCTCACTCAAGAAATTTCTTGGCTACCTTTTGGTCTATCAATTAGTGCTAATTCAGGTAAAAACAAATTAACCTAATATTAGCCTAAGCAAATATAACTGAAAGCTAATAAGTCCCCCTCCTAAAGTTTCATAATTTTTTTTTGATGCAGAGATCCCCCAAATCCCATTTTTTTTGCTTTTCTGCTATTTTAGGTCATTCATTTCTCAGATTGTTAACCACAGGAATGATCTGTAAATAAAGTTTCCACAGGAATCTAGCATTATCAGAGAATGAACTGTGTGAATGAGAATATTCTAGATAACTTTAATCTTAAGAAAAAATTCCTATATTTAACTTTCTTATGAACCTTATTTAGACTGAAATGTTTTTAAATCACTCATCCAATATTTGAGTGCAAGGCACTGTACTAGATGTGGCAGCTAAGGGGCACAGTGGATCAAGTGCCAGGCCTGGAGTCATGAAGACTCATCTTCCTGAGTTCAAATCTGGTCTCAGACACTTACTAGCCTTAGGATGCTGGGTAAGTCAGCTAACACTGTTTGCCTCAGTTTCCTCATCTGTAAAATGAGCTGGAGAAGGGAATGGCAAAATTCTCCAGCATTTTTGCTAAGAAAACCCCAAATGGGGTCCCTGAGAGTCAGACACAATTGGAAAATCCCTCATCAACAACACTGTGCTAGGTATTGTAAACGCACAGCTCTCTATCTTATTAAGTAGTAGATACCACACTGCTGCTTTTTCCTCATGATTCAAGGGTAATTACCAGGAACATCAATTATTGGATTAAGCTGTGATTTTTTTAATGGCCTAGGGAGTTTGTAAAGAACAATAATGTTCTTATTCCAGATTTAATTTTTTCTGTGTCCTTCACAGTGTCAGTGATCAATTTTTGCTGTTGGCACTGTGATTGACTTGAATATCTATCTCCTTGTCCTTAATTTCCCTTAATTCTCCCTCTTCTCTTCTTTTTACTAACTTACTTTTTAAAAAAACATCTGCGGTGGGACGAGAAATTAGATCACAATGCTAGATACAATCATGTGTAAAGTAAGAGTAACTAGGTGCTAAGAGAGCGCCCAAGGAACTCTCTTAAAAGGTAGTAAATGGGGTGGCTAAATGGCACAGTGAATAGAGCACTGGCCCTGGAGGAAAGAGGGCCTGAGTTCAAATCCGACCTCAGATACAACACGTTCTAGCCGTGTGACCTTGGGCAAGTCACTTAACCCCACTTGCTCTGCCTTCCCCTCTCCTAAAAGAAAAAAAAAAGGTAAATTTTTAGTATTAGAAGGTTGGGGCATTTGTTGTAACTGCTAGAAAAACCTTTTTTTTTTTCTTTTCTTCTTGGTGCTTGGCTTTGTTTTGGATAATTGAAATGGCCAGATAAGGATCTTCTGGACTGAGGTAGTTACTACACCTAGAAAAGTGCCTTTAAATGAGGGATAAAAGGAGTATCGGACTTCAAAATCAGGAGAAGGCTGGGTTCAAATCCAGCCTTTCATACTTACTAGTTATATGAGGTTACATACATCACTTGGAATAGGTGACCTCTTATGATTCCGTTTTTCATGCACATAGTAGGTACTAAAACAATGTTAGTAGGTTTTCTGAAGCCCACAGAATATTAGTTTTATATTAAATATTAGATATTATTGACTTGTCTCTAATGCATAAATTTCCCTAAACTACTTAGTTTATTATTTTCTTCATTTGGGTAGTAATGGGCACAATCCAAGTCATTTTAGCTTTAAAAAAAAAAGTAATATAGGATGTGGGATCATTGCATTGGTTGATTTTGTTTAACTATTTTTGGAAGAAGAGAGGGAAGGCAGGTGATAGGGAGAAGCTATTGCCCAAAGTGACTTCAGTGTGAAAAACAAAAGGCATCAATGAAACAGATTTTGAAAATAAAAACTGCATGTATCTAAAATTCTGCCAATTTTCAGCTATGGTAACCTTTCATAAAGGGGTCCTTCTACTAGCTCTCAATTTTAAAAGGGCTCCCGACATTCAATTGTCAGTGCAATTCATTTATGAGTCTGCATATGTATGCGTTCTGGGTAATGCATAAAGATTTTAGGAAAAAAAAGTTCCATTCTCACAATTACACTGCTATCCCTGCCCACCTTTGTTCCCTGTCACCCTGATGAGATTTACGAGGATGATCTTCTCCAACCAATTGGTTATCCAATTTATTAATGCATCATTGATGTTTTTCTAATGAACCCTTTGCTTTCTTGACCTTCTAGTGTGTAAATACTGAACAGAGAATATGAGGCATTCTTTTAGGCCTATGGAGCAACTCAGCCTACCGACTGCTTCTTTCAAAATGCCACCAGTTCTTCAAATCGGTGCTTCATGTATTAAAGTCACTTGTCGGCTCATAAAGGGACACTAGTTTTAGTAGTCATTCAGTCGTTTATATTATTGAATATATGCGTTCAATCTTGATCTCTCTCCACATGCCCCATCTTTGTATTTTTCCCCATCGTCTATAATTAGCAAGATAATCCTATGATTACTTGAGGACACCTGGTGCTTATGAGCATCTGATGGCTGTCTAAGAGCAAGGGAGGGGTGAAGGGTCTCAGTATGGTTTTCCAAGATGTGTTTAATTGAGTTCAAGATGGGATACTAAGTCTTGACCAAAGTCTCTGTCTATCTCTGTCTGTCTCTCTGTCTCTTTCTCTCTCTTTCTGTCTCTCTCTCTCTCCTCTCTCTCTCTGTCTCTGTCTCTCTGTGTCTCTGTCTCTGTCTCTCTGTGTTTCTCTCTGTCTCTCCCTCTCTCTGTCTCTCTGTGTCTCTCTCTGTGTGTCTGTCTATCTCTCTCTTTCTCTCTCTGTCTCTGTCTCTCTGTGTTTCTCTCTGTCTCCCCCTCTCTCTGTGTCTCTCTGTGTCTCTGTGTCTCTCTCTGTGTATCTCTGTCTCTCTGTCTTTCCATCTCTCTCTCTCTCTGTCTCTCTCTGTCTCTCTGTCTCTGTCTCTCTGTCTCTGTATCTGTCTCTCTCAGCAGGCACTAAGCCCAATGCCAAGATGAGAGGTCAGCTTTGCTTTTATTCGTCTCTCCTGTCACTGATGCAAAATTCAGCCCATTTCAATTCACCTCCCTCAGAGGGCGAGGTTGCTGTGAGGAAATTACTGTGAAAACCTTGAGGTCCTAAATAAATACATTGTTTTCATTACCACTAATAGTGAGATTATCTAATTCAATAAGTATTTATTGAGTTCTTATCAGTTCCATATTCACCTAACAGTGTGAACAGCAGAGACTGGAGTTTGGCTGATGAGCTTTGAAAAGTTCGGTAGGTAATTCATCCCTCAAAGTTGTTGATGTTTGTTTTTCCCACTGCTGATCTTTCCAGCTGAATTATCTAACAATGCAGGCAGCGATGATCCTAGGATAGTTCTTTGGGCCACAAGGGCTAGGAAGCAATTTCCTTTTGTCCAGCTCTAAATGGCTCCATTAGCTGACTTTTCAGGTATGTTAGTCACATGAGAAGGCAAGATGATTTGTCTGGGTTATTTCTGAAGGCCACCCGTTAGCCAAAGCTAATGCCAGCTAAGTGAATGATTGGGCTTTTCGCTCAAAGATGTTTCCAAAGTCTCTTTGCACAGCAACCTAAAATATACTCCACAGGGAACCAATTACTACAGAACAGGTTCAGGGAAATAACTCTTTTTCTTTTTTTCAATCCTATTTCTTTCAAGAATAGAGATAACATCATCCAAAGTGTTGTCAGAGAAGAATTAAGGTATATGACCAGTTCCTGTTTCCAGTTGTGTGGTGCTTTTGGCTTATAATTTGCAGCTTCTGTCTTGAGTCCTTGCTAATGAACATGGGTCTTCAACAGGGAGTCCAGCTTCAATAGTAATTTAGCATTTTTAGTATCAATGAATTATACCTTAATAGTAACTTTGTTGTGGGGGAAGAGGGGAAGAGGAATCATTGTGCTCAATTGTTTCTTGGAAACCAGGATGTTCCGAGTGGGGAGAAGAGCTTCTTCTCACCTCTCTCTCCTATCTGCAGGTTAGCCATGCTGGTATCTTGATTCATTGACAAGTATCCCATTGGTAGGTACATTCAGGCTGTGCAGCAGCAGGAAATTGCTTCTTTTATTCTTCTTTGAAGGGAGAAACCAAGCGCTCTCAGGGGTAAGTGGTGGCTGCTGCTATGTGGTCAGCCAGATCACCGTTTCCATCTTTTTGTTTGACAAAACAAATTTGCAAGTCTTATGGTCATGTATGTTGATGAGTATGCGAATGTGTATTCATTTAACCTACATTATTGATAACAGGTGGTGCCTGGGCCTGAAGTCAGGAAGATTCATCTTCCTGAGTTAAAATCTGTCCCCAAACTCTTACTAGCTGTGTGATCCTAGGCAAATCACTTAACCCTCTTTGCCTCAGTTTCCTCATCTGTCAAATGATCTGGAGAAGGAAATGGCAAACCACTCCAGTATCTCTGCCAAGAAAAACCCAAATGAGGTCATGAATAGTTGGATATTATAGAAAAAAACTGAATAACTGCACAACATTGACAATATACTATGTACAAGGTGTCCTGGTAGGATGGAAAGTGAGTAATGTATTTGAGAGCCAGGTTGGGTAGCATCAATTGAATTTAGCAACTGACTGGATGTTTTTTTCATCTTTCTGTTTTTTCTCACTTATACCAAAAAATCACGTATCCTTTCATAATAATCTCCCTGCTTCTGAGAGAGTTGGTAACATTGGAAGACAATAAACAACAGGCAACCTTGACAATAGTCATGTAAAACAGCCCTGTAGTTCTCCATGCTCTTCTCTAATCCAAACAGTGGCCATTCTAGGTGTCAAGGATAGCAGATCCATCCCATTTTCATCAGTACTTTCATGAATCTTTGATTTCATTGATGTGAGCAGTCATCCTTCCATTTGCAAAGATCACAATCACCCAAGGGTATTACGAGGCATAATGAGATAAAGGATGTAAATCTTAAAGTGCTATAAAATGTCAGTTATCATCATCATCATCATCATCTTCTTCCTCTTCTTCATTATCATCATTATCATCCTGCAGTCACTGGGCCTCCAGTCTGGTAATGGCTTCATTCTCTACCTTCTACTGCAGTCTTACTGAGCTCAAGCAGTGTTTATGGAGCAATACAGGGGTGTACTGGTAAATGTTCAAGAATTGAGCTTTCTCAAAAAAAAATATACCAACACACTTTTAAGTTTAATCTGCATTACTAACACTTTGTTAAGTTTAGGCAATCAACAAATCAGTAAATCAAGTCCAGATTTGAAGTGACTGCCAAGTGTAAATACACACACTGAAAATTTAACAATTGTTCCTTATAGGCTGGCTCTAGCACACTACTACAATTAACCTGCCTTTTCATCCTGTCTGATTTTTGCCCACATTCCCCAACATGCTAGATGTCTTTTCTTACTAAGTCTTTCTTTTTTTAACGTTTGGGGAGGGAGGCTCCAGTGCAGTGTTTGGGCTATCCATCTAACATCCTCATGTCCTCTGGCTGGGTGACATGCCTGCCTCCCCTTCCTATTCAACATTTTATTGGTAATAGATAACTGTTCTGCCACTTGTTGTATAGAGGTTATGGTTTGGACTGTTCAGCAATTTATTTGTACCCACTAGGAGTTGTTCAGCTGTACTTTGGATTACGCCCAACTTTAATAATCTGGAAGTTGTGGTGTCACAAGATCCAACCCTGCAGAATATTATGGGAAAACAATTGGTGTCAAAAAGATTTAGGTGGTTTTTGTTTGTTTGCTAGGAGACAGTTTGCGAATATTGAAAGCATTGTACAGTTTTCCAAATGAAATCTAGTCTGTTCCCTTCTTCCTATTAAATTTAGAATCCAATTCATTGTTTCTCTGCAGTATTTCTCCTAAATATTTGTACTGTTGTATTAATTCAACACATTGGTCTTCTAATTACATTAAAATCTGAACAACAAGAATTTTTTTTTGTCCATTTAGGTTTTAGTACAGTCAGTGAGTGGCACATAGTGGGCACTTAATAAGTGTTCCCTCTCTCCTTTCCTTCCTTCCTTCCTTTCTTCCTTCCTTTTTTCCTTCTTTTCTTCCTCCCTCCCTCCCTCCTTCCTTTTTCCCTCTCCCTTCCTTCTTTTTTTCCTTTTCTTCTTCCTTCCTTCTTCTTCCTTCTTTCCTTCCTCCCTTACTTAATAACCAGTAGTTATTTAAGTGCTTTAAGGTTTGCAAAGTGCTTTATAAATAATTCATTTAATCCTCACAGCAGTCTGAAAGATAGGTACTATTATTAGCCACATTTATAGATGAGGAAACTGAGGCAGAGGTTAAGTGATTTGCTGGGAGTATATTACTAGTTAGTATGGATGTAGGATTTGAACTCAGATCTTCCTGATTCTAAGTCCATCCAACTCTCTAGCTTTCTATCCTCTGTGCCATGTAACTGCCTCCTTACATACAAGTCACAAAATATTGTGAGGTTAATTAAACTGTTTCTCTCTCTTTCTCCCCCCCTCCCGCCCGTCTCTTTCTCTGTCTCTGACTATCTCTGCCTATCTGTCTCTGTCTCTCCCTCTGTCTCTGTCTTTGTCTGTCTCTGCCTGTGTCTATCTGTCTGTCTCTCTCTTAAGAGGGAGTCATGCAATATCCTATGACCTCATTTAATCTGTACACTATCATTCACACAGAGGAGCATCCAGAAAACCTTATTATCTATAGAAAATATATCTTAAATTTGTACTTTTTAAAAGGCATCTTCCATGACAGCAGCAAAGGGTATATCTTCCTGCTTTATGCCTCTCTTCACACATTATCAGAGGGTTATTGAGTAGTAAACTTTGTGTTTAGATTTATCGAGGAATCCTATACAATCTTAACATATGAATGAGAGACTCTTTTTGAGGAGAGTTTGTCGCTAGAACATTTTGTTATACTAGGTCAAGTTCTGGTTGGTTTTTTTTTTTTTTTGGTAGTCAATGAATAATGAACACAGTGATATCTTGTATTTTCCATATCTTTCCATTAATTTTGCGACTGTGAAGATGGAGTCCAATGTGAAAAATTATTTGAGAAATCTTACCATTTCCCTTCTCATATTTTCATCAAAAAACCCCTTAATATACATTTAGATTATTCTCATGAAGACTTTTAACGGATGAAAAGTAGAAAAATGGCTCAGAAGTGCTGATGTCTTCTTAATCTTTTGGGGGGGGGGGTTCAGTGGGAGGATAATAATGTCATTCATGGCATTACTTCCCCATTCTTTTTGGTATCTTCCCCTCTCTGAGATATATTATAAAATGATTCTTTAACGTTTTCAAAATTGTGTCATCTCCAACTTGACTATCTTTGCTTTCTTCCATTTCTCATTTTTAAACATTAATAGCTCATACTTGGTCAAGTTGAAACTATTATAGTTATTTACACTGTTCACAACTTCAGCTTTCATTCTAATTTGATTTTGTTCTTCATTCTAACAAGTCAGTGGTCTGACTGCACAGCCAGGTGGTTTTTCATATGATTCCCACATCAAGAAACAGTCTTTTCCTGGTTGTTAAGATAAAATCAATTTTAATTTGGAGATGATAATTGCTGGCCATGGTGAGCACCTTCCAACACTATTCTGGAAGAATGAATTCATGATGTATAGCTATGAGCCTTCTGATTACTTATAAGTCACTGGTCTCTCTTCTTTCCTCCCCCCTCGAACCTGCACCCTATTTCCCAATATGTTTTTCATCTTCCTCCCACCTCCTCACCTTTGATTGCTGTCACCAAGTATCAAAGTATATGTCAATTTGGTTTAACAATGACCACATGTTTTACAAAATATTTTTTAATGCCCTTGGGAAGACAAAAATAACAAACTCTTCAACTTCATTATTTGCTTCTCCAAGGAAAATCTATAAGCCAAACCTTTCATTTAGTTGCAACTTCCTTTGGCTTCTGGGTTCACAGAACCAAACCACCCACATTTGCCTTCTTTTTAAATATTTTTGTGTTTATTGGACCTTAAGATGAGTTCCAGAAGGAAGAGGGTGTTTACAACTGGTGCATATCTAAAAGGTCATGAAAAAATGGGCAGCTAAAAGTCAGGAGAAATAATATTAGTGTATATTGAGATCTTAGTTGTTTATAAAGGAACTGTAAAAGTTAACTGGTAGTTGTAAGGACTGAGGTGCAAAAGGATTTAGGTCAGGAGGGAGCCCTGCCCCTTTTGGGACCTCCTTCCTAGTATAACCAAGGGTGCCATGTATCATCTCAATTACTTTGTCTACAGTGGAGAGATATGTAAGAAGTGAAAATGTGTTTGAGATGATATACTTTGTAGAGATAATCATCATAATTTACATTGTGTAATAATTTACAAAATAATTTATGGTCATAAATAATTTTAAATGCTTTTTTCCGATTATAATCTCATACTTTCCTCTACCACATTCCCCCTAAAAGTCTTTCCCTTGACTCCACCACACTCTTAAGTCATTATTCTAAATCTCTCTTCCCTTTCAGCATCAAAATCTGAGAAATAATTACCAACATTTGCAGCTTCCACTGTCTCACCACCCACTCAGTTCCTTGAAATTTGACCTATGTATCCCACCATTTAACTTAAAGTACTCTCTTCAGGGTTACTAAACAATCTCTTGACTGCTTGATCTGATGGTATTTTCACAATCTTCATCCTCCTTGACCTCTCTACAATTTTTGATACTGTTGAACTTGCCCCTAGATACTCATGTCCTTTTGTTGTTCAGTTATTTTAGTCATATCTGACTCTTCATAATCCCATTTAGGGTTTTCCTGGCAAAGATACTGGAATGGTTTGCCATTTCCTTCTCCAGCTCATTTTATAGATGAGGAAACTGAGGCAAACAGGATTAAGTTATTTGCCCAAGGTCACACAATTAGTAAGGATCTGAGGTCAGATTTGAACTCAGGTCTCCTGACTCCAGGCCCAACACCATCCACTGCACCACCTAGTTGCCCACTTATATCTTTTTGGTTATCTCAAACTATTCTTGCATGGTTTTCCTCTAACGTGTCTGGCCACTCTTAGATTGCCCCTCATCCCCTGGCCCTTTAACATGGTTGTTCTCTAGGACTTTGTCCTAGCATCCATCTCTCTAAATCTTCTCTTCTTCTGTAGGTTCAAGTATCATCTCTACAAAGATGACTCAAATCTCCAGTGTTACCAATGATCCCTTAATTGTCAATATACTTACATCAAGAGCAACAGATTGCTTAGCCCAGGACTTCTTTACTTGATCATACATTATCGTGTTGTTGATCCCAAGGCCACAAAAAATGACAAAAGCCTAAGAAAGAGAAAGGTCACAGTTTAAAACAAAGATAGGCAGCCTTCAGGAACAAGTATAAATCTGATTTGTTTTTTTTTTTTGTTTGTTTGGTTAGAACCATGAGTTCACTAGCATAAGGAATTCTCAGTGAAGAAATCCCTTTCACCTATGGAAATATCTAACTGTTCTGCAATTTTAAGTCTTAAAAAGTTGCCTGGGGGACACTAAGAGGTTAAGTAACTTGTCCAAGGAGACACAGGGAGGGGGTAAAGGAGGGAACTGAAGTGGCTCAAAAGAAACTCTGAGATGGTCAAATTTAGAGAATCCACCCCAAATGTTCACATGGACTATTTGTGTCTGACCTGAGGTAGAGCATTTCAAGCTTGTATTGGTCTGATCAGCCACAGTCAGACACATTTTAACTTGACTTTAACAACTGATGTCATTTTGGTCCTCTTAGAGAATGAAGGACAGAACCAATCAACCAGCTATGTTCTGGGTGCTTTATAAATATCTCATTTAAGCTTCACAACAAGCTCTCACTCTCGCTCTTTCTCTCTCTCTCTCTCTTTCTCTCTTTCCTCTCTTTTCTCCTCTCTGTCTCTTCCTGTCTCTTCTCTCTCTCTCTCTCTCTCCAATATGAGGGCATTCTAGTATGAGGGCAATCTGAAATACAGGGTTACAAGGAGAGATGGTGGAGTGGCGAAATGTAAGCTCCTTAAAGGAATGGACAGTTTTTCCATTTGTTTCTGTCTCTTTGGAGGCAGCACAGTGGCTCTTCACATAGAAAAAATTTATTAAATGCTTTTTGGATTATAACTGATTGCATTATATAGGAAGTAGGAGTACAAACTACTGTCAAATAAGCTAGATCATATCATACACCACTGCTCCTGGTTCTTTTCTACAGTTGTTCTGAGACAAGAGATAATCTCAATAGACCTGGACTATATCTGATGGGATTACTATGAGAAACTAGCCACATCTGGCAGAGGGATGCACTAAATCCAGATGAACATATCCCAGCATCAATAAAGCTCTGACCCTACCAACTTTAGTCTCTGAAAGAACTTTGTCACGAGTACATGCTTGGATCACTTGCTCCCCTAGTTTACAAAGCTCTTTCTGTACCTCGAAAAGTCGTTGATCAGCGTCATCAAAAGGTTTCCCATCGAGCCTGTTTAAGACTTGAGCAACTCCTGTTGAAAGAATTCGCACCATGTTGTTAACATCAAACACAGAAAGCCAAATATCGCCAAAATACATAGCAGGAATCTAACCCATGTCTATTATGAGACATTGGAACATACACAAATGCTTCATTTAAATTCTGCCCATGTACGCTTAGAAAGAAGGGACTTAGAGAGGCAGATGATTCAGTTGAGGCTTGTGGAGCAATGGTTTTCAAACTGAGCTCCACTTAAGTCTAAGGAGACAAAAAATATCCTTATGGCTCCCTGAACACATGCCATCGGGATCTTTAAGGACAAGAACTCTGTTACAGCACGGTTGGGTTTTCTGTAAATATACTCAAGGGCAAAAATAGAGAACTACAACCAAAGTCTGGCAGACTGCTGTTAACCTAAGAGGCAAGAGTTAGCCCAGGGATGTGCTGGAGCCAGCTTTAATATGCTTATGTTTTCATTGTGAGCATTTAAACACAAGTTATGGGGCTCACTATAAATCAAGGCTTGATTAATTTTTTTCTTGATTGTCTACACTTAAGAAAGTATTAATAATGTAGAATTAAACATAAAAAATTTGTGTATGACTATTTATTTTCCCAAGTAAGTTAAACATATACCAGAATATCCCTGCATTGCTTTATAAAGAATATTTAAGCTTAGGAGGGTAGTATGAGGCCCAGAGAATGAGGTCATTACAAGACTGTAGGCCTGGTGACTGGAGGTTAATAAAAACGATGATGATGATGATAACTATTTATATATCACTTTAAGGTTTGCAACGTGCTTTATACCCAGTATCTCATTTGTGCCTCACACTACCCTGAGTTAATCCTAATCTTCAATACCACTATTGTAAAGCAACGTTGCAGTCCCTGCTACCATTTGATTTAGATTTATGCCTGCTCTCTTAATTTAAAGTTCACCCCCAATACCATACCAAGTGTTCCAGGACATGAGAAACAATACAGGAGTGTGCCATAAACTTACAAGCAAGGAAGCCACAAACTCTCCTCTACAAAACTAAGGCAGAGTTCAACAGACAAATGAACCTTTACTCCTGGTGATCCACTAGAATGAATTTATCTCCCATAGTACTGAACTTATCATCAGAAAGTGACTTCTTGTTGTTTGATTCTTTGTGACCTATTTGGGGTTTTCTTGGAAAAGATACTGGAGTGGTTTGCCATTTCCCTATCCAGCTCATTTTACAGATGAGGAAACTAAGGCAAACAGGATTAAATGGTTTGCCCAGAGTCACATAACTAGGAAGAATCTGAGGCCAGATTTGAACTCAGAAAGATAAGTCTTCCTGACTCCAGGCCTGGCACTTTATCCATTGTGCCACTTGGCTGCCCTGCAGAAAGTGACTTATACCTTCAGAAACAGTAAGTCCATGGAATATTGCTAGGAACTGGGAGGTTAAATGAAAAACTTAGACATTTCACATTTAAGTAAACTACAGCCCCAATTTAGAAATAATTACAGATATATTCTCACATCACAGGAAAAAAAATTTTGGTTATTTGTCTTGGTTCAGTTTGCTACGGTTTTAGCTGTCAACCTGTTATGTGTCAACATAATTAGCTGTCCGAAATGGTCTTGCTCAGTGTTTTGTATTAGGAACTGTGATTCCTAACTCTTATACCTTCCTCTTGCCTGGGTATTTATCTTTTCCCATACAACGGATGCACTCATAATATTGAAAGATACTTGATTCTGTTGAATAAATGAATGAGAAAAATCATTTCCAAATTTAGTTCTAAGCACTAACTGGCAGAATATGGAATTCCATTGCCAAACACCAGTCAGTCTCCTGGAGTTTAATGAGGAAATCTCATAGAAATCTCCTAGAGGAAAATAGCTGCCCAGCGAAAGAGAGTTATACAGTTAGAAATTAGGGTTGTTGTTGTTGTTGTTTTTTTTGGGGGGGGGTTTGGAGGGAGGCAAGGCAATTTGGGCTTAAGTGACTTGCTCAAGGTCACACCACTAGTAAGTATTAAGTGTCTGAGACCAGATTTAAACTCAGGTCCTCCTGATTCCAGGGCCAGGGCTCTATTCACTGTCCCACCTAGCCACCCCCAAGTTATGAATTTTTAAAAAGAAAAATCCCTATTCCTCCAAGAGAAAAATATCTCCCTTTAAGCCCTAGTTTGAAGAATCTTAGTGCTTTTTGGTTCGGTTTTGGTCCCCATACCATCACTAGGCTTTTCAGGCTTGGTGATTTCTCAGATGAGATGAGATTACAGATGAGATTTCTTTTGACAAAAGCCTAAATGTCTGCTGGTGTGTAGCACTAATTTAGCATATCTCTTATTTCTCTGCATTTTAAATAAATGAAGAATTTCTGCCTTGCACTCAATAAATATTTGCGGATGAATGAATGGACAAATAATTTCCTCAGAAAGAAGCATGAAGTCCTTACATGGAGTCTGAATGAAAATGTGGGATGGGATAAGACTCAGACTGGTGAATTCTGGAGCTCAAAAAGGGAAGAAATAATAATACCAACCAACTTTAACAGAAGAACACTTGATTCCAGAGCAATATTTATTTTACTTATGTCAGTATCTTACCAATTATTTGGTGATTGCTGTTCCAAATAGGGACACAGAGCACAGATCTTATATGAAAGCCAGATATCTGGTCAGCCTAGGATAAAAAAATTTCCAAAGTGTTAAAATATATATTAGCCATTCGTTACTGATTTATAATCCCACCAATTTCTAGTAACAAATTTTCTGAGATAAAATATAAATATTAAAATAAATTAGGCTTAAAATAAATACCATATTGAAATCAATTTTTAAAAATACATATATACACCCAACTATCTGTTTTCAACTCTGCCTTTCTGAAGACTTCGAGGTTGAATTTTATGTGCCACCTCCTCCTGCAGTTTTTAGTGTGATTCCTCTACTGAAATTGCATTATATTTGCAGAACAAACATATGTTTACATATACATATGCGTGCATGTGTATTTATATATGTACATGTATATTAAAATATAAATAAATTATATGTAAATGCATGTATAAAATATAAATAAATTGATTTTTATATACATATATAAACACACACACACACACAGAAGGATATGGTGTGCAAAGGACAACAGCAGCTTTGAATATAGATTCATTATAAATGATTAACACCACAAAAATGAAATTGATTATATTTTAATGGCCAGGAAGTTGTTACTGATATAGGAGTGATCCCTGAATCATCTGTCTCTGTATAAATGTTTATAAGGTCATTGTAGTTGATGTCCTTGCTACAAATGAGTAAACCAAACTTTAAAGTCCTATAGTATTGATTATTATTACTAACAGGTTAGACAATAAAACTAGAGGTGCTACAGATGGTCCCCTTCTCCTGGAGGTCATTAACATGACCAAGAACCCTGTGGCATCTTCGTCCCATTAACTCTTTACCTATTTTACAATTTCACCCCAAGTTAGCTGCACAAGCAGCGAGGCGGCTCAGTGGATACACTGCTGGGCCTGGAGTTAGGAAGATTTGTGTTCCTGAGTTCACAACGGGCCTCAGACATTTACTAGCAATGTGACCCTGGGTAAGTCACTTAGCCCTGCTTGCCTCAGTTTCTTCATTTGTAAAATGAACTGGAGAAGGAAATGGCAAACCACACCAGTATCTTTGTCAAGAAAACCCCAAGTGGGGTCATGAAGATTTGGATACAACTGAAAATGACTCAACAACAAAGCCTAGGCTGGAAGCACTTACAAACATGTGACTCTCAAGTCACTTTCATCATCACTGATAAATGAAGGTGCCTGAAGAATCTGATATAGGGATGAGGGGAAAGGGACTAGATTGGTGATTTCATTGATAGAGGGAACTCCCAGGTAAGTAAACTCCTCCTGCCAATGCAGGCTAGCACTTTCTCTATAACTTTGTCTTTCAGAGATGCCTGGAGCATGAAGAGTTTAAGTGACTTTCCCAGGGTCACAGAGACAGAGCTTGAACCCAGGTCTTCATGTATTAGAAGCTAGCTGTCTAGCTACTGTGCCATGCTATTGTATCATCAAAGTTCACCTACCTAAAAGTCTTCTGTTTGTCAACCTTACCAAAATGGAAGATGGCTTAGAACCAGGAATGAAAAAAGGAGCAACCCAACACTTGTTCACTAATTAAAGCTCACAGGAGAGTATTTTAGGCAATTCTGAGCATATATAGTCTTTTATCCTTTGCTTCTGTTTCTTCAGTCGTAAAATGGGGATAGTAATAGCACCTCCCTCTCAGAGTTGTTGTGACAAGATAATGTTTGTAAAAGGTTCTTCATGGAAACATGATTAACATAAACATTAGCTATTATTATTACGTTAGTGATATATATATATGTGTGTGTGTGTGTGTGTGTGTGTGCATATACATATAGTTAGCTATATGTGTATATCTATCATCTATCTATCTATCCATCTATCTATCTATCTATCTATCCATCTATCTATGGTTATTATGTTAGCTATCAGGTAGATTACCTAGTTTCTTAGCCCACAGTAGATGAGAATCAAGACATTGAACAGGTTTACTAATTGCCTTGCATATACTATCTCAGTTTGGTCTTTATGACAACCCTATGAGGTATACTGAGACTTAAAAGTATTTTATTATATTATACAAGCATTCTTCCCACTATTTTATATGGCAGGCACATAGATAACAGCAAGAAGTGAGTCTTCATAGAGCAATAGCAAGAGAGGAGAGAAAGGACCTAAGGAGAAAGTATAGGAATTAAAAGTGATAGTGATCCAGGATCAGGATGTGTAGTTACAAATAATCCCACAAAATTCAATAGTTCTCTAAGGCTGCCCAAGTATAATAACTGGTGCCCAAGACAACAATTCTAATTCATTAAGAAAAGCTTAAAATAAGCTAAATGTATGCTGTTGAAAAAGCAGAGTAAGGTCTAATAAATTCTAAAAGGAAGTTTTGGTGCTTAAATTGTCTGCTATCTGAAAAAATAGGTTAAATGCCACATTCAAAAAAAGCTGTACATAGACAAAATTTTACTTCACACTATTTGAACAGAGAAATTAGATTTTTAAAAGCCTCAATTTTTTTGATGAAAGAATCATACATATCTGAAATGACAGAATATAAGCTCCTTGAAGGCAGCAACTTTCCTTCTCATCTTGGCATTGCAATATGCTAAATAAATATTCATTGATCAAAATTAGCTATATTCTGAACAGCATTGTCTTAACTCATGATTCTAAAATGAAGCTCTAATTAAAATTTCAAGCATCTGTCACAGGATAGAGGATGTATGTGTGGCAGTCAATCAGTCAGCAAGCATCTATTAATTCCTACTATCTGCCAGGCACTTTGCTAAGTGCTGTGGATACAAAGAAAGGCAAAAGACAGCCTCTTTTCTCAGAGAGCTCACAGTCTAAGGGATAGGGAATAGTGAATAATGAGATCTTCCTGTAGTCCCCAAAATCAAACTAAATAATCACAAACCTTGCCTCTGCACAAAGCTAACTCTATTATTAGTTGCTGGATTTTTTTCTTTTCCCTGTCCTCTTCCCTGGATCTTTCCTCTTTAAAGCATTAATGCAGAAGTCCAAGAGGGTTCAGTTGTCTCTTCCTTTCACTTGGTTGAGGAGGGTTGGAACAACCCCAAATTTGTACCTGGCTGCTTTGGAAATTTCTTCCACCATGACACAAATGGAAGGAAATAAAAAATTAAGCAAAAGGAATATGATATCTTGGAAAGTCACTTGGTGATGGTTGTATTGGATTTCTGGATCCCTTTAGAGATGCTCTTTTATATCTTACATCAAAGGAAGGCCAAAGGGTTTTTAAACATAGAATCCTAGAGGGCAACTAACTCATTTTCAGGAGTTCCATCAATGAGTTTCATGACAGTTATAGTAAAGACTAAATGATTACCATATCTTGAAGGTTCTCACACCTAGAGAACTTCATGCCTTCAAGAACTCACCAAACTTGCCCAATGCAAACGGCGTCTGCATGCAACTGCAACACATACACATGTTTTTGTGATATCATAAAGGGGGAGAGCCACGTCTGGTAATTTTGGTCTCCAAGCTAAGAATCATGAAATGTCCTTAATTCAAATTTGTAATTCATAATGTCAAAGCAACTCCATCAATAATCAAGATAAAATTTGGTTAATTGAAAATTTAGATACTATAGTAGCCCCATAAGAGGAGTTGGTGTTACTATGATGGTGGTGAATTCATTTCTTGCTTGCTGCTGAAATAGTGCTCAATTTTTAGACTCTTTGAACTTCAATCCCTTGGGACAAACCCTTGATTTCTATTCTTTGGTTAAGGCCTGGGCATCTAGGTGGTGCAGTGGATAGAATGCCAGGCCTAGAGTCAGGAAGACTCATCTTCCAGAGTTCAAATCCCACCTCACACATACTAGCTGTGTGACCCTGGATAAGTCACTTAATCCTGTTTGCCTCAGTCTTCATCTGTAAAATGAGCTGGAGAAGGAAATGGCAAACCAGTCCAATATCTTTGCCATGAAACCCCCAAATGAGATCATACACAGTCAGACACAACTGAAATGACGAACCACAGAGTTGAGGCTTAGTCTACAGCAAACAGTTAGTTGGAATAAAACTGAAAATGGCTAGCTAGATACATCTTCTAGATCTAGCGTTCTTGTGTCGTGAACCCCTTTGACGGCCCGGTGAAAGTTATTTAACTTTTCTCAGAATAAGGGAAGGAGACAGTGTAGTTATTGTTATTTTTATTATTAGCATCAATAATAAATTTCACTTAGACCAGGGGTTCTCAACCTTCCTAATGCTGGACCCCGTAATACAGTTCCTCATGTTGTGGTGACCCCCAACCATAACATTATTTTCGTTGCTACTTCGTAACTGTAATTTTGCTGCTGTTATGAATTGTAATGTAAATATCTGATATGCAGGATGGATTTTCATGGTTACAAGTTGAACATAACCCACAGGTTGAGAACCGTTGACCTAGAATTTAGTGAAATCCAAGTTCATGGACTGCTTGCAATCTATGTGCTGAGACCATGGGAGTCTGTGATCTCTAGGTTAAGAACCCCTATTCTAGACAAAGGCAGTGGACAATCCTGACATACACAAGAAGATGAAATAATTCATATTATAACATGGCGGCAGGAGCTTGGTATTTGGAGGCAGAAGGCCTTCATTTAATCAGGGCTCTTCTACTTAGCAGTAATATAATTTTACACAAATCATGTAACCTTTCAATGTCTTTATTTGTGAAATGTGGATATAATAATTATCCTATCTCCTCAATGGGTTGTTAAGAGCATCAGAGATGATAATGTATGTAAAATTCTTTTAAGGCACCATATAAATGTGAGATATTATTAGCATTGACATACATAGAGGAGACTAGCATATATTTAAAAGGCCTTAAATTTTTATATGGCCAAATGAAATAACACATATAAAATGCTTTTCAAACTTTACAGTACTATATAAATGCTAGCTGTCAATATCATTATCATTATCTCCAATTTTTAGCCTCTATTCCTTTCCTATTCATGGTGACATCATCTCCAGAGTTCATATATGAATAAAGGAGTCACAGTCCTTGTCCTCTAGAGATGCGCCTTCTCAAGGGGAAACACTAAAACGATATACAGATTCAATCAGATACCTACATTCAGCATCAATACTTTAGTCAATCTGAAATGCATGGCTTCATCTGGATAGATACTCTCACTTCTGACTCAGATGGCAAGCTCTTCCCTCTGCTCTTTAGTAGATGGGCTCATTAGTTGTCATGGCCAAAAAAATTTAACCCCTAGTAGCCAAGCTTCTGGTGAAAAGTCTTGACACATTTAATCAAGTCAATCTTCAATTGACAGACACACACTATTGACAGCACAGAACTTGCTAGAACTGGGGGGTCTATGAGTATAGTCTGCCAGGACTTAGAGTCACCCTCACACTATGATGAGGCAATCAGAAGAGTACTTTAATGGAGGCTGGGCCACCACAAATATTTTCTAATGAACTATGGTTAAAAAGTACTTTTTCCATCCAGATCTGATAGTTTTTCTGTCCAAAATATGAAGTAAAAACTAGAAGACCTTTTTAAAAGAAATTAGCATGTTCTGCATAATTTTTTTTAAGGTACTTTGACAGAAGCTCAGATCTCATACCAGGACAAAGGCAGGGTGCCTTTGTATTTCCAGCACCAAGGACAGTGCTTTGCACACAGAAGTGTGTGTTTATAGAACTGAATTGAAGCTAAAACAAAAACTGTGGCTGAGAGGAAGAAAAGGGGTTTTGTTCTAAAGGAACCTTATTGAGGTCTGATAGTCTCCACTGGTTTCTCCCCATACGTTTCTGTGAGGACCAGAACTCTTTTAGGTTAGGTGCTCTATTTCCTTAAATTTTCTGACACATTGGGGACCCAATTGGACACAAACTCCCCAAGGTCAGGGACAATAGGCTCCCTACCTTGCTAAATAAAGAAGGCCCGAGGAAAGCTCAAAACCCCTGAGTCACCCTATTATAGTAAGACAAGTAGTAATCATAATAATAACAATAATAATAACGATGATGGCTAGCATTTATACAGAGATTTAAGATTTATAAAGTGCTTTACATATGTTATCTCACTTGATCCTCACAACAACCCTGTGAAGTAGGTGCTATTATTACTCCCATTTGTTAGATAATCAAACTGAGGCAGACAGAGGCTAAGTGACTTGCCCAGAGTCACTGAGGCTAGATTTGAACTTGGGTCTACCTGACACTAGGTCCAGCGCTTTGCCCACTACAACACCAAGTTGCCTTCGCTCACAAGCAAAAATCTTTTTCCTGACAGCAGGGAGTTTGAATATCAACCATCTACCAATTCTTCAGGAGTCTTTCCTCACTTCCCACTCCTTACCTATTAGCATGAATCAACATTTGGTCCCCAGGTCCAGGCTCCTTGTTCCCTTCCCCCAGTCCTTGGTCTTGCTGGACTCAGATATTCACCTTATAAAAACCCACCAAGCATCTCTGGGGTGGGGTACTTCCAGCACATATGATCGGTTTCCACCATGACTGTCCTTCATTTTATAATAAGTATGTCCCCTCAATAAAGCTGACTTGTTTTTCTGTTCTTTTATGTGTTTTGTGTTTCTTTGAACTAGATTTTGGTATTGTAAACCTTCCTAAAGCCATATCATGATATTATCCCACTTTTACATTTGTATCTTTGGTGCTGAGGCTAGTGACTCACACCTGGCATGCATTAACAAGAGTCAGAAGGAGACAGATGAAAACAATTGTCCTGATTATATCAGGACCAGTTTGGTAGGAGATGCCATAAGCATAGTTCCAGGATTTTCTCCACCCGTATTCTGCCAGCTCTGACAGCTGGAGTGGAAGAGAAGTATGCTGGAAATTATCCATTGTTAGGTGCTGATAGGATAGGAGAGAGAGATTAACTGTCTATTGTTCTTGCTAACTAATGAATCCTTACACAGATCAGGGAGGTCAGTTTTATATTATTCCCAATTTACAAGTAGGGAACACAGGAAGACAAGAAGTTTTCCCAGGAGTGCTGAGACCTAGAATTTTGAAACATCAGAGCAATATCCTTGAGTATTTAGTCAGAGTGCCTTACATTTTGCCACTGATAAGCAACAACAGGGTTATGATAGCCAGGAAAAATTATAGGCACATATCCCAGACACAGATGAGGAGAGAAATCAAACATCCTCAGATAAACTTAACACAGTTCCAAAAGGTGCCATATATCTCCAGGCAAACTCTTCCCCTGGAGATTATTTTCAGCCAGGCATCTGAAAGACTGGCCTTCTCTAAGAGGATAAAGCAATTTAGTTTTCAGCTGCATTAGCCTTCTGTCTTGAATGGTTATATAGTATTTTAACTTGTGAAGTCACTTGAAGAACTTAACACTATGTCTCCCATTTCATAGCATCTTAAAAGGAAATAGGGAAGGACAAGGTGGGCCTGGTGTTTTGGTTGAGGACTTTGTTTCTGTAGATCACTTTAGGCCCTGAGTACACTGAATGTTGACAGCTGTCACTCTGTAAAATGTGTTGGAAGCATTCCCCAGAGGTGAGGGAGAAATCTTATGCTGACAAATTGTTTCCCTTCTTCAGTAATGAGGCATTTTGGCAAGAACCCTTTCCCCTCACTGTCCAAGAACATGGCAATTAAACACAAATCTTTCACTAGGAAAAACTCTCTTAACCACAAAATATACTTCCTCGAATGCTTTTTGTCTTAAATCAAAGAGTAGTATACACAAATAAGTGCAAAAAATCATCTTGTAACTATGGTCCAATGTTAGCTGTATGGCAGCTTGAATTATGTACAAGACAGCCCATCCCATCATTCCATTCCACTAAGCTCTTCTCCTGTTCAAGGACTAGGCTAGGTACTGGGGATATAAACACAAAGTTCACTTTACTCTCAAGGGGCATACATTCTACCAGAAGAACACTATACACATCTGGATAAGTAAATACTGTGTATTTGTAGGTGTGGAAAGAGAGAAAAAGTCCTAACAACTTAGGGGCTCTCCAGAGACCTCCAGAGACCAGTTGGAGGAACATCAGTAAATGAATGGAAGTGATAAGGAAGGATGCTTCAGGCATAGGGGACAGCCTTGGCAAAGGCAGAGCTTTATTCTATTTCTAGAAAAGATGCAGTTTTCCTAATTTTAACCCACTCTTTGCTGTCTGCAAACACCATATTTTCTAATCAACCTAGAGAATGTAATCCTTCTGACAAATTTACAGAAAATAATTGTCGTCCTTTGTGCTTGAGGGTTCTTACCTTTCTTTTTGTAGCTAATGTAGGTAGCACCCCTTATTATCATGGACTATAAGTTTGAAACAAAAGTAAAGTGGCTGTCATTAGTCCAAGACATATTAAAAGCAAATCTTTAAAACTAACAAGGAGATGGCATATTTAAATTCTCCATATCTTGCTTTCCAAAATAGTCCCAAGGCATGAACTGCACTTGCTCTAATGCATCTTTTGTCAAAAAGCAGTAGCCACATGATTTGATGCCTCACTTGCATTTATCTCAAAACCGATACTGTTTTATATGTTCCTTAGCTCATTCTGGAATGAGGCTTCTCATATACCCATCTATCCTGCAGGCTCCTAGAGGGGAAGGGGGAAGGACTGAAGAGGAGGAGAGGAGAGAAGAGAGGGATTAACATTATTCCTCTTTGGTACTTCATCTAATATATTTACTTGGTAACCAAGAAATATCAATCAAAGATTTCCTAGTTCTTGAAAGTAAGCTTTCCAGTTTGTCCAGAAAAGTTTATTGAGGCTTTTGGGAGATGACTGGGAGAGTTTCTCAGTAAAATAATCACTACACAAACACATAATTTATCTATACTTTTCCTTAAAATCCAGGAAAAAGAAAAACTACAAAAATCAAAATGACGAAAAAGATGCTTATCCAATCCATCATAATACCACAATACAGGAGCTCCTTTCAATTTCAAGATGGCTTTCCATGTTGAGGTCACAGGGCCAATGTGTTGCTGGGTTTCAGTGAATTTTTGCAATATATCTATTCTAGGAAAGGGTCTGCTCTAGTTGTTTCAGAGCATCCAGGACAATTAAGAAACAGTCCCTTATCCTCAGTGAAATAATATCAAACTTTCAGGTTGTGATGGTGCATTCTAACTGCCAGGAAAACTGAGGCTATTTAAGCTTGAGAGTTCTAAGTTGTAATGAACTATGCCTACCAGATGTCTGCACTAAGTTGGGCATTTATATGGTGAATATCTAGTTGCAAGGGCCACCAGTTTGCCTAAGGAGGAATGAAAAGGACCATGCTAGACATGGAACAGATAAAATTGCTCATAATCACCAGCAGTGAGATTGAGATATTAGTACCCTCTATGTTTCCAGCCTGGGAGAGATAGGGAGACCCATTCTTAAGGGAAAAATAAAATCAAACTTGAATCCAATTGTATCAGAGTTAATAAAACAGAGTTAAAAAAATATTAGGAAGACTCATAAAGATTGTGTCTAGTTGATATCATCAATTATATCATCTGTACCTAGATAATCCTCTTTAAAGATCTTATGAGTCTGAATTTTTAAATACATAGTAGTTCCCAGCACAGAGAAGCCATATGATAAATACTTGTTATTGAATTCAATTATATCTATAAACATATAAAGATCATTAAATATTCCTGTACAACACTTAGTGTAAGTGCTTATTGACTGACTGTGATATTAACTAATATCCTATCATACACATCTGGATAGCATTGGTATGTGCAAGTCAGCATTAGAATATCAGCTTCTAAAGGACAAGGACCACATGGTGAAGCAGGATTAGACAAAGTGCTACACTTTAGAAGTCAGAAAGACCTGGGTTTGTATCCTGCCTTAGAAATGTGTAATCCTGAGTAAGACATGTATCCTCTCTGAAATTCAATTTCACAACCCATAAAAGTGGGATAATAATATCCAAATCCTAAGGTTATTGTGAGGACCAAAGGATAAATGTAGATAAATTGTTTCCCAAACCTTAAAGGGCTATTTAGATGACAGCTATTATAATGCTGAGGGGCAGCGTTTGTTGTTAATGGTCAGATGGTTGACCCTGGAAAAAGAAAGAGCTAGACTTTTGCCTTTGAAACATAATAATGGTGTGACCCTGGGCAAGTCACTTAACTCTTATATGCCCTAGACAATTCTCTAATATTGTAAGTTAGTGATCAGCAAAATCCATGACTATATTGGAAGGAGTTTTCACACCAGGAGTTCCTAATAGGTAAAAAAAAAATTACACACATATTCACATATATATACATATATACATACATTTTCACACATATATATACACACACACACATATGCATATGTATTGTTTATGTATTATATACATTGTACTATGTATGCATGTGTGTGTATACACATTTACCTACACAGGACCCTCTGCCTACACAGCTGGAGAACCCAGTTGGAGATGGAGGCTAGAGGCCAGGGACACAGAAAAAAAGATCACCAGGGAATAACAATATTGTGGGTCTGCGTCAACTATTCATGATGAGCTCTCACTAACCAGAAACCTAGGAGCACAGGACAGAGCTGGAGGGCCAGGTTAGAGGAAGAGGTTAGAATACAGGAACATGACATAAAGATGGCTGGGGAATAAAGGTCAAGGTGAGGAGGTCACACATTTTAGGCACCAGGGACGGACAGTGCAGAGGTCTATGTGAAGCAGCAAATAGGCCAATACAACTGAACCATAGTGCATGGAAGGAAATAATATATTTTTTAAAAATCAGTGAAGGCTTGAACCAATGGCAGGGAGATTAAACACCCCCCAAATTACCATAAGGGTAACTGGAAAGCCCCAGGGAAAGGAGTGAAATAGGACATAACATGTCACATACAGCATTGTGACATGACACAACACATGTGACATAGTGACATAGTGTGACATGTATGATGACCCATGACATGTCCTGTGACATGGCATGACATGGAGTATCATAACATATAGCAGCATATCACATTGTGTGGTGACACACACATAGCAGTCATGTGTGTGCCATGTGGATGTGACACAGTATAGCATATAATACAAAAATGTTGTACTGCATGAAATGACATGATATATAACACAGCACAATGTAGAACAACATCTCTTATGTGCATGACATGACTTATAGGTATAACACAGGATACTCTATGACTTCATGTTGTGTATGCCTGCTGTGGTATGATATATGCACATATGCATGGCACATAGCAGCATATTATATGGGCATGCTATGACATATGTATAACAAGACAGGTGCATGTTATGATGTGTGCATGACATATAGCAGCATGTCATATTGTATGATATGACATTACATATGCATGGCATGATATATAGGCACAACAGAATAACATAGAATTGCTGTTTATATGTGTATGTATGCATATATGTGTATATATATATTTTTTTCTCCTCTCTAATTAGAGTATTAATTCCTCAAGATCAGGCTTGAACTCAGTTTTGTCTTGATATCCTCAGAACTTGGCACTTAATAAATGCTCATTCATTCATTCATTCATTCATTCATTCAGACTCAGCCACGTGCTTTGTTCTTCAGATTCCCGTAGCCACCAGGGCTGTCTCTCCTCAAACCACCTTGGATTCCTCTTGTGTATATCAGGTGTACATGTTGTCTCCTCCACTAGAATATATGCTCCATCAGGTCAGTGACTGGTTCACTTTTGTCCTTAGATCTCCTGGCACCTACCACAGTGCTTGGTGTAGGTGTCACATACATATTTACTGATTGATTAATATTCAAACTCTCTGAGTTTAAAAATTCAGTTTTCCCCAGTTAAGCACAAATGACATTAGACCAAAAAGATGGCAGCAGCCTTACCAGGAAGTAAGGCAGAATTTGGAAAATATCTGTCTTTCAGGCACCAATGCAAATGTTAGAGCTCTGAACTTAAAAAGACATCAAAGCAAAAGGATAAATTCCAGAAATACCATTCTTCTGTATGACATTAGCTTTTGTTATTACACATGGCACACAACAATATGACAACGTGAATTGAGATGGAAATGAAAGAACATTTCTTACTTCGGCATCCAAGCGAGGATCCTGATAAGCATCAGTAATGTTCACTGGAAGGCCTGTAGAAGCTACCAGCTCAGCAATGCTATTATTGATGAGCCAGTCTGAATAGGAGGATTTTTCCATGCTGTCTTTGAAACTGTCAGAAGGTTTGGCAAGGAGAAAAAAAAAGAATTCAATCAATCCTGCTTTAAAGTGTTCTATATACAATGAAGACACATTTCGTAACAGTCTTACCTATAACAATTAAGAGGGGGTGAATGATGCTAGTTACCTGCCAGGAGGTCTTTTTTTTTTAAGACTGGGTGTGCTTATTTTCCACAGACTAGAAGTAGCAGAGACTCCTTTGGGGCCACTTTGATTGGTACAGAAGTTTTGACCTGCTCTGTTTTCAACCTGACCAGTTCTCTCCTCAAGCAACCTCCTAGAATCCTGCTCCCTGGAGATCACTATATTCATGCTAGATTTAATGCAGATACATAAATGGTTTAGTCCACTGCAGACTTCTAAACTCAAGAGATTTGATAGCCTGAGACTCCTCAGGAGAAGTGATTGCAGACATGCACTACCACACCCAGAACCTTCCATGATGCTGCAAAACTCTCCCACACTGCTTGTAATTTGCACCTACAGCACAAACTAGGTGTCTGTTGACTATGTATATAGGAGCCCAAAACATTCAGATGAAAAATAAAAATTCAGATAATCATCTGGATTGATAACAAGTTTTTATGATTATTTTCAAAAGCCCAAATATTGTGGAATTAGCACATCTGAACTAATAAGTTTATGCCTGTTACTATGAATGAGAAAGGAAGGAGCTGCAATTTTGCTAGCATGAGAACTTACCAATTAATATCACCATTCATCTGTGACTAGAAGATAAATTCTATTGAGTTGCCACATAGAGGTTAAGGGACTTGACCATATCACAAAATCGGTATTGGAGGTAGGATATGAACCCTGCTCCTCCTGATGCCAAGTCTAGTGCTCTATCCATTGTAGCTCACTGTCTCTGTACTTTGGTTATATCTGCATGAATCTTTTTAGTCTCAAGATAACTCTTCTCAACATAGTCACATTTCCTAGTTTGAAAAATCTCACTCACTAGGTTGTTTCAACTCAACCAAAATTTATATATATAATGACTCCTTGTCTCTAGGGCCTGACAATCTAGTTTGGAAAGATGAGTAATAAATATACAAAAAAACTGAATGGAAAAGGTAAACATGATAATAGGTTATGATAATAGAAGAGATGACACATTAATAATAACAATAAAGACCACATTTATGTAGCACTTGGAAAGACATAAAGCAATGTATATACATTATGTTACCTACACTGTCTCACTTTGTATTATCTCATTATTTCATGATGATTCATGAACCAAAGACAAGGGATAAATAAGTTTTAAGGAGTGATAGAAGAATGAGAAAGACATTGTATTGGAAAAGTTTCACAAAGGAAATAGCATTTGGCTGTATTGATGGGGATATTGTTTTATTTTACTATTAATTTATGGAATAAAACAAGATTTTCCATAACATAGTATAATAAAAGAGACAATTGCACATGAAACTGCAAATCATACATAACTTGCTATTCCATTTAAATATATGATAAGGTTATCATGTAAATTTTTTTTCTCTTCCCTCACCCATTCCCAGAGATCTCTACCATTAGGCACAAATATATATATAGATGTAAAATCATTCTATACTTACTTCTACTTACCATTTCTTTCTCTGGATGCAGATAGTCTTCCTTCATAGGTCCTTTGTAGTTAACTGGGGTATTTATAATAGTTAAATGGGTATATTGTTAAACCAGAAAGTATACAAAAGAGTACTTCCAGGATGGTGAAGAGTCTTGAGTCCAAGGGCGTTAGCTAAAGGAACTGTATATACAAGTCTAACTTAGAGAAGAGAAGACTGGAGCTGAGGGGGGTATAGTGGGGGCAGGTAGAGAGGATAATGTGATAGACATCTTCAAGTAGTTGATAGGTTGTCATATGGAGGAGGGAACAGGATTGCTCTATTTGGTCCCAGAGAACAGAATCAGGAGCAATTGGTAGAATGTGAAAAAAGGCTAGGACTGATTTCAAGAAAGGCTTCCTAGTCATTAGACGTATTCAAAATTTGAAAAACACATGAAGGAAAATGACATCTGCATCCAGAGAAAGAACTGAGAAAAAGAAGTATGTATGGAATGATTGTACATATATTGTGTGTGTGTGAATGTATGTATGTATACGTGTGTGTATATATATGTCTATATATTTCTGTACATATGTATATGTGTGTGTGTGTGTAGCCATTTATAGGGTGGGGGAGGGAAGAAAAAAAGAAAAAATTACACATTACTTTGTTCTGTATTTAAAAGGGGTAGCAAGTTGTATATAATAGATTTGCAGTTTCATGTGCAATTATCTTTTTTTAATGATAACTATGTTATAGGAATTCTTGTTTTATTCCATAAGTTAAAAATAAAAACATTTTTAAAATTAAAAAAAATAAAAGTGTATAGTAAAATCAAAAAAAAATTTTGAATGGACTGCCTCAGAAAGTGGTTGGATTACTCTCCTTCAAGGTCTTTCACAGAGGCTGGACAATTGCTTCTCAGGAATGTTATCATGAGGATTCCTTTTATGTGTGAGTCGGACTAGATCACCACAGAAGTCCCTTCCAACTCTCAAAGTCTGTGATAATATTCAGTCAGACAAAGTGTTAATATTTTTCTTGGACTTTCTGTGATTGGCTCCCTATGATTTAATTTATCTGTCTGTGGAACTGATCTGGTCAACTCCACAGTATCTAACATAATTTCACAGGCACATAAATTAACAGTCAGGAAGAGTAAGTGCCCAGAGAAGATTGGGAGTGCTGCCTCATTACTCTGGGAGACTATGTTGTGTGCTGACCCTATGCATCTGTTTTATATCCCCAAATATTACTCAATCCTACTCTTAAGGCAAAGCCACCCAACTTTGAACTCAAATCTTTCAGAGTAATTCCTTTTATCTTCAAGAAAAGTTAATTTTGTACTTATTGCCTTCAATTTGATTCTGGGCATATGTCTCATAACTTACAAAGTACATTATCTGGAGAGTAGTAAAACCCCCAAATCCCCTCTTCCCCCTCATTCTCCTCTTCCCCTCCCTCCTTTCTTCCCTCCTTCCCTCCTTCCTTCCCTCTGTCCCTCCTTTTCTCTCTCTCCATCTCTGTCTCTGTCTGTGTCTCCCTCTCTCTGTCTCTGTCCTCATCTCTCTGTCTCTCTCCATCCTTACCAAAGGAGCTAAAATGAACTGTAACTCTTCTAATTGTTATTAAGCTTATATGACTAGGTGGAAACACTCTAAATATGAATGTATTTCCAGAATTTAACAATGTGGTTGCGTGACCTTAATCACAAACTAGATTCAGAAGAACTCTGGTCAAATCTCACCTTCAACATTTACTACCTAGGTGAACTTTGGCAAATCAAAATAAAAAATGTGGACTTCTGTTTTCTCTTAACCCTTTTGATCTTCTCCTTCCTCCTTCCCTCCCTCCCATCCTTCATTCTTCTCTTTCTTCCTTCTTTCCTTCCTTCCTTCCCTCCTTCCTTCTTTTCTTCCAAAAAACCCCACCCACTTTCATTATAAAGGACTGCTCTAAAAGGGGGATAGAGTAAGGAAGATGGGGAAATCTAGGTGATGTTAAAAAAAGACAATAAAAATATATTAGCTTTTTTGAAATGCTTGAGCCTGGGTTTCTTCAAATATAAAAAAGGGAGCTTGGGCTAGACATCTTCTGATGTCCTAGCTCAAGATTATGATCCTATGGTCTCCAGAATATTTAAAGCACCTCAAAAGAGACTGCAAGATATAGTACCAAAGGCATTGTATTTGAAGTTACAGAACCTGGGTTTGAATACCAATTCTAACACGTATTATTTGGGTCACCTTGGAAAAATTACTCAACCACTCTGGGCTTTTCTCAACTGTAAAACGAAAAGTTGGACTAAATCAGGGGCTCTTCATTATGTATCATGAACCCATTTGGCAGTCTGGCGAAACCTATGGACTTCTTTTCAGAATGAGAATTTTAATAAATAAATACACATAATTACAAAGGAAACCAATTAAATATAGAAATCAAAAACTTTTTAAAAGTTCATGGACCCTTCAGAGTAGAATCTTTAAGGTTTTTTTTTCCAGTTCTAAATTCTTTCCTTCTATCAAATACATAACTTATACAGAGGGCTAATTCTATCACAAACTTCCAACGTGACATTTATGGACAGAAACCATCATAGACCTCCAGCAGGTCCTTTAGTACCTCATCACAAAATAAAGCTGATCCTGTGTTCTCAGAGGGCATACCAGAAGAGCTAAGACTTGCTCTTGTAACAAATTTCACCTGATGAGGAGAGCTTTACTTTGTGCCTTTGCTTCATGCCTATAAAACTGTGGTCTAGACAAGTCACTTAACCTTTCAACACCTCCAAAAAACTTTCTAAGCCTAATTTATGGAAGATGCTCTCTGCCTGTGTTGTTACAGTAATTCCCTAGACTGATGACATCACAGGTTCAATCAAAAACCAAAAAACCAAAACAACAACCCAAAAACTGTATTAGAGTCATAAAAGACCAAAGAATTCAATGTTTGGATTTTTGGATCTAACTGAAAGCACTGTAAGGAGAGTTATTATAATTTGGAACTGCATCAAAGACCAACAGTGAGAATGAAGAAGATTCCTAGAGTGATACAATCAATAGAAGGAAACTGCTGGCAAAATCTGCTTGAGCTTTTCTAATGCCCCAGAGATACAGAGATTTCTCATTATTCTTAGCCCAATGAAATATTTTTTATTTTATGTTATGTTTCACTTGCTAGTGAAAGACCACCAGGGTGCTGAAAATCCTTTCCCAACTACCCATGATCTAATAAAATTTTTCTATGGCATTTCAAAATGAAGTCACAATCCTCAAAATGATAGTACAAGAGCAGAATTTTTACCCAATAATCTTTTCCAATGCTGATCTACAGAGGTGAAATTACAAGGAAAGGGCCACCACATCATGTGTCTCTAACCAATTCTCTGTTTCCTAGGATGCCTTTAAGAACAGAGGGCTATAAGAGTTCCATAGATCTGTGATTTAATAGATGTTTTGTGGGGTATGATATACTTTATATTTGGTTTTCTATACAAGCTATTTTCCTACTTGTTGCACATCAATAGAAATGAATCTCTTTGGGGTCAAAGACAATTTTGTTTTTGTCTTTTTGACCCCCATGTACCTTGCACATATGGATCAGACTAGGGACTGACCCTGTGATTTCATGGATATAGGAAACTCCTGACGAAAAAACCCCTGCTATTAACTACAGGTCAGCACCTTCCATGCAACTTAGAATCTTAGAGTTACCTAGTGCTAAGTTAGTCAGCAAGTATTTATTAAGAGTTTGTTATATTCTAAGTGCTTGAGATACAAAAAAAGGCAAAAACAGTCACTGCCCTCAAGGAGCTTACAGTCTAGTGGGGGATACAATATGGAACAACTATGTACATATAAAATCTACATAGTGTAAATGAAAGGCAGCTAGCTAGGTGACACAGTGGATAGAGTGCTGGCCCTGTAGTCAAGAGGTGCTGAGTTCAAATGTGACCTAAGACATTTACCAGCTATGTGACCCTGGTCAAGTCACTTGATCCTGTTTGCCTTAGTTTCCTCATTTGTAAACTTAGTTGGAGATGGAAATGGCAAACCACTCCAGTGTCTGCCAAGAAAACCCCAAATGGGGTCACAGAGAGTCAGATGTGACTGCAATGACTCAACAAAACCAGCAACAACTTAGAGAGAAGCTACTAGCATTAGAGGGGCTGGGAAAGGTTTCTTGATGAAGGTAGGGATTTCAATTGAGACTTGAGGGAAGCCAGGGAAACCAGGAGCTGGAGATGGAGGAGAGAATTCCAGGCATGGAGAACAGCCTGCGAAAATTCAGAGCTGAGAGATATGAGGAACAGCAAGGAAACCAGTATCACTGGATCATAGGAAATCTTTGGATGAAGGTCTCAAGGAAAGGGAAGTTTAAATACATGTATGTGTGTGTATGTGTGTATATATGTATATGTGTGTATACACATACATACACACATATGTATTTGTATATATGTATGTGTGTATATGTACATACATACATATGTATATATTTAAATAACATAAAGAACTTGCTCTCAGATGATTTGTTACTACCTTGATAGTCACTGTATTTTGGGGTCTCTCCCTCAGAAGTAGCATTTACATGAAAAGACTAAAGGTTAGGTCCTCATTCATCTGTGAATATATTCCACATGTGGCATGCCTACAGACTTCAAAGAGAGTTCCACATACAAAGATGCATCAATTTTCATAGCTATAACAGAATATTGTCATATTAAGCTTACAACATTATTCAAAAAATATAGTCACCCATGGCACTAAGGCCAATGATTCTGTGGCAGACATGGAGGCTGGTAAGTTGTATAGTAGTGTAGAAAAGGGAGATTTTAAGTCATATAATCCAAAGATACAAACAAAAAAACTTTTAGGGAAAAGTCTATTTTTTTGTTGCAGATTTTGGAATGGCTAATAAGATCCAAGAAAAAAGAGGTTTGGTACAGACAATTGCATGAAAAGCATTTAACTGGCATACTTTAGAAATCTCTCTGCAGGAATTGTCATTAAATAATAAAATACAAAAAGCATGAAGGCGACAGTGAGTAATTTATACGTTTATGTATGTTGTTCCATCGTTTTCAGTCGTGTTAGATTCTTCGTGACCATATTTGGGATTTTCTTGGCAAAGACACTGGAGTGGTTTGCCATTTCCCTCTCCAGCTCACTTTAGAGATGAAGAAACTGAAGCAAATAGGGTCACACAGCTAGTAAATAAACGTCTGAGGCCAGATCTGAACTCACGAAGATAAGTCTTCCTGACTCCAAGCCTGACACTAGCCACTGCGTCACCTAGCTGCCCTACATATGTACGTCAACCCTGACATATACATACACACACAGACATGAGTGCAAATGTATTTATGTCTGCATATATGTCTACGTATCATTGAATGTTAGAGTTGGAAGGGGCCTTAGAGGCCATCTAATCCAACATTAAGGAGATAAGCATTCCCCTCTTCAGAAGCCCTCAACAAGCCGTCATCAGGCTTTCGCCTAAAGAATTCCAATGGAGGGGAAATCCCTGTCTACTGGAGCAGCCCATTCTACTTTTGAATATTTATGTGCATACGTATTTATAAGCTGATATCCTCTCTTCCAGGGTCGTTGTGAGGATCATATAAGATAATTAATGTAAACTGCCTAGCATGGTGCCTGGCACACAGTGAGCTCTTTATAAATGTTATATTTCTGTTCTTTTACTAAAATTTTTGTTTTCTTCCCTATTCTCACTAGAGGGGAAGCATTTATTAAGTGCCTACTGTGTACCAGGACCTGCTAAGTGCTTTATAAATATCTCACTTGATCCTTACAGCAATCCTATGAAGTAGATGCTGTTATTATCTCACGCATAATTTTACAGTTGAGGAAACTGAGGCAGACAGAGTTTAAGTGATTTGCTGTAGGTCGTACAACTAGTGTCTGAAGCTGGATTTGAACTCAAAACTTTTTGAGTTCAGGACCGTGGCTCTATCTACTGTGTTATATACTTGCCTCAGTATTTATTAAGGTAGATTAACATATTAAAAAGACAGGCAGGTGGTGCAGCGGATAAAAGTGCTGGGCCTGGAGTCAGGAAGGCTCATCTTCCTGAGTTCAAATCTAGCCTCAAGACACTCACTAGCTGTGTAACCCTGGGTAGGTCACTTAACCCTGTTTGCCTCAGTTTCCTCATCTGTAAAATGAGCTGGAAAAGGAAATGGCAAACCACTCCAGTGTCAAGCAACTAGATGACAACAAAGTATATTAAAAGCACAAAATAGCAACATATCATTCTGATAGACTCATGAAATACATCCCTAACTCTATTTAAGAAACATTTATTGAGTAGTTATTATCTGCTTGGCACTATGCTAGGAAGGGGAGATGCAGAAGTAAACATGCCTGCCCTCATGGAGCTTATGTTCTCCTGATAGGATGCACCAAGTACACAAATAAATTAATATAATGTGTATTAAAAAATAGAAAGTTTGCTGAAAGTCTCTAATGAAGTGTCCATGATTTAAGTAAACAACTACTGAGCTGAGAACCGAAGTATCAATGTAAGCACAGCCTAGGACTAGGGTAATCACGAAGGAACATTTTCTATTTGATATGAGCTCTCATACACCACCATATTTGAAGAATACGCTATTTATACTGATTGCTATTTGAGGCACTGGAAGGGACAGATCAACATATAGGATCTCCATAGGATCTGAGACATATTAAAAACTTCAAGAGACTTAGTTTGTGAGTAATTAATAAGTTTATTAATTGTGGCCAGTGAGTAATTAATAAAAGGATGGTCACTTGACTTTCATAAACCAAAAGAGGAATCACGGAACCCTCTCAATGTTTATATATCCTTGAAAGAGTGGGTGTTCCCAAAGATGGCAGTCCGCTCTGGTTAACAATTAATGAAAGAATGAATATTATAATGACCTATTCTAATGAGGGGTTGAGGGATGTGACTTTGATTATGTCGCTTCCTCCCAGACCACCCCAGCCTTGGGCAATCTAGACAAAGTGATCTATTCCCCACCTAAGCTTGCCTGAAGTGAACACAATGGGTCAGAATTTATCCAGATTAGATTCTTTTTACATTTTAATCAGAACTAAATTTCCTCAACTAGGTGGGGTCTCTGAACAAGATTGGAAATCATCCCTACCTGAAAGATCTGGACAATGTCATCTATCAGCAATGTCCTTCAGATGCTGGCTGAATAACCTACAAGGGGCTGATTTCCAAATGAGGAAATAAAAAAATGGAAAATCTTAATCTCAATTAATAATTGTTTATTAATATAAGAGAGAAATGACCATTTCTCTCAGACCCAATCCATGCCACAACAAGATTACAAAGATTGCTCTCTGAGCTCCATGCAGGACCTGACTCCCTGGATAACTCTGATCTGCTCTCTAACTGGGGATCAAGCCTGAACTTTTGTTCAAAAAGAGAAGCCTCGTTCTTTATTACTGAACACCAGGTGAACCCTTCTTCCCCTGGGGCTTCCCTGACAACTCTCACTGGGCAACTGTTTTTGAAGTCCTATCTCAATTAGGAGAACAAAAAAAAAAATCAAAACAAAAAACCAAGTCACTACTGTCATACATAGGCTAAGGTCCATGGAGAGGGAAACCAGGTAAACTCAGTGACTGGGGCACTAAACTGTCTCCTACTGAGTTCAATCATCATGGAAAGGTCATGAAATAAGTTCTTCAGCAGTGAAGACCTTCATGAAACAATGCAAAATTTAAAAAGCAGATCTAGAAAAATGGAGTATTCCCTAACTATGTTCACCAGAGGACAAATGAAGAAGCAAAGACAGAGAAAAAAATCCTGATGGAGAGTTGGGGAAAGATTAAAATAGTATTAATGCTTATGCATTGAAATTAATTTAAATATGACCAGTTGCTAAGCATACAACTGTTTTTGCTTATTAAATTTTTTACATAAATAATACTGTTTTTAGTCAAATACTTAATGGCAAAAGAAAAAAAAGACAAAAGGCAATGGAAAGGAGGGGCAGCTAGGTGGTGCAATGGATAGGGCACTGGGGCTGGAGGCAGGAAGACTTAGATTCAAATCTGGCCTCAGACACTTGCTAGCTGTGTGACCCTGAACTAGTCACTTAACCCTGTTTGCCTCAGTTTCCTCATTGGTAAAATAAGCTAGAAAAGGAAATGGCAAAACCACTCTAGAATCTTTGCCAAGAGAGTTAGAGAGTTGGAAATGACTAAGATAACTAAACAGCAACAGAAAGGCGTGTCACAAGTGCCAAGTCTTCTGTGCTTGGGCTTTGAAGGATGGAGAGAGGTCATTCTACTTCTTTTCAAGAAGGCCTGAGGTCAGGGAACCAGTAAAATTATTACTAAAAGCACTACAACTCTTTCTGAAGTAGCAAAGAGCTAGAAACAAAGTGGGTGTGCATGAACTGCAGAAATGCTGAACAGACGACTGGAATGTGAATGTAATGGACAAGGATTGTGGAGCAAAGAAGAATAGGAAGATTTGCATGAACTGCTACAGAGTGAAATAAGCAAAAAGGGAGCAAAATCATGTGGCTACAATACTGTAAAAGGAAATATAACTAAAAAGAAACCCAATTCTGAGTCATTCCAAGAACCAATAATGAATGGTTCTAGAAAACAGATAATACACATATCTTACTTCTCTTGGCAGAGAGGAATGAAACCATGAGGGCAGACTATCAAATGCAGTCTCTTTTCATTGTTACGATGCAGGGTTTAATTCCAGGATAGTTGGGGTATATGGGGGGAAGCACATCCAGAAATGAGAGTGATGCAGAAACAAAAGGCACCAATAAAACATTTTAAAACATAATAAATATGAGTAAAAAAATGGTGCCTGAAGATAAACTATGCCTCTCTCTTTTCCCTCTCACTCCAAGCATTGTCGTTTATCCCCACTCTGTCACAAACTTGTTAAGAACTGCTGACCAAACTGTAACCTTTTTATGCTTCAGCTCCTCGATCTGGAAAAGAAAGATAATGAGATTCATCACCCACTTTGTAGCTTGTTTATGCACGTGAGAGAATTTTTATTACTGGAACGCTGCTTTGAAATTCTCACATGGAAGAAATGGTTCCAGAAACAAGGACCTACAGACCAGTGATTTGTCCCTTCAGGCACAAGAAGGGGAGAATTCTTTTTTTTTTTTAATCTTTTTTTTAAAATTTATTTTATTAAATTTTTTTGAGTTACATATTTTCAAGAAGGGGAGAATTCTTGACAAAAAGTGAGGGTAACTTTTGTGTTAATTCTGCTTTTCCCAGGATAGGAGAGAAATTCAAGGGCCCTTGAACAAGACCATCTTTCCCAGATTTGAGAGTAGTGCTCAAGATGAAATGTGTTGGTTGGGAGAACTGGAGGACAGGGTCTCTCCATCTGTCTTTGGGGTTTTTTGGTCTCCTCCACCTGGTTCTTGATGATGGGAGAAGCAAACTTCGACTTTTCTGCAAACTGTAATGAGTCCAATGTCTTTAAAAAGTGTATTAACTAAAACCAAATTAAATGAGAGCCACATAAGTGGAAGAGAACAAACTATAAAAACCAGTTTGCAAGAATCCAGAGTTGCCATAATTCTGTTTAATATCCTGCATCAATTTAAGGGATGGCTGACCTACATAGGGTACACTATTATGTATTTGATCTGAGTAGTTATTCATGGGCCTTGTTGTTCACATGAATTTTTATGGCTTTCATTCTCCTCCATGACAGTTTTATTAGACATGCTAGCCCATCAGTTTGAAATAAATAGCAGTAATGGGAGGGGGTGTGCTCGTCTTTCATTTGAGTCTTCATGCTCAAAGGCAAGGAAATGAAGAAAGATAGGAGTTACATCTGTATAAAAGATGAACATTTGATCCGGGTGTGGAAGAAAGGTTGGATATGGATATAGAAGCCGTGAGTGTGAATTTCATCTTCCTCCCTTCCATACTATATGACTTTAGGCCAGCTCCCACTCCTTAATAAGGCCTCAGTTTTCTCATCTGTAAATAAAGGGGTTGGGATAGATGATTCTCTAAGGCTGGAGTCTGTGAACTTGTTTTTAAAATATTTTTATAAATGTATTTCAATATAATTGGCTCCATTTGAAATCTTATGGGTTTTTTTTTTAATGAGCTTTACCATTTGCCAAAAATGGGTCCATGATACCAAAAAAGGTATTTTGAAAAAACCCTGCTAGGATATCCCTTTCCAGGTCTAAAGCCTAGTATAGGACATACTGTCAACTTTAGAAACTCTGAATGTGAGAAACTGACAGTATCTTCTCAAGTGTTCCATCAACTTCATTAATGTGTCTTGCAGTTCTTGTCCAGGAAGCTAGGTAATACAGTGGATAGAGCACTGGTCTTGGAATCAGGAAGACTTATCTTCATGAGTTCAAATCCGGCCTCAGTACTTACTAGCTTTGAGATCCTGGGCAAATCACTTAGCTGTGTTTGCCTCAACATCCTCATCTGTAAAATGAGCCAGAAAAGAAAGTAACAAACCACTCAAGTATCTCTGCTAAGAAAACTCCAAAATGGGGTCACAGAGAGTCAGACATGACTGAAATGACTGAACAACAACACAATTATTGTCATTAAATCACACATCCACACAGTGCTCAGTGAAGTACAACATGTAGAAATCACATTTCTTGACTCTGAGACCTTTCACAATGCCACTCTTATTAGCTTTCTCTATTGGGATATTTTGGGTAGCTGTTCAACTATGGGGATTTTCTAGAAGGGTCTTGTATTTTTACCCCGAGTGTTTTGTTCATTTTGTCCTAAGGTTCAACAGAGTCTTTGATTATAAGAAACCTCCTCATAATACTTGGCATAGTAATGGAACAGACATAATACAATAGACATAGTCCTAGATCAGGGCTTATGGCATTGATGATAGTGGTCTGCTTTAGGCCAGTAGATGAATTCTTCATAACCTTGTCAAATCAGGGCAGACTTTTTCAAGATCCTGAGTGTTTTATATGACAGGTAAAGGAATAGCTTGGTATTTAAAAGATGGAAAGGGGGCAGCTAGGTGACATGGTGAATAGAGCATGGGCCCTAGAGCCTAGAGTCAGGAGGACCTGAGTTCAAATCTGGCCTCAGACCTTAACACTTACCAATCATGTGACCTTGGGCAAGTCACTTAACCCCAACTGCCCTGCCTTCCTCCTCCAAAAAAAAAAAATTAAAGCGAAAAAAAAAAAGATGGAAAGATGGTCCATGCCTAAAGAATTGCAGGGGAGAAGGCAAAGGATTGTTTTACTTTTATAAGGTGCTTTTAAAATGTTTCCAAAATGATTTACACTTTATCTGGGTTGAATCTCAGAACAACCCTGGGTGGGAGGTCCTACAGGTATTATTAGACTTTAATTATGGCTAAGGAAGCAAGGGTTCAGAGAGGTTTAAATGAATTCCCCAGATGGTCACACAGCTAGTTGGTATCAGAGGTAGAATTTGAACCAGGTCTTCCCGATTCAGATCTAGTCTTCTTTCCACTATCCTACATTGCTTCTAGATAGCAATATGAGAATAGGGGGAATGGCTAAGAAAACTTTGTCACGTGAAATGAAAGAAAATAGGTAGGAAATAGAGGATTTGAAAAGGAAAAATAACTAAGGGCAGAATGATAAGCAATCTGATGATGAATCAAGCTGTCAGGCAAGCTAAGAATAAGCCAGATCTTGTGGGCAATTGAGTAACCAAATAGTATGCATTGAGCTGCTCATCATGAGTATGAGGTCTAACTATAAAGTAATGTGACTAGTTACATGGCTCAATCATTTCATATGTCAGACATACAAATCACATCCTGGGGTGCCATCTTTAAAGGATGATATGCACTTGGGTTATGAATTTTGGTGTGTTTTTAAAAATCAGTTTTACAATCTCATAGTTAAACCTAACCTTACCAAAATCAAAACTATTTTTTAAGATATCAGTAACACAATGGGTTAGTAACAAGACAACTGTTTCTGTATCAGTCAAGAAAATACCATGAATTGGCAAATCCTAGTCATACCTCCCCAATGAGTGTCCCTTTCCATTAAAGAATGTCAAAAATCTTAACTGTGAAAGAAACAGAGCAAAAGGTGGGGTTAAAGGGAGGAGAAAAGTATAGAAAAGTCAGGAAGAGTAGGAGGACCCATAGTTGATTAAAAGAGAATAACATGATTCCAGATTGGGATCTGGGTGGTAGGAATTTTATCTGGACAGTGGACAGTGGGCTCTCCCCAAGTCATTGTTGCCACAGTCGTTGCTGTCCCTACCTCCAGCATGGGCAAGAAGTCCAAGAAAGGTACTACATAGAAGATGACTAAGATAATGCCACAGGGAATGAATCTCAGGAAGCAACTTCCCAGCAGCTGGGAAGCAAGTGCATGAATCTTTGACCAAATTGGAAGAATGTGGGGCTAAGCACTATAAGTTTCAAATGCCATTGAAAGATGACTCTGATGGCCATGTTTTCCTAGAAGCCTTCTCCCCTGCTTAAAAGTATGCCCAAGAATTCCTGGAGACTATTGCTGAGGACGTACGTAGACCAAGCAATGTAAGTGAATACAGAACTGGTAATTCCACTATTAGTGTTGGATTATAGACAAATGATATTACATGATACCTCAAAAAGTTCAGCAAGTTGGTGTCCCAAATGAAATTATGCAATTTATTAAGGCAAGTGACTATACATACCTCTATCAAGGACAGAGGCTTTTCCTGATGTCATTAGTAGCATTTTATAGTTACCAAGTGTTTTATAATGAATTCACAAGTTGCTTGGGTTTGAATACTTCCTCTGTCAATTATTACCTTAAGACTTTGAGCAAGTCCTTGAATATCTCTGGGATTCAGTTTTGTCATCTGTAAAAGGCCTAGATGGCCTATGAGGCCCTTTCTAAGTTGAATCTGATCCTCTGATCCTAACTATTATCTTAAAACTGTCTCTCCAATGCTGTACTTTGAATTCTGATGCTGTTATTTAAGAATCAGCCAACTTTTGAAAAATACTCTGCTCTTAAAAATAAATTAGTGATATTGTTGAGTCATTTTTCAATCATGTCTGACTCTCTGTGATCTCATTTGGGATTTTCTTGGCAAGAATCCTGGAGTGTTTTGCCATTTTCTTCTCCAGCTCATTTTACAGATGAGGAACTGAGGCAAACAGGGTTAAGTGACTTGTGTCACACAGCTAATGAGTATCTGAGGTTACATTTGAACTTATGAAGAAGAGTCTTCCTGAATCCTGGTCCAGTGATCTATCCATTGCCCCAAATTATTGATACTTTTTTTTTTTGTTTCATTTTAAGGGGACGAATATAGCCACTTAGCAAATGCCAATCCAAAGCCAAGCACACAAATCAGAGAAATACTGACTTGGGACTTGGGACTTAGGAAGCATTAACAAAGAGAAACTAATTTCCCTATTCTGGAGGTAGTAGGAAATCCTAGAAATCTTAGTTGATGGAAGAGCTGGAGATACTATGCTGGCAATTTAAAGTAGTAATGATGAAAAAAGAAACTGAATTGGAACATAATAAATATAATCATCAGCCTGAGTAATTGCTAATGCTATAAACAGTGAGGGGTTTTTTTTCAGTGAAAATTATTTCTCAGGATGCAGCTTGTGAATGGGAACGTCTGGATTATGAGGACATAGAGTGAAGTTTAAACCCAGTGTGTGTAAAGCACTCATTTTCCAAGACCCACATCTAACAGTGCTTATAACCGAGGAGACCTAACTATAGATTAGCACAAGTGGAAGCTAATGCCAAAATGAAATAAATACCATCATCATTTAATCTTTCTAAATGAAAATTAAATCCATATACCTTGAACTCTGGCAAATGATCCATTTGGAGTAGAGCCTAAAATTCAAGTCAGCTCAAACATTCATTAAGCACCTATATGTCAGTGCTCTTTTTAAAAGATAAACCTTAAATAATTACTTAGTTTCAAACAGATGTAGAAACAGAAATCGATAGGATCTAGCAGCATTACGTAATCTTAGATAGAGGCTAGCTCTTCTTTTCAGCTTATAATTACAGTTTCAACTATAATGAGGTTAAGACGGAAATGTTCAAAGTGCTCCAAACCAATACCAACCAAGAAAATGACACAGGGACAGCATGAGGTCACTTATTAGTGAAAGTAATTGCCAACCCACAGTATTTGCTGCCTGAGCAGTCAAAGAGCCATGGGAGAGTAACATAGATGTCCTCTGTTATTTGCAAAGCCCAGTAGTCTCATCCACTTAAAGCCAGAATAATACCCACTAACAGTCATGTGGTGAGAAATGACCCCAGGAGAATGAGATCAGGGCAGAAGGCACTGGGATGTGAGAAAGAGGGAATACTCCATGAATACGAGGACATATTGGCATGAGATCCTTGTCTATTGTTGTTTGACTCTGAACGGCTCAAATGTGTGCAGCATTTACCATTGACAGAGCAATTGCCACTATTATTAATTGTCCAATAATTGGTGCTCTTTGTTCTTTCAATGGATTTGGAAGAAAAAATAATTAGCATACTTTCCTATTAACTCATTTGGGTAAAAAAAAAAGAGCTTTTTTAGATGAACTGAGACATGGATTCTTCTTTTCTTCCTCCTCCTTTTCCGTCTCCTCCTCCTCCTCCTTCTTCTTCCTCCTCCTTCTTTGTTCCCAAATCTGTCTGTGCACTTAAAAAGCTCTATATCTTTGGCATATATATATATATATATTTTATAAATATATAGGCACGTATATATTTATAATTGCAATGTATACAATAGTCTTCTTGACTTGCTAATTTTGTTTTGCATCAATATATCGACATAACCACGTTTCTTTGTACTCTTCATAATGGTTCTTTTTATGTCAGAATAATAATATCTCATTATGTTAATATGCCACAACCTATTCAATCACTGAACATATAGATCATTTGCAGTTTTCCACGTTTACGAACAAAGATGCTAGGAACATTGTAGTACAGATCATTCTTTTCCCCTTTCCATGGTCTTTAGGATAAAGTCCCAGCCACACGATCTGTGAATCAAAAGACAAGATTAACTTTGTGACTCATTGTTTATTGTCACATAGCAGATGTTGTTGTTGTTCAGTTGTCTCGGTCGTGTTTAGCTTTTTGCAACCCCATTTGGGGTTTTCTTGCCAGAGATAACTTGAATGGTTTACCATTTCTTTTTCTAGCTCATTTTTCAGATGAGGAAACTGAGGCAAATAGGGTTAAGTGACTTGCTCAGGGTCTCACAGCTTGTAAATGTCTGAGGCCAGATTTGAACTCAGGGAGATGAGCCTTCCTGACTACAGGCCTATGCGTTATCCACTGCCTCCATGCATCAGAGAGCAGCTACTTTTATGAGTGAATCTACGTAACCCTTACTTCAAATACTATCACAAAGATGGATGATGCTGTATTTATGTTATAAATGCAGGGGTTTGCTGAATAAAGGTATCCCATGCTTTAGGATTATTTGTATCCATGGCTAGGCAATGTTAGAACGAGAGTGGAAGCTAGATGGCATAGCAGATAGGGAGCACTGGAAAGAAGTAAAATTAGAAAGACCTAAGTTCAAATCCTGCCTTAGATACTAACAGTGTGATCACTGGTAAATACCTAAACTTCTATTTGTCTAAATTTCTTTTTCTGCAAAATGGTGATAATAATAGTACCTGCCTTCCAGAGTTGTTGTGAAGATATATATAGATATATATAGATATACATACATATATACATATATGTATATAACTTTAAGATATATATATTATAGCCACCCTGTTTTCAAGAAACACATAACTAGGGGCGGCTAGGTGGTGCAATGAATAGAGCATGGGCCTTGGAGTCAGCAGGACCTGAGTTCAAATGTGATCTCAGACACTTAACACTTACTAGCCGTGTGACCTTGGGCAAGTCATTTAACCCCAATTGCCCTGCCTTCCCCTCTCCAAAAAAAAAAAAAAAAGAAACAAATAAGGAGGGAAGCCAGATGTTTGAGCCCAAAAGGTCAAGTTTATGAAGGTCACATCCATTGAATGGAAAAGCAAACAACCAAATCACATCCCACAGCTCTTTCAAAGATCTGCTGGCAATTCCTTTTCCACATATGAAGCCTTCCCAGATTAATCCTGCGTGGTTCAGACTATACCCTTCTAATAGTGCTTCAGCACTCAAGTCTGCATCAGGCTTTGCTGCTGGCATTTATGTCTTTACATATTTTATTTTCTCTTGTGATGATAAATGTTTGTGGTACAAAGGATGTGTCTTCCGCTATATTCAGTTTCTCAAAATGCCTACTGCCATGCTCACCACGGAGTGAGTCTTCCACGAACGTTGCTGATTATATGATTCCTTTTCTATAAAAATTTTTGAGGCATTTGAGGTTACATAACTCGTCCAGGGTCACACAGCTAGTAAATGTCTAAGGTCAGAGGTGAATATATGATTCTTTTTAAAAGACATACAGCTTAAATAGAAAAAACCCTATTTTAAAAGATGTCTTTTTGTGGAAATAATTTTCAAAGCTGGCAATGTCTTGGGAGGTTTAAGAAGTCCCTAAGTTGACACATTCCCATGTGCTTCTAACAATTTCACCAACTATTTCCTGCTGTTGGTGCTTTCCAGTGTTCTATTCTGGGCTTATTCTTATTCTTTCTGCTCTCAGAAAGGGTGACAAATCACGGGCCCAAGAGGAAGCACTTCTGGGTCATAAGCCCAGTGCCCTGCTGTGAAGAATCACAGAGAAAAGGACGGTCTGGGTAAGATACTGTCAGAGTTACAAAAGCAACCAACCCCTCTGTAAAAGAAATTGCCAGAAGGTGAATCCTACTCATTTTAAATTGGCTAAAACATTTGGCTCACCTCCAAACAAACAAACAAAAAAAGAAATCTATAAAAAGGGAGCAGGAGTTCAATGGAGATTTCTCATCATGTTTTGTCCTGGTTGGAAATATAATGCAGAAGGTAATTTTAAAGTAAGGCACAGCACGTGTCTGTATAGTATGGATCAATGGTATTCTAAATACTTAAATTATGGAAGAACCTCATTACAATGTTAATGTTGGGTGCAGAGCTAGTCTCCACATTACAGTGTGAGAGATAATAATATTAGTTATCATTTATAAAGTGCTTTAAAGTTTGCGGTACTTTTTACATTTTTTATCTTCGCAAAAAGTCTATGAGGTAGGTGCTATCATTATCCCTACTTTACAGATGAGGAAATGGAGGCCAGACAGGATAAGTGACTTGCTTAGAGTCATACAGCTAGTAAGGATATGAGGTTGGTTTCAAACTCAGGTCTTCCTCACTTCTCCAAACTCTATCTACTACAACACCTACTTTCTCAAGGATACTCTATCTAATATGTTAGATGTACTCAGGGAATATTATCTGACCCCAAAGATAAGCAGAGTACAAAGAAATACTTTAAAACAGGGTTTCACTATATTATTTTCACATTCTGTATGTGGCAGTCATATGTGCATTTGTCATCATTCTACATAACTTTGCCTAGAAGGTATGTGAATGTATAGGGCAACTTCTATGACTCAAGTGAATAAATGTACAGTTTGTGACTGGCATGAAAGGGTTTGTGCAGGTCCCTAAAGTACAGGGTTCCCTCCCTCCAGGAAATAACTTCTAACTTGGAAGAATATGGCTTATCGTGTTATCAAAGTTTAAGAATTCTTCTTTTAGAATTGGATGGATCTGTGATCTCATTCATGAAAATATTCCTTCATTCAAGGGCATAAATAGCAAACCATATGAGCCTTCTTGTTCTCTTCAACTCTGGAATGTTCCACATGGAGCCTACTCTATGCATGGGGATCTTTCCTCCAGATCTGCTGACATGGATGCTGTGTGTTGATTATCCTTTATTCTCAGCCTGATTGGTCGACTTCCTTTTCACGTCAAAAATCTTCTGGCAGTATCCTTCATGCCATGTTTCCTCTTCACTACTCTGCTGGTAACATGTTGGAACTCATTCACACCCACACATGTGGGTGTGAATGTTTTCTTTTAAGTGACTCCTAACTCCAGTTTTTTGGGACAGTCCATGATTCAGGTATATGGAATCACTGCAAGAAATTTATTATAGACATGAGTCTTTGTTTCGGGGAGATATCTGACTTTACTGAAAGACCTGCACCATTTCCCAAATGCAACCCAGCCTGTTCGCAGCCTCTTTTAAGAGGCAGATAGGCAGTACAGTGGATGGAGTGCCGAACCAGGGATCGAGAAGACCTGAGTTCAAATCTAGGTTCAAATGCTTTCTAGCTGTGTGGATCTGGGCAAGGTACTTCTGTTTGCTTCAGTTCTCTCATCTATAAAACAGAAAATAGCACCTTTCTCCCAAGGTCATTTTGAGGATAAAATTAGATATTTGTAAAGTGCTTTACAAATCTTAAAGAGTGGTATAAATACTAGAAATCCTATTTTAGGTCAAGGGTACTGTCCATTGGTAATATCTGTCCAAGATACAGTTACTAATGAACTAGCTCAATGGGCTGTCCATGCTGTTCAAGTGTACAATATATTATCCTTTTAACAGTAGGCATTCTTCATCCTTTTGGTTATTCCTATGTAGATTGTTAGGTTGATCTCTTCTTGGGTGTTCACGGACTTTGTTGAGAAGCCCCTATATTGCTCTGGGGCTTGATACAATCAGCACAATATGCACAAACAGGAATATCTGGAGGACCTCATCTTATACAAAGAAGCCTGCTTCCTTTTGGACACTGCAAGGAATAAAGGATGACTGTCTCATAGATTTAGAGTTGAAAGGCAACTTAAAGACATCTAGTACAATTTCCTCATTGAAAAGCTAGGTGGTGTAGTGGATAGAGTGTTGGTCCTGAAGTCAGCAAGACATCTTCCTGAGCTCAAATCTGGCCTCAGACACCTACAAACTATGTGACCCTAGGTAAGTCATTTAACCCTATTTGCTTTTAGTTTCTCCATATGTAAAATAAGTTGGATAAGGAAATAACAAATCTCTCCAGTATCTTTGCCAAGAAAACTCCAAATGGGGTCACAAATAGTTGGACATGACTGAAGCGACTAAACAACAAAAAAAGGTACATTTTCTTCATCTTACAAATGAGGAAATTGAAGCTTAAAGTGATCATATGATTACACCATTAATAAGTGTCAGAGAAAGGAACTGAACCTAGATCTTTCTGACTCCCCCTTTCCATCTATCACTATAGTCACATTTTTCTGTTTTATGCCACCCTAGATATTAGGAACAAAGTTAACTCTATGGTAACATCGGTCAATGACTCTTGCCCAAAGAGTAGTGGAGAAATGCATTCTGGGTGTCAGTTGCCTACAACAGAGGTGTGAAACACATGGTCTGAGGCTGCATACTGCTGACAATCCTCTCAGTGTAGCCCAAAGCAGATTAAAACATAATTAGGAAACATCTGATGAGATTAAAAACCTCATAGGTAATATTATATTTTAAAACTAAGTCAATATGTGACCTAGAGTAACTGTCCAGTTACATATAATTTAGTGACCTCTTTTTCTTTTGAGTTTGACACCATTAGTCTATAGAATATTGCTAATGATGACTTCTGTACAAGAAATTGTTGAAAAGAAATTGTATTTATTATAAAATAAATTATGTTTAATAAAATAAATATGATATATTGATAAGTGTGACTAATTAATGCCATATTAATAACAGATTTAATGTAGAAATATAGTATAAATATTGCATATATTATATAAATATAGCATTTGTGCTATATACACATATAAAATAAATATAACAAATAAATTTATCATAAAATAAAAATTGTTTTATTATTTAGATAATTTCTATTATTAGAAATTAAGAAATAGATAGTTCCTCCTTTTTCTTATACAAATAAGGAAAGATAGGCCAATTGCATAGTAAGAATGATGGTTAAAATATGGTCCGGGCAAGCACTGCCTCAAATAGGGCAAGGCCTCCAATCCATTGGGCAGATCCTCTATGGAGAAATCAATTCACATAACCTCAATTCACATAACACACATAGGTGTAAATCTATAATCCCATGTCTTAAAAGAAAATCACAGAGCATGAGGAGGCATGGATGGGTTACAAAAGGTACCAGTGGAGGAAGGACCCATATAAATGAGCTCCATTGAAATGTACCCAACAAAATTATTGTAAACAAAACCCTACTCTAACCTGAATCCAACCCATGCAGATTTGAAATAAATCTTAGGAAATCAATGAAAATAACAGAATTTAACAATAAAAAAATAGCATCTTATGTTCCAACATTTCATGAAGTAATGATAAAGGACATACTGAACTGTTTCTGATATTTTCAACCATTAATAAGGAAGAAAAGTCGGAGGATATCCCACAAACTATTCTTTTGTACTAGGATTTTTAAAATGTATTTAAGAATGGGTCACGCCATCTCACTGGCTCTGAAAGTGTAGGATCTACTTACATTCCTGACTCCCCCTTCCCTACTGTTTGGGAACTTTGACTCTTTCCACTTCCAATCTGGGCTGGTTCACCGCTCCTTAGGCAAGTTAATGTTTCCCATGCTCCCTAGGGCTCACCACATCGATGCCAAATTCAGCATAGACTCCTGATCTGCATAGCTCACTGCTGTTTGGAACTCCTGAGCTTGAGGCAATCATCAATCTAAGCCTTCCTAGTATCCAGGATTACACTTATATACCCCTATATCTGACTTCTAGTAGGTTTTAATATTCTGAAAGCTACACTATCTCCATCCAAAATATAAATGTCTATTTAGATGCCTTAGCGTCTTTCAGTCTCAGGGTCATTGAGATTAAAAGAGTAAACCTTCCAAAATCTCCCAACTTAGACTTCAGCAACTGGATTCTAGAGGAATAAATGCTGCATTCCTTCTAAAATTACGCATAAATTTCTATGAGTAATTTTTTAAAATTCACAATTTATATCATTTTAAAGATATTGCTGAGATTATTAAAGATAATAGCAGGAGAACTGAGAAGTTTGCTAAATTTAAGGTAGCGTCAATGAATATTCTAACCAAGTCTCAAGGTCATGGGTTTGAAAGTGGGACCTTGGAGCGGCAGCTAGGTGGTACAGTGAATAGAGCACCAGCCCTAGAGTCAGGAAGACCTTAGTTCAAATCCAGCCTCAGACGCTTGACACGTACTAGCTGTGTGACCTTGGGCAAGTCACTTAACCCTAATTGCCTTGCCTTTCCCCCTCCAAAAACAAAAGTGGGACCTAGAAATGATATACCTTGGAATGACAAACAAGTACATCAAAAAGAGCTAAAGGAATGATGGCAACAGAGAAAGGTTTGGAAATAACCAATGAATTGGGTTTGAGTGAGGATTGGGGTAAGGATGACAATGAAAAAAGTTTTAGGACTTATATGTGAGGGGAAGATACAAGTAAGCAGAGATGATGAACCAACTTTAGGCTCATGAAAATCTCTTAACAATTCTATAGTCATAAAATCTACAGTCGCCAAAGTAGGACCTCAGAAGTAAATAAGCTTCTTAAGACTGACGCATGAAGTAATGAAAAATTTTGAAAAGAAATATTAGTTAAATTCTGTAATGTTTTCCAGAGAACCAAGCTGTCTAAAACACATTATCTACAGAAAGAAAAAGTTAACTGAGAAAAGGTTATAAGAAAGATTTACTGTATATGGAAAGCAAGCCATAATTTGTACACTCAAGGCTTGTTTCAAATCATCTCCCCTGTGATCATAGGTGGTGTAAATGCTTGACCTACTCATCTTCATTTTTTTAACTCTATCAAATTGACTGAAAGAGTACTCTTCCAAAGGGGAGAAATTATTGGACAATCCAGCAAAGGTCTCTCGAAATAAATACATTTTACATTAACTTAGAGACCATAAATAGAGGGACGGAGACACCTATCTTAGAATGTCAGAGTTCAAAGGCAGAAAGTTCTTTTAATTTCTCTTTGAAGAAAACTTGACCTTTTTAAATGATGGCAGAGTTTCCTAAGGGCAGCCTAGGGCTCTAGGTTATTTAATTTTGAAATTATGGCTCTTTCAGCATTTCAAATGAAACAGAAGGCAAAAAAGATGAACTCTACAGTGGTCAAAAGAATGATTTTGGAGGGAAAGGAGAAATATATCATCAAGACTGTCTGATTTTTACATTTTTTTTAAAAAGCTCACTTTTTTTTTATTTGTGGGAGTAAATTGAGTTATTTATGGTAGAGTCTTCTATGTGGCTATGATCATCCAGGATAACCCAAGATTTGGCTATAATTAATTTTATTTGCTATGAACTTTTACAATGGACTTTAAAAAAAACTTATTTAGGAGAAGTCATATGGCAAAATACTACAGATCCCTAATAACAAGAGAAATGCTAATTAAATAACTCTCAAGTTTCATCTCATTTGTCAAATTGATAAAGATGATAAAAACTGAAATAATCATGTATGAGGAATTGTAGGAGGTCTGGCAGAAAGCTATCAGGAATTACATGAGGAAAAGCTAGTAAACTCTTCATACCTTTTCATCTAATAATTGCCCTAGTGGACATGTATCCCCAGTGACATCAAAGACAAAAAGGAAGTTTCCATATATAATAAAATATTTATAGTAGCATTTTTTTGTGGTAAAACAGCAACAACAAAGAACAGAGCAGCTACCGCTGATTGAAGAATTGGTGAATAATTGTGACATATGAAAGTAATGTAATATTATTGTGAGATAAGAAATAATTAGTATAAAAATTTCAGAGAAGCATGGAAAGGCTTATTTGGACTGATGCAGATTGAAGATAGCAGAACCAGGAGAAAATATACACAAAGACTAGAACAGTGCAAATAAAAACAGTACACAAGAAGCAGCTAAACTCCGATTAAATGCAGTGACCAACAACGATTCCCAAGAACAGATGATGAAACTCTCCTTCCTCTCAGTGGCGGGGTAGGGAATGATGTGCGATAGATCCCAGATGTATCAGGTGCAGGCAGATGTTGCTGTTACGTTGATTGTTTTGCCTGATTGTTTTTCTTTGTTACAAGGGATGGTTGAAGAAGAGGGACATTGGGAAATGATGTGACATAAAAGAATAAAAAGGCAGAGATAAAACTTTTTAAAAACTAGGTTGAAATAAAATTTAAGCTTCCTTGTTTTATTTTGCTAAAACCCTTATTTAGTGACTCTTGCAGATGAAGCAACGTATATGCTATTTGTTGTCATTTATGCCTGACTGTAGGGACTCTGAAACTAAGCCTTTGTTCACAGCTCCCAGCTTACCTAACCTTGTCAAGATAAGAAAAAGATTTATTGTGATGGCCATATCTTTTCGCCATGTGAAGTCATTATTTACATTGCACTTGATAAAGGCAAAGCAACTAAATGAATCTTGCACCTTTAAACTGACTGATTTCTGTATGCTAAGCTAATTGGAAATAATGACCCAAAATAGACATCTAGTTCCCAGGTATAGGAAATCAAATTACACTGGTAAGTTCTTTGAGAACCCTAAGTCTTAAATAAATATGAGTTATTTTACCTTTGTATCATAAAACACACTGAAAGTGCCATAAAGAGGAAGTTGCCAAGATTGTCAATTGTATCCAAAGTTATACCATTCATTATATCCCACCTGGTTGCATTAATTGGTTCTCCAAAAGGATTTTTTGTTGGGCCAAAATTGCAGAGGGCATTGTCCAGAGAGGCAATCTTACAAATGGAACCATGGGAAGAAGAGAATAAGATGGGGAATGTGGATTGTATCCAGGGATTTGATGCAGTGCCTGAGCAATTGAGCTCCAGAACTGGGATCCCTAGGTAGTTGTCATAGAGGTTCCTGACAATCAGCTAAAGAAAATATTGATCACTATATGTACCATGACCTCACAATACGTGAAACTGTCAGTGTTATTACTTTATGCAAATGTCTCAGACTTATATTGGATTCTTAAATATTCAGTGACAGCAGTTCTACAGAATTAATGAGCCTCAATGTGAAACAATTACTGTGCCTTATAGAGGTGACAGAAACAATATCTTTGCATACTTGTGACTGCTGGACATATATCCATGTAATGCCCCAATATGTTTTGTTAAACTTACTAATTCAATGGTCATTGATACAAGGAAACAATGACAACATCAAAATAATAAACATGTGTATGGTACTTAAAAGGTTAAAAAACACTTTACAAACATCATTTCATTTTATCTTCACAACCAAGGGAGGTAGGTACTATTACCAGATGAGGAAAATAGAAGTTAAGTGAGCTGCCCAGGTACACCCAGTTGGGATGTGTCTGACGTAATTAAAATCATGTCTTCCTGACTCCAAATTCAGCACTCTATCCCCTGTGCCACTTAGTTCCCTCTAGAGATGCAACTAGAGAACTGTAACTTCCTTGTTTACATAAATATAACCCACCTTGGCAATCAGTATGTTGGAACTGATTCAAGTGGTGATCTTTGTATTTGAAGACAAGCCATCCATCTTTTCTTCCTGCTGTTCAAGCGTTGTACTCACCATGTCAAATGACAAGAAGATCTACAATTTCATCAATGTAGGGAATTCCAAATGTAGGAATTCTCTACATTAATGCAGATGTCTGTGATTTAGCAGACAAACCCTAGGAAGGTGACTGAAGCTCATAAAGGTCAAGGGCTTCGCCCAGGGTCCCATGGTTAATAGATGCCGGAGATTGGATCACAGATCTTTCTCACTTGAAGTCTACCACTCTATTCATCATGTGGTATCTATACTACATAAGAAAAGAACAGGATCACCAAATATCTCCTCTATTTCAGTTATGCCAAATGGAATGTCTCCATGTCTGCTAGGATAGTGGTCTCCAAACTTTTCTGATTGTGCTTCTCTATCACAAAAAATTTTTCAGCACACATCCCTATGGATGGAAAATTTACTTATTTATAAAGCATATGTATATGTAGTGCTGTATTGATAGTTGTATGCACTATAAATGTACAAAAATAGACATTTAAAAAGATGAGATAAAGATGAAATAATATTTCATTCTTGAGTTGATAGAGAGCCACTGGGGTTTACTGAGTATAGACATGATCAGATCTAAACTTGGGAAAAATTACTTTGACATACTGGAGGATGGAGGGGGGAGTGAGGTGGCACAGTGTATAGAACACTGGGCTGGGAATCATGAAGACTCATTTAGCTTTAGACACTTACTGTGTGACCCTGGGCAAGTCACTGAATCCTGTTTGCCTCAGTTTCCTCATCTATAAAATGAGCTGGAGAAGGAAATGGCAAACCATTCCAATATCTTTTCCAAGAAAATTCCAAATGGGGTCATGAAGAGTTGGACGTGGCCGAAGCAACTCCACAGCAACATCTGGAGTATGGATTGGAGTCAGGAGACTTGAGGCATGAAGACCAATTAGGATACTACTGCAATAATCCAGGCAAAAAGAGATGAGAATCTGAACTAAAGCAATGACTCTGTGAGTATGGAGAAAACAATATCTTTGAGAGATGTTATAGAGATAGAAATGACAAGATTTGGCAACTAATTGGATGGATGTGGTGAATGAAAATAAGGACTCAAAGATGACACTGTGGTTAACATAGGCATGACCGGAAGGATGGTGGCGTCCTATGAAGATAAAGGAAAGTTCCAAAGAGGAGTGGGTTTGGGGGGAATAATAATATTATGAGATCTGCAAGGTAGCTCACACCCCATTAGTGCCTATTCATCCTCTACTATTTACTTTGTGCCATCTCCCCCCAAAAAAGATAATGAAAACTTGGGCAGAGGGAGGTGAAGGAGATATCTTAAAGCCACTGTCCCAGAGTCACAGAGTCTACCCAGAAGCACCAGCCAGGAAGGGAGTAAAAGGGGGACAAAGCTCCTGTTCCAGTAATAGGGTAATCTAGTGGGCAGAGTATAGGTACAATGGCTGTGGAGGGAGGGGGAAGCAATGTGTACTTAATACTTGGATCAGGTTTAGGCTATAGCCATGGGGCTGTCTCTGGGTAGATAAAGGGGAAAGGTTAGGAGTTGCCACAGTGACAGAAGGCCAGCACCAGGACAGGTGGGGTGGGAAAGTATTGGGCAATAATGGGTGAAGGGGATGGTCTGATTGTGCTAGAGATAAATTGTGACTGTCTACTTTGGGGGATGAAATCTATCATTCAACACTCTGATTAGGTGATCACAAACCTTGGGGGTTATGCCACATTGCACAGGAGTCTAGGGACACCTTCCAGATTCCATTACCCACTCAGGCTACTCTAATTCACCCCTGTTGATCAGTATCCTGCTATAAGTCCACTGTTTCCTTCCTATCCTCCTTCACATAAGCACTGTTCACCTTGGCAGAGATGGTGCAATCGCCAATCATTCAAGACTCTCATCTGAGTACTCAGTGACAAGTTGGTGGCAGATAAAAGAGGAAATGGATTCTTGTGCCTAGAAGAGGACAGAAGTAGGTCTTTAAAAAAAGGTCACCAAAAATTGGAAGAAATAGTGACTCACTTAGATCAGGAAGTTGCTGGAATGGATTTTTTTTTAAATGAACTGCTGAAAAAGAAGAATGAAGAACTCATTTCTGTTTTGAAGGAAAATGACTAATTGGTACAACAAAAGTAATTCAAATGAAATTGTCATATGAACACCTCTACTGTACGGTTGTTTTATGACTCCATTTGGGGTTTCTTGGCAAAGATACTGAAATGGTTTTGCCATTTCCTTCTCCAGCTCATTTTACAGATGAGGAAACTGAGGCAAACAGAATTAAGTGACTTGCCCAGAGTCACACAGCTAGGAAGAGGTCAAATTTGAACTCAGGTCATTCTGATTCTGGGGCCAGCACTCTATCTACTTAGCCATCTAGCTACCTTCTACTGTATAGACAAGTCCTGAATGTATACGAGGAAGAATGGTAATTTTTATCTAATGAAGAAATAAAATTGGGAAGGATAGACCTGGATGCCTTTCTCAATCACGTGTACATTTTGTCCTCAAAACACTTCCCTCTGAGGGTATCAGTATAGAGAAATGAAGGAAGTTCTCAGTACTTCACTGATTTCCCATATCAATTAGGGAATGAGGTTTGCATACAACAGAAGATTTTGTCTTATCTGTGAGTAGGTACCCAGAATAGGTTTTGTAGTATGTCCCTCAAATGTGAGGTATTTTGAATTATTAATATATTTTCTGACTTGTTTTTTTCGACCAAAAAAGTAGGGTTTTCATAGGTTTTCATAATAATGTACCTTCTAACAACAAATAATGGGATCATGTTCTTGGTTTAGTAGCTTTGTTCCTCAGTCTATCATCTGTAAAATAAATATAACAATAATGTCTACACAGGACTGTTATGTGAGGATCAGCTGAGATAATATATATGAAGCACTCTGAAAATTTTAAGGTGCTATGTAGTTATTATATGATAACTCTAATAGTTGCTGTTTTCTTATTTTCATAGATCTAGAGCTGGAAGAAGCTTCAGGCGCTATCTTGTCCAGCCTCTTAAGTAGGAGTGAGGAATCTGCTGCCTAGAGGGTGACATGTGGCCTTGAAGCTGTAGGTTCCCCACTCCTACTTAATTTTACTGAATAGGTAGTAAGTAGAAGAGTCAAGATTTGAACACAGATCCTACAATTATAAAAGTTCACAATATGTAATTACATAAACTTGAGGCTATATAGTATTTGTTATGGTAATGCCAAATCTACCCTCCCTAGGACTTTTTCCTTTCTCTCTCCCTCTCTCATTCTCTCTCTCTCTCTCTCTCAATGGTTTGTTGACAAATGTTTAACAGCCAGATCTATGGGAGAAAAAATTGTGCCTGCGTCATACTTTTAATGTTTAATCTACCTTATTAACATTCCTCTATTGCTTTCTTAAGTCTAGGACATCAAGCCTTGATTTGTGGTCTTTGCTGTTTTCTGAGGTGTCTATGAGTACACTGAAAATTTAACAACTGGCTCTTAAGAATCACTCTGAGTTGGCTACCGCCTGCTATTGCTCACTCTTCATATTTAAAAAGTCACCAAATCATTTCAATTCTATCTCTGCAACATCTTTTCTATTTATTCCTTTCTCTTCACTCACATAGCCCCTGCCTTAGTTCACAGCCTCATCACTTCTCAGTTGAAAGTCTTATAATTGGTCTTCTCAACTTCTGATCCCTTCTAATTTCAAAGCATTCTCTGCACAGTTGCCAAATGGATATTTCTAAAACACAGATATGACAATGTCACTCCCCTACTCAAAAATCTTCAGCAGCTCCCTCTTGCCTCTGTGGTAAAATACAAACTTTTCTACTTTACTTTTAAAGCCTTCACAACCTGACCTATTACAATAGCCTTCTGGCTGGTCTTGCTGCAAATCTCTGCCCATTCCAGTTCATCCTTCACTTGGTGGTCAAACCGACCTCCCTTAAGATCAGATATGAATAAGTCACCTCTTCCATTCAACAAACTCCAGTGGCGCCCTGGTATCACCAGTATCAAATATAAATTCCTCCATTTTTTAAAGTCCTTTATAATTTATCCTCTTCCAACTTTCCAGTTGTCTTCGAACTTAATTTTCTCACGTGCATTGCAATCTAGTGACACCAGCCTTCTCGCTTTTTTCCCACACAATACTCACAAATCTAGGCATTTTCACTGATTGTTCCTCATGCTGGGAACATTCTCCCTACTCATCTCTACTTCTTGCCCTCTTTCAAGTGCCAGCGAAAACTGATCCTTCCCAATCTTCATTAATGCTGGTGCCATCCCTCTGAGATTTTATATACATACATACACATATACACACACAAAATTGTATATGTGCATATATATATATAATCATCGCATATGTGTATATATGTAATATATGGAGAGAGAAAGAGAGGCAGAGACAGAGAGTATTTATTTGTAGTTCCTTGAATCTTGTCTCCCCCATTAGATTGTTAACTTGAGGACATGGACCATTTTTTGCCTTTCCTTGTATTCTCAGTGCTTAGCACAGGGGCACATGTGCATCACACATTGTAAGTGCTACATAAATGCTTACTGACTTGGGTTGACACTCATTTAATTTCATTCCCCTTCATGATTTTCTGTCTTTCTTCAGTATACTTGCTACTACATGGACCATGGAAGAAAGCAGTCATTTACTTGTGGTACCAGTTTCATTTTCTTTAGAAACTAAAAAGAGCCCAAACTGTGTGAGGTGGAGGGAAGATGGGTGCAAGCATGGAGTCACACAGAACAATCCCTTGTGATGTGCTGATGCTTCCTCAGGCCCACCCAGCAGCTACTTTTTGATTAGCTCAAGTATTTAAAGGCTCTCAGAGGACTAACAATTAAAGTGTGATGGAAACTGCATTGCCAGACATTGACTAGCACTACAATAAGATTTTGCCGTTCTATGCTGAGGTTCAGTTATGCTATATTAATGATATTATTGTGAATTAGTGCTGGCCAGAGCAATGTACTTGGATATAAGCAATAATCAACAGCTTTTATATACCAGAGTTGGTTTGTTGAATCAAATTATCTCCTTTATCTGTCACTATATTTCACTGATTTCACTATTCAATAGCTCCTCCACTGAAAATGACTAAGGGAAAGGGATGGGTGAAATTCAAATAATTCATTTTTATAGAGGTCAACTCCTGTTTATCCATGGAAATTCATACAAAATAGAGATTCGGAGATATTCAAAATACCTCACTTTATCCATGTTATAACTTTTCCTACAACAAACCAATTCTTGCATTAGAAATGATGGCAAATATCAGAACTTACTGAGTAAAATTATCCCCTCTTTGTTTTCTTGTTAATACTCTGGTGATCAAAAGTGATCAGCCAATAGGGAAGAAAAGCAAAGCCCAGAAATTAGCCATCAAAGTGGAGTAATCAATGCCAGAGTGATGGAGAGACTGCTATGTTTGTTTAGGAACTCTGGTTTAGTTCAAGAAGTAAAAATGTTAACTAAGAGAAGGTTTAGGGAGATTAACATTAGATATTCCAGTAAACATACAAAAATGAAACTTGTGTCTTGCTTAAAAATCAGCAGATTCTGTTAAAATTCACTTTGGAAACATGATAAAGTTTAGCATTAAGAAATAAAATGAAAACAAAATTTTAATCAGAGATCAAGTACTGGCTTTCAATTTTAAAAATCCAATTGTTGATTATAGATACATAGAGAAACCATCATTAGGTATAGCCATGAAACGCAGATGAACAGCTAGATCAATTTTCACTTCAGTTATCTCTTGAAAGATGGCATCCTCAAAGAGATTATCAGTGTGGAGAAGCATGGGCTAGATAGCAACAAATGAGAAACATGATAGCCATAAGCTCTACCTGTTCTCTGCATCAGCACTGCATTTGGGAGACATCAACTCAAAGGATTTGGTAAACTTCACCACCTGTCATAGGAAAAAAAAAGATGATAAATTCAGCTCAATTGAAGATTTTTTTCACAGCTCTGAAAAAAATTCAGGTAACAGTTTTTAACTGGCAAATTTATCATTTCCATTTTTCACAATTACCAAAGCTGTCAAGTACTATAGATGAGAAAAGTCTTAAGGGAGAAGAATAAATTTCCCATTCTATCCATTCAACTCGATTCTTTTTAAGGTACACTCCACCAAAATCTTAATAAATTTTAAAAGTATAAAATTATCCATTGCTGCCGTGGGGCAAATAGGGTAATTGTGACTCAGTCTGCTTAGAACTCATCTTTCTAGTGTCCTGCTATCTACTCAATCTTCCTTATTATTCTTAAATAGGCACATGGGTTGCTCCACTGTGGGGCGGGCAGGGCAGCCCCAAACAGAAGACCACTCTAGTTGTAGCAACTGTGTTCAAATCTTGGCTCTTCTACTTACTACCTATTCAGTTTTGGGTAAATCACCTCATTTCCTCGTCAGTAAAATTAAGAGGTTGGACAAGATAACTCCTTAAGTTTCTACCACCTCTAAATCTATGAAAATAAGAACATAGCACCTATTATATTTATCATATAATAATAGCACCTTCAAATTTTCAAAGTGCTTCACACATATTATCTCATTTGATCCTCACATAACAGTTTCATGCTATTAACTTTATTTTTATGAAAAAGAAAACTGAGGATCAAAGCTAGAAAGTTTCTGGGGCAGGATTTGAACTCAGGTCTTCCTGACTCCAAATTTGACATTCTATCCATTAAACCACCTAAAACAGTAGTTCTCAACCTTCCTAGTGCTGCGACCCTTTAATACTTATATGTGGGCATATCTGTAGGTGGGTGGACCCTCCTGGAGACGGATAGAGGAGCAGTGTCTCGGTTCCTAAGACCATCAGCGACCCCTCTGACCCCTGTGAAAGAGTCGTTCGACCCCCAAAGGGGTCGTGACCTACAGGTTGAGAACTGCTGAAAAGCTTATGATCCAAGAATCTATGGGCTGTTTATTTCCTTCTTAGAGATTCACAGCACACAGTAACATTGATGACAACCATTGCCTGATTCTAGAAAACCCCAAATCGTTCCTTTATCAATTTGAAGATCTCATATTTGTATTTTATCACCAACCTCTACCTCTTCCTCGCAGGAGGATACTACTTCAGGTGGCTCCTGAATTCATAATTATTTTGCAATTCTTTGCAATGACTTTAAAGAAAGGAAGAGAGAAGGGAGGCATAGAATGAGAATGGTTGTGGTAAAAGGAAAAGGTGGGATGGGAAGGATAAAGTGAAAAAGGAAAAGTCAAGCCAACAGGTCAAGTCAACAAGCAATTATTAAGTATTTACTGTGTGCTAGGCACTTGGTTAAGGACAAGAGATATGAACAAAAGTGGAAGAAAGGTTCTCAAGGAACTCACAGTCTAATAAAGGAGACAACATGCAAACAACTGTACAAACAAGATACTGATACAGGACAAGCTGGCAATCATCTCAGAAGGAAGAGACTAGAGAGGTTGGGGGAGGAGACAGACCAAAAAAAGCTTCTTATAGAAAACAGTACTCGAGCTGGACCTTGAAGGAAGAAAGGAAAGTCAGGAAGCCAAGACAAGGGAGAGCATGCCCGTCCTGGTGGGATAAGAGGTATGGAGATGAGAAAGAGTGTTGGGTGTGAGGAGGGAAGGCCTCAAGGAACAAGAGGAAAGAAGAAAGAGGCAAGGAAAAAGAGAGAAAAAGAAAACCAAGAAAAGAAGAAGGAGGGGAGAATCAGGAGAGAGAGGGTAGGAAATAGTGCTCCAGTTTGGTACTTTGCACCTGGCATGTATCATATCTTGCCACTAGGTGGCAGCCAGTCCCAGATTAATGGCAGAAACCAAGCTCCATCACCCTGAACAGCTGGTCAGCTGTGCCTTGTGCAGGAAACATACTATTTGAAACAGGATCCAGGTGAAAACCAGAGGTCAGAGGCACTAAGTCATGGTTAAAACAGTAGAGTAGGGCAGAAGGGAGCACTTCATGCCAAAGGGTGGCCTAAAAGAGAGGTTGAGAGGTCAGCACAGGTTCAAAACACTGAAGCAAACCCCAGTGTAAGAAATGCCAGAGAAGACAGCTCAAGGGTGGAGGTGATCAGGATCATCAAAGGAGTGATTACTTGCTGGGCTCACACTGAGCTCCAGCATTCAAACATCAGGTCCGTGATCCTATTGTTTGGATGTTCTCTCCAACCATACAAAGTTTGATTTCTGAACATCCTGTGTGACTCTTGTCCCCATTGCACAGGGTGCTGGAAGGTTTCTTTGCTTTCTCCTGACACAATAAGGGTACCAGTGGGACACTCTGTCTTTCCCACTATCATCCTTCTATCTCACCAAATACTAGTTCATCTTCTTTTCCCATGATAGGGTTCCCTAATGAAAGCCTTCACTCCTATTCTTCATTAAAGGTCTTTGGTTATAAAGTATAGCCTGCTCATGTCCATCATGCAGTTCCCCACTGTCCTCTGTATTATATTCAATTTTGGTCTTCGGAATTTAGTTCCCAGTCCCACATGCAACCCTGGCAGGATACTGGTATTAAAAACATGGGCTTTTGTTTTGGGGAGAAATTTAACCACATGAAATTTGCAATTTCCCAAAGAGAATCCAGCCAGCTTTTCTCCCCTGGTTAATTCTGGGCCCATTTTGTTACCCTGTGTTCCCACAGGGTCCTTTTAATGGAGAACTAGATTGGACATAGCCCTTCTACTCCTTAACTTCTTCTTCTTCCTGAAAGTTAAATTCTAAGTGGCCTGGGGCAGAGTTGAAATTCTTTATGGACTTCTACTGTTTATTTTCTTGCAAAGGACTTGATATCCTTAGGGTCACAATATCATACATTTAGAGCTAGAGGGTACCCCCATGGATTGAGTTCAACCCTCTGATTCTGGAGACGAGAACACTGAGGCTCAGTGAAGTTGTGACTTGCCTGAAGTCACACAGGTACTAAGTGGTAGATTTAGAATTTGAATCGAATCCTCTAACTTGAAATCAGTGCTCTTTTCATTAGAACATGCTTGTGCATGGGGTTGATGGAGATTAGGGAGGGAACTAGGAGGGGGAAAGGAGTCACAATGATTAAGATTTACTTACATTTAAAACCTTCCGCCAATCTGAAGAAAGTACATCTGAATGTCACTGCAGGCCTCTAAGACTGACATTTAAATTTGCTACAGCTAGACATGGTCATGCCTCAGAGGTCTTGGAAAGCTTCTAAATTATACCACTTACTAGGGTTGCACTATAGGAAATGATGGGCACTTGAGATAATGGTTTAGGAACTGGGAGTGCTTTAAGTATTAAAATACCTTTTGGAGAGAGGTAATGAACCTGAACTAGGAAAATGCAGAATCAGGAAATTGAAAATCCTACCATGATAAAAAATGGATGGAATGTGCACCACTAACCTCCATGGTCAGGATGGAGAAGGAGACTGAGTACTGAAAATTTAGTGCTTCTGGCGATAGAAGCAGACAGCTCCAGCAACCCTTGGTAATTGTTTTATTTCATGTCAAATTGTGAAATAAGGTCCTCCACAGTCACTCATTTTAGGCTTTTAGGGTATTAAAAATAATCAGTGAGGATTCTTGTTCCAGTTATTCATTCATTCATATTTGCTTGCATCAGATTATAAACTCCTCAAGGGCAAGGACAATCTTTTGCCTTTCTTTGTATCCTCAGCAGGTAGCACAGGGCCTGGAGCATAGTAGGCACTTAAAAAATGCCTACTGACTGGTTATTGACTGGCTCATTCATTTAACAGCTGTTTAACCACCTCATTTGTAAAAAACAAAAACAAAAAACTTTGTACAGAAAAGCTGTCTTTGGTTTTCCAAAGTGGGACAGGCATCAAAACCCTTAGGTTATACCTCACGATAGGCACATTATTGTGTTTCTGATGTTTAAGTTCATAGTTTCAGCTCTTAATGTTTGTTCATATGCCACTCAAAATAAATGAACCTGTAATTAGGGTATCCTGCCATCAGGTGCTAGTAGGTTCTTTATACTCATGGTTTGGACAGTCTGCTGTAATACATAAATATGGCTCACAGAGATGGAAATGAGCACAATGCTCCACTATTTATGCTTTTGTTTTTTAATATAAAAATATGACTCATTAATTTGGATGAACTTAAACATATTTTCAAACACTGAATGCTGACCCAGGTAAAGGATACATGAAGAAAGTCCCTTAACACATTAGGGGGACCTTTGCAACAAAATTAAGGTGAGGAAGATATACATATACACATACATATACATACACACATATATATTACCAAATATATATAGTTAGCACATACAGGATACACATACACACACACACACACACACACACACACACACACACACACACATATATATATAGTCTAAAACACACATATGGTCAGCAAATGGCAAATGTGTGTGTGCATGTATGTGTGTGTGTGTGTGTGTGTGTGTGTGTGTGAGACAGTATATGTGGGGGCAGAGAGAGAGAGAAAGAGGGAGAGAGAGAGAGAGAGAGAGAGAGAGTCAGTCAACAAATATATGGGTGTGAATTTTTTCAAGGGATTTCTTTTTTGCCTTTTATCCCTCAAGAATGTGGAAGAGAAGAATGGAAGGAAAAGAAGGATAGGAACAGGGTAAGAGAAAATAATTTAAAAAAACAGTCATTGAAGCATCTTCTTTAAAAATGCAGAGAAAATATCAGAAAGAAGGCTAGGCATGCAGAACAGCTTTTAAAACAATAGTATGATCTTTGTTGTTGTTCAGTCATTTTTCAGCATGTCCAACTCTTCATGACCCATTTGGGGTTTTCTTGGCAAAGATACTGGAGGGGTTTGCCTTTTCCTTTTCCAGTTCATTTGAAAGATGAGTAAACTCAGTCAAACAGGGTTATACAGCTAGTAAGTGTCTGAGGCCAGATTTGAACTCAGAAGAGGAGTTATCCTGACTCTAGGTCTGGCACTCTATTTACTTGCACCATTTGGCTGTACAATACACATAGAGATGGTTGGGTAGAGAAATAAATTTCACTCACTAGGTAAATAGGTAGAAGAGAAAGGGTAGGAAGAATTAGAAGAGTAGATTAAGGGACACATTAGTTCTAAACAAAATTAACTCTAATGATGTATACATCTATAGTTCTTTTGATGTGGCAAAGAATAGGATTCTGAGAGGGATGTCTATAAATTGGTGGATGGATGAATAAATTGTAATGTAAATGTGATGTGAAATGATAAAGGGAGTGATTTCAGAAAAACCTGAGAAGACATATATGAACTGATGTAGAAGGAAGTTAACTGAATCAGAACAATTGATACCATGTCAGCAATATGGTAAAGGCAAACAGCTTTGAAAGAATTAAGAACTTTTATTAGCTTAATGACTAACCAAGATTCTAGAGGACTAACAATGAAACATACCACCCACCTCCTGATAGAGAGGTGAAGGAATTGCAAAATGAGACATATTTGGCAGGGGGGGGGGAGGGTATGGACAATATGGAAATGTTTTGTTTGACTATATATTTTGGTTTTTTTAGTTCTAATTTGTGTGGGTATACTGGTATGAGAGTAAAAAGGGTGATTGAAAATATGTGTGTGTATGTAAGTATATGTATCTGTGAGTGTATATATGTATATATATATATATATATATATATATATATATAATACACATATATACACATACATATACACACATATTGTGTGTATACATGCATATATACATATATGTATATATATAAACAAAATTTAACTTGAGGAACAAAAGGTGAAGAATATCAAGAGAATCAGTGGGGGGAAAAAGGGAAGTAAGGGAGTCTAGCAGTCTAAGATCTCAAACTATATCACAAAGCTGTAACTGTTGAAATAATTTGGTACTGGATAAGAAATAGGTTGTTCAGTGGAATAGCTTAGGTACACAATACACAGAAGCAAATCAGTTCAATAACAGCACACTCAGCACAGCTATTGGAACAAGAAATCACTACTTGACAAAAAGTATTGGGAAAACTGAAAAACAATCTGGCAGAAAATAGATGAGAACCAACATTTCACATTGTATATCAAGATAAGCTCCAAATAGGTATATGATTTAGACATAAAAAGTAATATCATAAGCAAATCAGAGAAGAATAGAAGAAATCACCTGTCAGATCTATGGATGGGGATGATTTCATGACTAAATAAGGGAAAAGAAATTCATAGGAGGTAAAACAGACAATTTTATTACATAAAATTAAGACTTTTTTTCAGAAACAAAACCAATGCAGCAAAAGTTAGAAGAAAAGCAGGAAATTGGGAAAAATATTTATAGTAAGTTTCTCTGGTAAAGGACTCATTTTGAAAATATGTAGGAAACTGAGTCAAATTTATAAAAAATAAGTACCATTTCTAAATTTTTAAATGGTCAAAGATACGAATAGGCAGTTTTCAGAGAAAAAAAATTTGAGCTATCAGTAGTAAATGAAAAAAAAGTTTTAAATCACCAATAATTAGAGAAATTCAAATTACAACTAAGGAACTGAGGAAGTACCTCACACCCATCAGGTTGACACAACTGATGAAAAGGGAAAATGACAAATGTAGAGGAGCTGTTGGAAAACAGGTACTTTAATTCACTATTTGAACTGGTCCAACTATTGTGGAAAGCAATTTGGAACCATGCCCTCAGAATTATTAAAGTGTATATCCTTTTACCCAGTGATGCTGCTACTAGGTCTATGCCCCCAAAAAGATCAAAGAAAGAGGAAAAGGATCAATTAGTACAAAAATATTTATAGCAACTCTTTATAGTAGAAAAGATTATCACAGTGAATAGAGCACTGGCCCTGGAGTTAGTTGAACTTGAGTTCAAGTCTGGCTTCAGGCACTTGACACTTACTAGCTGTGTGACCTTAGGCAAGCCACTTCACCCCAATTCCCTTGCCTTTCCCCTCCAAAAAAAAAAGAAAGGAAAAGATTTTGAAATGGAAGTGAAGCACATCAATTCGGGAGTGATAGAACAAGTTATAGTACATGAATGTGATGTGGAATACTATTGTGCTATAAGAAATGAAGGGGATAGTTTCAGAAAAACCAGGAAAGACTTGTTTGAACTGATGTAAAGTAAAATGAACACAAGTAGGAGAGCAATTTATTTAAGAACAATAACATTGTAAGAATAATCAACTCTGAAAGACTTAGGAACTCTGATCAACACAATGACAAACCATAATTCCAAAGGACTTATGATAAAACACACTATCCCCCTCCATGTAGAGAAGTATTGGACTCAGAGTATAGATCAAAACACATATTCTTTTCCATCTTCCTTCCATCTTCCTTCCTTTCCACCACCCCTTTTGTTTCACCCCCCTAGGTTAATGTATTTGTTAATGAATTTGTTTTGCATGACTGTATATATTTGTAATGGGTTTTGTTTTTCCTATGGGTGATGACAAAATGCGTGAGGGTGATGACAAAAATTTGGAACCGAAAATAAAATAAAATACACACACATATATGTGAGTATATATACTGATATAGATGTATACATACATACACACATATATCCTTGTATATATGTGTGTATGTGTAATATATTTAAACAAAATTAATATATGTAGTCCACTTAAGTTCAATACACCCAAGATGTCAATGATCAATCTTTCCATCTCCTATTTAACCACATGCAGCTTACCGTGGTTCATAGATCTTACTTTCCAGGTTCCTATGCAATATTGATCTTTACAGCACTGACTTTTCTTTCATCACTAGACACATCTGTAGCTCAGCTTCCTTTTGGCTTTGGCCCAGCTGCTTCATTATTTCTGTAACTTGTTGTTTTCCTCCACTCTTGCCCAGTAGCATACTGGACACCTTCCAGCTTGAGGGGCTCATCTTCTGATGTTAGCTCTTTTTTTCATTTTAATACTGTCCATGGGCTTTTCTTGGCAAAGATATTGGAGCAGTTTGCCATTTCTCTAGAAGATCACTTTTTGTCAGAATTCTCCACCTGTCTGTCTTGAGTAACCCCACACAACACAGTTCACAGATAAATTGAACTACAGAAGCCCCACTGCCCCAACAAGGCAATGATCTGGGAGGAATTCAAAGTGGAAGTGATAAACGAATTTAAGTGATTAGGTCTGGAATTTAGAGTTTCTGAAGAACTATACACAGAGGTTTGTAATATTGTAAAGGAGGCAGCAACAAAACTACAAAAGAAAAAGAAGAGCAACAAAACAAAATGGCTATCTGATGAGGCTTTACAAATTGCTGATGAAAGAAGGAAAGCAAAAGGTAAAGGAGAAAAGGAAAGATCTGCCCAACTGAATACAGAATTGCAGAGAATAGCAAGGAGTGACAAGAAGTACCACATCTCACCAGCCAGATTGGCTAAGATGACAAAACAGAAAAATAACAAATGCTGGAGAGGATGTGGAAAAATTGGAACACTAATGCATTGTTGGTGGAGTTGTGAATTGATACAACCATTCTGGAGAGTAATCTGGAACTATTCCCAAAGGGCTATAAATAATTACATGCCCTTTGACCCAGCAATACCACTGTTGGGATTATATCCCAAAGAGATCACAGAAGTGGGAAAAGGAACCATATGTACAAAAATATTTATTGCAGCTCTTTGTGGTTGCAAAAAACTGGAAATATAGGGGATGCCCATCAATTGGGGAACAGCTGAACAAACAATGTTATATGAATGTAATGGAATACAATTGTGCTATAAGAAATGGGAAGGAGATGGACTTCATAATTACCTGGAGAGGCTTATACAAATTGATGCTAAGTGAGAAGAGCAGAACCAGGCAAAACTTGTACACAATCACAGACA
>CM053582.1:293524367-293564807 GCA_028627135.1 Pseudochirops cupreus | reverse complement strand
AGTTTTACAGATGGAAAAGGTAAGACTGAGAAAGATTAAATGATTTGCTGTTAAGTAACAGAAGTGGTTCTCAAGCCCAAACTTTGCAGTCTCAAGTCCCATCCTTTTTCTACTGTATTACACAGACAACAGACCAGCACCCTCAAAACAATACAAGATTGAATAACAAAGTACATCATGTACTGGTCCAGGTGAGTGTATATTACATATCCTAGAAGATAAGCACATGGTGTGAAAATTAGGGAGATGGTCTGTGGGGATTCAATATCTAGAACTAGAAAAGAAGAAATCTATAGAAATAATCCCAATGAATGTAACAAGGCTAAATGGAGGGTAAGAGATTCAACTATAAGAAAGAAATTGCCTATTAGACAGAAAAGGGGGAAGTCACTCTTTCAATACTGAAAATAAGAGAGGGGGGAAGAGTGGCTAGGTGGTGCAGTGAATAGAGCACTGGCCCTGGAGTCAAGAGGACCTGAGTTCAAATCCAGCCTCAGACACTTGACACACACACACAAACTAGCAGTGTGACCTTTGGCAAGTCACTTAACTCCAACTGCCCTGCCTTCCCCCTCCAAAAAAGCAAAAGAAAAGAAAAGAAGAGTGGGATGAGATGAAAAGGGGAGGTGTAATTTTATGTGTCTGAAAGGAACAAATGGTGAGCCATTGGGACCTAAGAGGGGACAAAGAAATAAAATAACCTAAGGCACCTTAGATTTAGGGAAAAAAAAGATTTAGAAGCATTGTGGTACAACAAAAAGTTCCATGAACTTAAAATTAAAAAATCCTGGGTATCAAGCAGCATCACAACTTAATGTAACATTCCCTAAGCAATCACAATAAATAGAGGGAAGGATGTTGAACAGATTTGCCTTTGAAGAGAAGAAAGGATGAGCTAGATTGAAGAATAGAAAGAAGTAAGCTAGTATGAGAGATATTTCAAGTCAAACTCAAACCCAGGAAGACCTGGGTTCAAGTCCTGCCTCTGACACACTCAGAGAAAGTGATGGTACTTCTCAGGGTTCTGGGCAACTATTGGTGCTTGGTTGCTTGGTTGTTGTCCTTTGTGCTCAGAGAGGATCAAAATGACATCACTTTGTTGTAGTCAAGGTACACTGGGTCCAACTGTGGCTGATCAGACCAATACAAGCTTGGAAGGGTATACCACAGCTGGGGCACAAATAGTCTATATGAACATTTGGAGTGGAAATGTCTAAATTTTTGGATTCATGTTTCCTTTGAGTTACTATAATTCTGCTTGGCTCATAAAACACAGTGTCTTCTTTGATGTGGACATGTCATGCTGGGTGGTCCTTTGCCAGTTTCTCCCATGTCACTCAATTCCAAAGATCTTCAGAAAAATCTCGAGAGGAGCCTTGTGTTGAGTCTTCTGACCACCATGTGAGCACCTTCCTTGTGTATGTTGTCCATAAAATAGTCTTTTAGGCAAACCTATATTTGGTATTCAAACACTCAAAAATTGCAAAGAAGGTACAGATCTGCACTGGTAGAAGGCAGCTTGGTGGCACAGTGGATAGAGCACGGGGTCTAGAGCCAGAATGACCTGAGTTCAAATCCAGCCTCAGACACTTACTGGTTATAAGCCCCGGGGCAAATCACATAACTCTGCCTGTTTCCTCAACTCTAAAATGGAGAAGATAACAGCATTTACTTCAAAGGGTTGTGAGGACTAAATGAACACAAAACCTAACCCACAGTAGTTAATGAACATTTCCTTCTTACTTGTCCCTTGTGCAGTTCCTATCCCTAAAAATATATACTATGTGGTCTGCATAAATACTAAGTTTTACACTGTAATTGAATATAAGGAATATTAATGATTATTAATATCTTATACCTTATACCTCTAATACCTTATATTTATATATTAATTTCTAGTTTTTCAATGTTTTTACATCCATTATCTCATCCATTTTTACATCCATTATATCCAATACCCAATAGTTTACATCCATATATATGTATATATATATATATATCACATACATATATATACATATATATCATATATATCATATGCCAGATTAAAAATAGCAGAGTTGTGAAGTCATTAAAGGGTATTTTAATATTTAGGGCCATAGTTTAGTATTATATTGTGCTCATGGATCATAGTATCTAATAATCTCACAAAGAAAGCAGTGATACAATATAAAGTTGTTACTCAAAAATACAGATAATCTAAAGGGGATGCTTTTCTTTATTTTTTTCCCATTTTCCAAAAATATTTCCATACAAAATGATGCAGATAATAAACCAAACTATTTTAAAATTTTTTTAGTAATATTCACCATTGGAATTTAAAACGTAAAAGACTATGAAATGCTGCATATAGCATTAGTAGTTAATGTCATGTTTCACCAGAATGGCTGAAAATGTAATGGCCAAATTTGATTCCATTAGGAGCGTCTCCATTCCTAAAGCAGGAGGTTGGGCAGTTGTATACGCTATGAAGTCAACCATGATAGCAGGGAAGTCAAGTATCAGGTGCAGTGACCTTTTCCAATAAATATGAGCATAAAGCAAAGAAGTCCACTATCCTCACTATTTGATATAGTTCTGGGAATGTTAATGATAGCAGTAAGAGAAGGGAAGGAAATGAATGGTAAAAAAGATAGATAATGTGAAAATAAGTCTATACCTATTTGTTGATACGATGGTTTACTTAGGAAATCCTAGGGAATCAGCAAAGACACTAATGGAGACAATAGCTTCAGGAAACTTGCAGTCTATAAAATCCTCAGAAATCAATAACATTTCCACACAATAATAAGAATCAGTCATGGAAAGGGAAATTCCATTCCAAATTACTACAAAATGCATAAAATATCTGGGAATACCACAGCGAATTCATCTAGCAGGAAGGACAAGAGAAGCCAAAGTGCCTGAGAGTTTGAACCAGCAGAGGACTTTGGGACTGTGCTCTACAGAAACTAAACTAAGCTGTGAATCTCATCCTGAATCCTTTCTTCTCCCCAGAGACCAAGGTTGTACAAAGGAGAGAGGAGGGTTATGCCTCCCATAGATTGGGGAAGTTAGTTTTCACATTTGTTATTATACCCTCTGAAGTAAATATTCCTTTGTGAGAACTAATCTTACTGTTAGTGGTTGGATGGAACTGGGTCAGGTGCCAGAGTCAAACTGCAGAGAGTTTAGAAAACCACTTAATTCCCTTACGGAAACCAAAGAACCCTGGGCAAGAGGTGAAATCCAATACGCCCTGCTGTCTAGGCAGTGAGGGCCAGGATAGAGTTATGTAACACACACACACACACACACACACACACACACACACACACACACACACAGAGCAAAACAAATATTATGGGGTAATGTTGGAGACAAAAGTCCTAGTAAGTTTTGAGTGGAACAGGAAAAGACGTATGCAGAAGGCAGCATTTCAACCGAGTCATGGCAGAAGCTAGAAGAGACAGAGATAGCAGGAAGGGCATTCCATGCATGGAAGACAGACAGCCTGTGCAAAGGAGCAGAAATGAGAGATAAATGGTTGTTGTGAGAAGCCGCAAGAAAAACAGTATGGCTGGATTGTAGAGTGCGTGGAAGGGAGTTATAAGGCTGGGCGAGTAGGGTGAGCCTGATAGGAAGTAAATAAGAAATAGCAAACAGAGAGATTTATGTCATTGTAGAAGTCAAAGAGAGCCACTAGAATTTATTAGATAGAAGAATTACAGAGTCAAAGCTGTGCTTTAAGAATATCACTGTGGTAGCTCTCCGGAGGATGGGACTAGAGAGGACAGACTCTTGAGACAAGGAGAACAATTAGGAGGCTATTGCAATAATTCCATAAAAGAGATGATGAGGGACTGAGCTAGGGTGGTGGCTAGAGAGGGTGGTAAGTAGAGAGTGGCAAGCCAGGATAGTAAGTAGAGAAGAGTATATGTAGGTGAAAGATGGTGAGGAGATAGAAATGTCAAGATCTGGCAACTGATTGGGCATGTAAAGTGAGAGGGGGAGTTGAGGACATCACTGAGGTGGCAAACTTTGGTAAACGAGAGAATGATGGTGCCATGGTTGGAAATAGGGAAATTAGGAAGAAGGATGGATTTGGGGATAATGGTAATGAGTTCTGCTTTGGATGTAGTGAGTTAAAGATTCCTGTAGGACATCCACTTTGAAATGTCTAATAGGCATCTAGTGATGTAGGACTGTTGCTCAGGAGAGAGACTAAGACTATTTATAGACATCTGGGAGTAATCTACATAGAGCTGTTTAATTGAACCCAATGCTCAATTGATGGACAGTCATGGTGAGAAGACAAGGGAAATTTTCTATCAGGAAATAATTTATCCAAACAGATGAATGTTTTCTCTTCATGTGAAAATTAAGATTAGAGATTAAACATATCATTTGACTGCTTTCTTTTGGCCCCATTGGTTCCCAGGAGTTCTTTAGTGTACAGTATTTTTTACCGAGCTTTCATTCTCATAGAACTCCCAGGGCTGTCAACGCTATTAGACTTGCAGAGCTCCATCTAAGGGAAGATCTCTCCCTAAAAGTCTCCTTGGGATCTTCAACATTCTATTTAACATAGTCTGTCAGGACTTTTATAATATTCTGAATGAAGGCTTCCAATTAAAAAGACTACATATAATACAGCATTATCAGACTACCAGCATTTAACCAGGACAAGAAATGTAGATGTCTACTTTAATACATATATCTTTTAAATGCTATCTGACAGATAATGAATAAGTGGTATACAATCATTAATTGTCCAAAAGAACATTGCAGTTTTTCCTCCCCTTGTTCTCTTAAAACATTTCCTTTTTCCAAAAATAAGTGCAGAATATGGATTATTTTATTATGTTTCTGTCTCCCTGCACCTAAGTTCAACCGTAATATGATTGAGTGTGAACACTCAACCCAAATCATATTTTGAGCTGACATCTGTATAGTATAGTATCACGGAGCCCAGTGAAATTAGATCATTGATACCTAGGGAATATTGGCCCCCAAAGAAAACTTAGCCAAGGCTAAAAGTAGCTAATACCATTAGGGGTTGGATGTGAAGGGCGAAAGTTTTCTCTACAAATGTCTGTGCTAACTCTGGTCTATCTTTGACATTTCTGGCTTTACCAGTTATAACACCATTGCTCAATGAGTTACCATGAATATAACCTGAGAATTGGGTTGTTCTACCAACTCTCTGCCATGTCAGTCTGCCAAGCAGGGCAATCCAGGCCAGGGCACATATATATGTAAATGAGGAACAACCAGTCTACTCATGCACATAAGGGTAGGCAAGGAAAGGGACAAAAGGCTGACATCTTAGAGACTTGGGCTATGTCTGTACAAAGTATTTAGACGATTGACCTGTCCTCTGAATACTTGACATAGGCCTTAGTATTTACAAGTAAGGTAGGTAATTCAAATAATCAAAATTTTTCCATAGAATATCAAACTGAAAGAAACATTTATGATCATCTAGTCCAACCTCTATTTTATAAATGAGGAAACGGAGCCTTGGAGAGGTAAAGTGAGGTGGTTGTTCAAGGTTACATAGTAATGTAGTAGCAGAGCTGAGACTGGACGCCAGGTTTGCCTAGTCTCACATCAGTAGTTTTGCCACTATAACATGCTGTCCCCCTAAAAAGTTTCCTTATTGGCTAAGAATCAAATCCAGGTCTCCTATATCATGAGCATTTTGCTACTACAATAGACTAATGTCTACCATTTCCGTAAGAATAAACTATTTTTCTAGAATTATCCAGGTATTGAGAAGCGCTCAGTAGAATCCACTGGAGAAGGAAATAGCAAACCATTCTCATTTCTTTGCCAAGAAATGGATAATATGGTCCATACGGTCACAAAGAGTCAGACATGACTGACTGGCTGGACAACAACATTGAAAGGCGCTATGGTTTACTGGATAGAGTGCTGCATAAAAGTTACAAATACATGGGTTCAAATCTAGTTTCTGACACACACTAGCTGTATGGCCTTGGGCAAGTTACTTAACCTCTATGGGGGTCAGCTTACAGTTGGGTCATATTTCTAATACCTTGCTACTGGTCTCAGATAGCCGCCTACTAAACCAGAAGTTGAAGAGTTAATCTAGCTTCAGAAGGGTCTTTCTCCTTCTCTAGTGAAAACAAGTGATTGAATCATTATCCTTTGTTTTTCCCCCCCAATTTAATTTTTTAATAAAAGAGAGAGGGAAGTGTGAGCTCAGACGGTCCTCTTGGTTTTAGACACTCATGGAGAGAAGAAATTTTGCATAAATTCATCTTGAGCTGTTTATCAGTGGACTCAAATTACTACCAAGTCAAGTCTTCAAAAAAGTGAATTCTGAAAATGCTTGAGGCTTCACAATAAATAATGACATTATTTATTGGTTTTATGGTTAGGTTTCCTCAGTCTTCACAGCTTGTTTCAGTAAATGTATTGAAATCAATGGAAAATCTATGTATTCAGAGCTGACAAATTTAGCCACAAGCAGTAAAATGTAGGGTGAACAACATAAGATATAATGAAAGCCAGGGTTGTACAAATACTGGTTCTGGAGTGCCCCAATAAGCTTGGGGGCTGTTGGGATTTTGACTGTAAGGCTGTGGCTGATAGGATGATAATCATGAAAAATATAGGCCATGGGTAATTAATGAATGAAACTTCAGGTACACTAAGAGTGAAGAGTATGCCAGGGGAGCTGGTAGAAAGCACTGTAGTAAAAACTTGACACAAAATGTCCAGTAGGTGCCCAGTAACTGGGATATGACTGGACATATTTTAATATGTGAATGTGTTAGAATATTGCTGAGATATAATGAACAGTAAATTTGAGGAATTCAGAGAAGCACAGTAGGGCTATGTGAACTGGTACACAGCAAAGCTAACTGAACAAAGGTAATATACACAATGGCCACAATTGAGGCATGTAGGTGGGAAAATGGGTCAGAGTGCTGGACTTGGAGTCAGGAAAGCTCAAATTCAAATCCTGCCTCAAACACTTACTAGCTGTGTGACTCTATATAAATCACTTAACCTTTACCAGGCTCAGTTTTCTTATCTGTGAAATGGGGATAATAACAGCCCTTACCGTTGCTGTGAAGATTAAATACGTTAATATCCACACATCATTTTGAAAACTGAAGTCACTACATAAATACTAGCTATTGTCATCATAATAAAATAAAATTATATTATTATCATAATACAATATAAAATAATATTAACACGATAGAATAAAACAATAGTGAAGGGCTAAAAACTCAGATTAATTGAAATGACCAATCGCTATCACAGAAAAGTGAGGATGAAGCCCATTTTCCTCCTCTCAGTAGAGAACAGAAGACCCACAGATGTGAAAAAGAGTAATCACTGGCTCTGTTGGTTTTGCTTAAATGTTTTTATTGGTTACATAAGGGAGGACAGTGTGTACTAGGGGAGAATAATGGGAAATTACTGTCGTTGGGTTTTTTTTTCCCTAAAGAAAACAAAGTGGATGCTCATCAAGCAGGGAATGATTAAACAAATTGTGGTAAATGAAGGTAACAGAAGAGAAGCAAAGGGAAATTTATCAACTGATTCAAAGCCAAACAAGTTGAACCGGGAGAACAGTGACCAAAAAACATCAACAAAAGCAATGCTAAAAAGCTCAGATTAATAATTAGGACCAATCTTCATCCCTGGAAAGCAAACAGTGAAACATATCTCCCTATTCTAGATAAACAAGTGGGGAACAATTGCCATGGGATGTTACTCTAAAGTAGTAACTACTCTAAAGTAGTAAACTAAACCATCTTGTTGGTTGATTTTTGCTTAATGCTGGTAAGTACCTTTCTTGAACTTTACAAAGGAGGGAAGTATTTTCTTTACCTCTTTATACATAAACATAATGGTGACATTTTGCTTTGTTGTTGTTCAGTCATTCGAGTCATATCTGACTCTCTATGATGCTATTTGGGTTGGGTTTTTGTGTTTTGTGGCTGTTTTTTGTTTGTTCGTTTTTGCTAAAGATAACTGGAGTGGTTTGCCATTTCCTTCTCCAGCTCATTTTATAGATGAGGAAACTAAGATAAATAGGTTAAGTGACTTGCCCAGGCTTACACAGTTAGTAAAAGTATCTGAGGCTACACTTGAACTCATGTCCTCCTGAGTCTAGGGCCAGCACTCTATCCACTGTACCACCTAGCTGTGTTTGCTGACTGGCTGACTACAGAAGGGAGCCATTAATTGCATCAGCATTTCTGAAAGACTACTTTCAGATGTCAGGGAGGAAGAAGAAAAGCTAATTCATCAGTAGTTTGTTGGAGCCCGAGACTGGCCATAGAATGGAAGTGCAGAGACTATTGCTTTATCTGTGGAGGGTGTTTGTTTGATCAGAATTAGAGGAGCACACCCAGAAGAGAAGCCAGCGGGGACTGAGAGGTATGAGGTGTTAGCACTTGATAGTGGTCTCGTGTCTCCTTCCCTTATGTTATCATTTTGGCATTTGGGTAAAGTAGGGTTCAAAGGTGTCTGGATCTATGCATGTAGTATTTTGTGCTGCTGCTGAGCCCCCATTCACACGCAGACACACACACACACACACACACACACACACACACACACACACACACACACACACACACACACACCACACACACACCAGGTATGGTAAGATAGCATGATGGAGGAAGCTATTACATCTAGATCTACCCCATTGTATCAATGGAGTTTATTCTCAGTTCCAATCCCTAATGCATGGTGTGGACAAAGGGGGTGGCCCTGAGCATTTGTAACTCTCTTAACAACCCCACGATGTAGATTACTGAATAGCTTGGTTAAGAGACATTAGGTAACTTCCCAAGGTCACAAGGATGCTAAGCATCAAAGCAGGGCCAGAACCAAAATCTCTTGCTCTTTTATCTATACCATAAGAAGCAACTTGTTTGTGTAGCAGAAAGAAGGGCACGTATATTTATTAAGCACCTACTATGAGCCAGATATTGCACTTTACCAATATTATCTTATTTGAGCCTCACAATCATCCCTGAAGGCATTGTATGTGTGTTAATTGGTATATGTATTCATTTATGTGTGTTTATATATGGTGGTTTTGTGTATCTATATGTATTTGTGTGTATATATTTTTAAAGATTTATTCTTTGGGGGGATGGCTAGGCGGTGCAGTGAATAGAGCACCAGCCCTGGAGTCAGGAGGACCTGAGTTCAAATCTGGCCTCAGACACTTAATACACACCAAAAAAACCCTAGCCATGTGACCTTGGACAAGTCACTTAACCCCAATTGCCCAATCTTCCCCCACTCCAAAAAGTAAAAAAAAAAAAAAGACATGCTTTATATACAATGCATTTATAGTTGAGGAAAATGAGACAAAGAGAAGGTTAGGTGACTTGCCCAGGGTCACACAACAGGGAAGTATCTAAGGCTAGGTTCAAACTCAAGTCTTCCTGACTCTAGGCCTTGTTCTTTATCCACTGTACTATCTAGCTACCAAAGGATCTTGTTACTTCTAGTTAATTCTTTGCTAAAAAAAACTGGAATAGACAACAAATAGTATGGTATAATGGAAGAAGTACTAGATCTAGAGCCCAGATCTGGGTTCAAATCACAGATCCTCTATATAACTCTGGGCCACAGGTTTCTCTCTCCTGAGAGAGGCCCTTGACTCAATTCTTAAACAGGCCTCACTCAAAGTGAGGTCTCAGAAAGACCTTAGCTTAAAAAGATCAAGATCTCCAGTCATCATGATGAATACCTGGCCACTGGACTTGGATGGCGAGCTGAGGAGCAAGTGAGGCTGGTGACTTTGCACAGTCCTCCCTCACTTGAATCCAATTCAGTTGCAAGTCATGGCATCACCTTCCTGATGTCATAGTCCTCTTCCAGAACGAAGGACGAGGACAAGCCACACAATCACAAAATGGTGGTGGACTAGACAAACTCTAAAGTGCTTCCCAGCTCTAAATCTGTAACATGCACCCACCCTCATCCCACAATCATGTTGTAGATGACTGTAGGCAAAAATTCACTCGTTCTTACCTTTTTATCTTTACTTCTCTTATTGGTTTAGTTCTATTACCTAAACAAGGTTAGATATTGAAACTGGTTTATACTCAAAAGGACTCTCTCTGTCTGTCTCCTTCTCTCCTTCTCTCTCTCTCTCTCTCTCTCTCCCTCTTTCTTTTTCTCTTTCTCCATCTCATGTTAGGAGTTTCAGAACGTTCTGAAATACTATAATAACAGGTGCTGTAAGTAAGCTATCATTACAGGATAGTTGAAAAGAAAATGAGATGGAGCTGAAGTAGTTTAAAAAATCACGACTACTCAAAACTTCTGAAGCTACATGACAACTACTTGACAGAATAGGAAGATTTCAGTTCTGAGATGTAAGAATGTCTTTAAAAACACATACACACAAATACATATGCATACACAAACCTACTCATATTTAAATACACATAAACACATACATATACAAATTTATACACACACATGCATATAGCACAATATATAGAGAGATAGATAGATATGCACATACACAAACACACACACAAATATTTGCTCATACAAGCCCAAAGGTTACAGTAAAGACTCTGATTCTAGTCTGCTGGTTGATATCATTAAATGATCTTACCTCAAAATAGCATCTTATGCAGAAAATAATCTAGATGAGGGGCTCTTAATTTGACATCTATGAACTTAAAAAATATTCTGATAAAAGTTGTTGTTGTTCAATTGTTTCTGATTCTTTGTAATCCCATTTGGGGTCTTCTTGGCAAAGATACTGGACTGGTTTGCCATTTCCTACTCCAGCTCATTTTACAGATGAGGAACTGAGGCAAACAGGGTTAAGTGATTGCCCAGGGTCACACAGATAATAAGTGTCTGAGGTCAGATTTTGAATTCACAAAGATGAGTCTCACTGACTCCAGACCCAGCACTCCATCCACTGAGCCACCTAGCTGACCTGATAATAGTAGTTCGGAATATTTGGTTTCCTTTATAATCCTGTGTGTTACATTTTATATACACAAAACACTATTTTGAGAAGGGATCCCTAGGCTTCACCAGACTGCCAAAGGGGTATAAGGAGCATCAAAGGTTAAGAACCCTAGATTTCCCTTTTATTCATACTGTTAATTCTAAATCTATTGAATTAAGTACCATAAGTTGTCTCAACCTAAGGGCTCCCACAAAGAGAGGTACATGGAGTTGCAAAGAAGTCAGAAAAGATTCTTTTGTCGCCAGCTTTTAAGGAAAGAATTAAGACAAAGATGGTCAAGAACATTACTGCCATGTTCCTTTCATCTTAAATCCCACCCTAAGCTGTTGTACTCCATGTCTAATAATACGAACCTGCCTCTCAGAAAAACATTTTCCCTTCATCCCCTAAGCAGTAAGGTCAGAGGATTACAGATGCTGAGCTGAGACATCCAGAGGCTATTTAGTCCAGCTCCCTTGGTTTACAGATGAAGAGTCTGAACCTCACAGGTCTAGGGCTAAAAGGCACCCCAGAAGCTATAATTTACTTAGAGAAACCTAGAGATTCAACTCAAAATCAATAGAAACATTTTCAGTTAAGCCACATGTTATAATATAAACCCATAAAAATCATCAGCAAGTGAGAAGAGAAAAAAAAAGAATTTCCATTCAAAATGAACACAAAATATAGAAAAATATCTGTGAGCCCATTTAGCAAAATACACTCAAGACTTACATGGATAGAAAACACTCTTTAGGCAATTAAAGGAATATAAACCATTAACTATATTGACACTTCTTATGACTGAGTCATGTATGCAGCAGTTATTTTTGTCCTGGACCTAAAAGACATAGGAAAGAAGATTCAACCTATATCCTAAGGAAGCTAACTAACCTGCCCCTGCATGCTGGGCACAAAAAGGCTTTCCTTGAGTTCTCCACTGTGGTTTCAGCAGGTAGATGATAGGAATTCTTAAAAGTGCAATACTCAGTTTAGAGGTTTTGATATCTTTTCAAATGAAGAAGTAAGCTGAGGGCTCAAAACTGACTGTATTTCATCCATTTATCTTCAGTTAAATGTATCTGGAGAGCTGAGAGGAGGACTTGAGAATGCTAAGGAATTGGAAACATCTAAATAACTAGACACATTTGCCCTAACGTTCCCGAAGGCTCAAAGTACTGACAAATAAAAGCTTCTGAGACGCTATTCATGAAAAGAAACAAACAGATGGCAAAATGGAGAGTCAGCAAATTCTAGAAATACTTAATAGTGCTGGGATTGATTGTGAGATGTTTGTTATATTAGAGGGTGAAGGAGAGAGGCAAGAATTAAAAACTTGCTCCAAATAGCCAATTTACCCCTAGTTGTCAAGTCAACAACTATTTATTAAGGACTAGGGGCCAAGTACTGTGCTAAGCTACGGAAATGCAAAGAAAGGCAGGAAAAGTCTCATCACCGTCTAATGGGGGTGTTTGCAATAACATGCAAACAACCACGTACTATGTAGGATAAATTGGAAATAATCTCAAAGGGACAACACTATGATTAAGGGGGACTGGGAAAGACCTCTTTGAAAAGTTGAGACTTTAGCTGAGACTTGAAGGAAGAGAGGGAAGTCAGGAGCCAGAGATGAAGAAAGAGATCATTTCTAGGCAAAAGATATTGAAGGTTTTGGTTGAGGAACAGCAAATAGGACAGTGTCAGTGGATCCTAGAATAAACAGAGGGGCATAATATATAAGAAAACTGGATAGGTAGGAAGAGAGGCTAGAAAGGGCTTCAAAAGCCAGAGGATTTTATATTTGTTTTAAAGGTAATAGGGAGCCACTGGAGTTTATTGATTAAGGGAATGACATGGTCAGGCCAGAACTTTAGAAAGATCAATCTGAGAGCTGAATAGAGGATAGACTAGAATAGGGAGAGACTTGAGATAGGGGGGAACCCATCAGAAGACTACTACAATCGTCCAGGCATAAAGTGATGAAGGCTTGCATCCAAGTGACAGCAGTGTCAGAGGAGAGAAGGGAGAGTACAGAAGGCATTCCATGACAAGAGCTGACAACAGACTGGACACAAGAGATGAGAGAAAGAAATTGAGGTTGTCACCAAGGTTGTGAGCCTGAGTTACTGGCTTGAAGCATTGTAGTGAAGTTCCTACTATATAACATACAAAAAACACATTCTTGAGACTTACTTGGTCCAGGCGACTAAGGCCTAAACCATCGATGTTGGTTTTTAAAAGCCTAGCGTGCATTAGCCATCACACCTGAGACTTAATGGATTCTCTGTGGCCAGGGAAGTCAAAGCACTCTCCTGACTGGGTGTACTTCTTTGTGGAGATGAGGGGAACTGCAACCAACTGAATAACTCCTATATCTTTGCTGAATATCCTTTCCACGGTTTTTAAGCAACTTCTTTTGTTGTTTTATATTGTAGTTTTTAAGAACAGACTAAACTCAAAAGGGTTTTTTTGGGGGGTGGGGCAGTTTCTATGTTTATTTTTTCACAGGGCTTCTAGGCTGGTAAATTAGAATGAATTGCTGTGGAAAAAGTACCAAGAATGGTATATAAATATTGGGCTCTAGCTCTAATCATGGTCCTAACTCTAGATCTTTCTCAACATAGGGATCAGGAAGGAGAAGAAGGTAATGTCTTCTGAGTGTCTGCTGAGTACATAGCATTATATTAATCGCTATAAAGAAACCACTGCCTTGGTCAGTGGCAGGGGAACGAGAGCTTGCAACTACAGTCAGTTCTGCTATAATGGGACATATTCATTTCTAAAAATCATCATGCTATGAAAATTGTGAAATTAAAAACCCCAGAACTTATGGAGAAAATGGAGTTAGGGGCTCAATGCTCAAAAACTTTGCCAGTGAGACACATTAACAAAAAAAGGTAGGAACCTAATAAAATTGGTGGCATGTGTTAAGTGGCTAAAAACACATGAATACAACAATATATAATGGCTGTGTCAGTGGGTTTGCACCTGGTTTTCCACAAGGCCCTGGGCTGACAAAGTCAGAAGTAGGAAATTCTGTGGGTGTCAACTTCCAGGCTTGGACTGTGGTAGAAGCTGAGGTGGGGGGCGGAGGACAGACCAGCCCTCCTCTGCTCACAGCTCCTACTGCACCAAGACAGACAATAAACATAACACTTTACCTTGAAAAAGACTGAAGTCTGCTTGTGGACGTAGGAGTGGGAAGAGTTATAGCTTGTGAGTTATTGTAAAGTGGTTGTTATCCAACCTTGGAAGACAACATAGGAGATGAACAGAGGTTAGGGGATATTTGAGGGGGTGTGTTGTGGTGTGTGTATTTGTGAGTCTGTACATTTTGTGCTCCATTCAACTGGGTCTGTTTCTACCTAACAAAATTGTGCATAAATAAACTCAAAACTCAAGTTACATTTAAATTGTTCCCTAACATTTCAAGGTGTTTAGAACAAATTTACATTTTCAAAATATGCATTATAGTAGAACTGACTGTACTATTAAGGGTTGTTTAGCAGTGTTGGAATGTATCCAGGGGTCCTGGACCAAACTAAATCCCTGATCTTACTGAATAGTAAGTGTGAGCAGAACCCCAAATACGGCAGCAAAACCAAGGAAGCTCCAGTATGGAACCACTTAAGTTAGTGGTTAGGTTTGGGCTTTGTGTAGAGACTCTTATGTAACCAAGCTTCTTGCTGCTAAGCTGGAAGAGTTCCAGAGGTATTTCATCAGGGATCCTCCTTTACCCACTATGCCAGCAGGCCTGAGTCACAAGCTAATCATCCACAAACTCTCAGGAGACTAGAAAAGTAGACTTTATTAGCTGTAATGCTATATCACTAGTAGGAGGCATAATTTAATTATTTTGATCAGAGCATAAAGTTGTCATAGTCTCATGGATACTTTTACTACTTTTACTGATTATTACAACCAAAATGGATATCTCTGTCCTCCGGCAACTACGAGGTTATAGTCTGTCCGGGGTAATAAAATGATGGGACATATGCAGCTCCTGAGACTAGTCCAGAAACTGAGGTTACATTCTACAACTTCTTTAACCTGGAGGCTGAGACACATAAAAAAGGAATACTACTCTCTCAACTAGCCTGATAACAATGTCTTTGGGCTATAACTAGCAAATTTGGAACCCAAGGCAAGCAGCAGCAATGGATATGTGCTCAAATCAACTTTGTAATTCTTCGTGTAAAAATAAGATTTGGAGTACTTAAAGGGTAAATAGAACTAATTACCATGGCTTCCTATTTTAACTATTCTTGATAATTAAGTGCTAGGCTCAATTGTTTCTAGCTCCAGATGGGATGCATGTATTAAATTTTTATGCTCCCTCTCCCAGCTTCTATGTAGAGGTTGGGAACTATGGGTGTGAAATACTATATATGTTAGCTTTTTAAAATATATTGTATGTGTGTGTATATATATATATATACATATGTATACATCTATATATCTATATATAGATATATATACACACACACACACACACACACACACATAGATATGCTAATTATGCAGAACTGTTTCCTCCCTTCTTTTTTATTCTTTGTTGTAAGGGATGGTTCTCTGGGATGGGGAAGAGGGAGGAATATACTAGGAAATGTAGGTGATAACAAAAAACAAGATATAAATAAATTGTTCTGATTGTGTCCTCAAAATGTTGATATCCCTTGGTGAGATGTCCATTGCTCCACCCTGGTTATAGTTCTAGAGTAGAATTTCCTAGTCATTACTTATGGAGAAGAGAACCAGAGGAGCTTCGGGCTAAGTTTGCTGTCTACAACTGTCATGCAGCATAACTCTAATTGTTCAATTCAGAACTAGAGGCCCATAGAGCTAAAAGGGACATTAGAGATCTCCTTTTACAGATGAAAAGACAAAGGTTCAAGGAGGTCATTCCTTGCCCAAGGTCACACAGCTAAGCTAATTGATTTCTTCTGATGCATGCAAATAATTCCAAAAAGGACTTCCTTTCTCCTGATACTGTTTAGCCTTCCTTGGGATCTAGGCTTGTGAAGGAATTCAGTTTTTGCAGGAATTTACACGAATGTCCTTTTTAGCCTGGGAGCATGTAAAACCATAGAAAAAGATGGGAAGGAAAGAGTGGTGATTTGATTATTTCCACAAGGGCAAGTGAATATATTGTAGGGCAGATCAAATCAAGGGGCTGGGGGTGGAGGGAGGATGGGCAGAGAGAAGAATCACAGTCATAGAATCTGGAAGCCACTTTAGTGAGGTTAACTCATATGTTGTGCTACAATTTTTCTTTCTCTTATACTATTATTACATTTATTGTGGTTGCTGTCTGTGCTGATCTATTTGAAGCTTGGCTGCACTTAGTAATTCTGTGTGACAAAGTCAGTGTCATAACATGTCACCTCACATTTTTCCATTGACACTCAGATCTGTTTTCCACCCCAGAAAGCTGTCTCTGGTTCCTTTTACTTAGCATGCACAGTAATGGACAGACTAACATTCCCAGAGCCCCCGATTCAATTTAAACAAAGAGCCTTATCATTCACTTTTCAAACACTCCGAAGTTATTTATTAATTGCTCTAATGTGAAAAATGTTGTATTCCTTAAGAGAACTGGTTCTTGAATTCACCTGTCAGTCTGCTGACATGATACAAATCATAGCAAGAAGGAGGAAGGTGGAAAGCATTTATAATTGGCATCATAGTTAAGGGAGAGAGTTGGGGGAGGGCCAAATGGTTAAACCTAATTTACTTCCCATGCCTTTAGTAAGGTGAGATCTCCAACTTTTTTTCTTTCTTCCTTTGTATCCCTAGAACTTAGCACAATACCTGGCACATAGTAGGCATTTAATTAACACTTGTTGACTATCTTGGGCGTAAGTAGAGCAAGTTTCTGACCATATTTGCTATTTGACCTTGCTAATGGCAATAAATTAGACGGACCTCATTCCTTTAACTGTATGGATAGAAAAATAAATCATGATATGTCAGAAAACCCTACTTTTCCGCGCATAAAGATGATATAAGAACAAACGGACTATAGAAAAAAAATTATGAACAAACAAGAGATAGAGAGCATTGTGAAATATAAAATGGATAATTTTAATTATTCCAAATTAAAAATGTTTTGTATAAATAAAACCAATGTAGCCAAGATTAGAAAGGAAGGAGAAAATATGAAGGAAATTATATAGATTTTTTTGAGATAAAGGTCTCATATCTCAAATGTATAAAGAACTCTGTCGAATTTGTAAGAATATGAATCATTCCACAATTGATAAATTGGCAAAGGACATGAATAAGCAGTTTTTGGATGATGAAATCAAAGCTATCTACAATCATATGAAAAACGTTCTGAATTATTATTGATTAGAGAAATGCAAATTAAAACCATTTTGAGATATTATCTCACACCTATCAGATTGGCTAAAATGATGGAAGGAGAAAATGGCATGTTGGAGGGATGTGGAAACACTGGGACACTAATACACTGTTGATGGAACTGTGAACTGATCCAGCCACTTTGGAAAACAATCTGGAATTGTGCCCAAAGAGTTATGAAACTGTGTATTCCCTTTGACTCAGCAATGCCACCATTAGGTCTATTTCCCAAGGCTATCAGGGAAAAAAGCAAATAACCTATATGTTCTAAAATATCCATAGCAACTCTCTTTGTAGTCTCAAAGAACTGGAAATTGAGGGGATGTTCATCAACAGGGGAACGGCTGAAGAAGTTGTGGTGTATGATTGTCATGGAAAACTACTGTGCTGTAAGAAATGATGAGCTAGTTGATTTTAGAAAAACATGGAAAGACTTGCATGAAATCACAAAGAGTAAAAGGAGCAGAACCAAGAGAATATTGTATACAGTAATAGCAATATTGTTCAAAGAATAACTGTGAGAAACCTAGTTATTCTGAGTACCATAAACAGTAAAATCAACTATAAAATAGAAACAGGAACAAGACTGGTGATTTCCTAGATATAGGGAATTCCCAAGTAAGGAAACTTCTTTTCCAAATATAGGTTGGAACTTACAGTCTTAAAGATTTATTTAGAGCACCAAGAGGCTCAGTGACTTGTACAGGGTCATACGGTATAAGTGGCATAGAATGTGTCTAAGATAGAACTTAAACCTAGCTCTTATTGACTTTAAAGCTGGCTGTCTAATCACCTTGTCATACTGTCTCCTGTGTAAATGTTATATATAAGTAGAAGAAATTCTTATTTGGGGGTTAGTGACTGCCATTCTCACTAGAGAATGGTTGGCCAGAGCCCAGATAGGTGGCAGGGAGAGAAGAAGGTCAAATATATTCTCTTTCCCAAGGCCTTTTAGGAATAAGTTGGTGTCATTCTTTCAAACAGTTAGCAACCTAAACATTTCTAGCATGTAAGGGAATAAGTATTTACTAAGTACTTACTATTTGCCAGATAGTACATGAAACACATTACAAATGCTATCTCATTTGACTCTCACATCAAGTCTGGGAGGAAGGTGTTATTAATATCCCCATTTTGAAATTGGGGAAACTGAGGCAGACAGAGGTTAAGTGACTTGCTCAAGGTTGCACAGCTACTAAGTGTCTGAAGTTATCTTCCAGACTCCAGGATTACCACTCCAACCATGGTGACACGTAGGTCCTGGTTGAAGGGGTAGATCCAGGGATAAATAGCAACTAGGAAATCTGTAGAAACCAAAAGAATAAGGCAGGCAAAGCAGAAAAATGACATCAGCCACAAAGGAAGGATTCTTGAAATTGAAAGAGCTTGTTACTTAGGCCTGTCATGCTGATGAAAATCAGTCCTGGGGCCTGAAACCTGACTGATGATGCTAACTGCAAAAAGCTTATGGCTGAGCTGCTGGCAGGTTGTTATGTCCCAGGCAACTCTCCTTGCTCCAGAGGAACAATTAAACTGGAAATCCAAAGGGTTCAGAAAGGAAAGTTATCCTCTATCCTGCTGTTCTCTCCTAGCATACCCCCTCCATCCAACACATCATAGTACACTTTGGTGAGTAGATCTGATAGTATTCCCCTGGCAAGCCTCAAGGTTTGAAGATGAAGATGAGTCAGCCATACCAGGACAGGTTTTATGCTCAAACATTTGTTGAATCATCACTCAAAAAAAGTTGACTTTTGTTATTGAGTTTTTTCAGTCTGTGTCTGACTCTTCATGACCCCATTTGGGGTTTTCTTGGCAAAGAAAACTGGAGCAGTTTGTCATTTCCTTCTCCAGCTCATTTTACAGAAGAGGAAACTGAGGTAAACCAGGTTAAGTGACTTGTCCAGGATCACATAACTAGTAAGTGTTTGAAGTCATATTTGAACTCAGGTCCCCCTGACTCTAGGACTGGTGCTCTCTACTCACATACTCAAAACCAATCTTTCTCCCATAAATCTACCCTTCTATCTGCAGCAGCACTGTATCCCCTAAAGAAGAGGAGAGCAAAGGAAACTGTTCTCATTTTTGCGATTCCATCTTGCTATTGTGGGAGAGAATAGAAAGCTCTCTCTCTCTCTTAAAAAATATATATGTATACACACATATATATGCATATATATAATTTGTTGATTTAATTTTACAAACATTTATAACTGTACCCTCTTACCACATCCCCCAATTGAACAATAAAAAAATAAGAAAGTCCACTCAACAATTATGCGTAGTCCAGCAAAAAAAAAGATCTCTGCATTTGCCATTTCCAAAAATATGCCTCATTCTGAATTTTAAATCCATTTTCTCTCTAGCAAGAAGTCGCTAGCATGTTTCATCTTCAGCTAGGTAACACCTCTAGGTGGTGCAGTGGATGGAGCACCAGGTATGGAGTCATGAAGACCTGAGCTCAAATCTTGCCTCAGACACCTACTAGTTGAGCGACCCTGGGCAAATCATTTAATCTCTGTTTGGCTCAACCTCCTCATCTGCAAAATGGGGATAATAAGAGCACTTACCTCTCTGGGCTGTCGTGAAGATCAAGCGAAATAACAACGGTAAAGTGCCTGGAATGTAGCGAGCGCTACACAAACGTGAGCTGTTGTTGTTGTTACTGTGATTATTTCCTCTAGACGTGTCATTTATCCTTGCATGTCCTTGCACAGTTTTAGTCTTTTCAAGTCGGATTTTTTTTTACAATGTTGTTATTGTGTAAGGCTCCCCCCCCCCCCCCATTTGGTCATTGCACTAACAACTGGTTCATAAAAGTCTCCCCAGTTTTTTTTTTCTGAAACTGTCCTTTCCATCATTTCTTATAGAACAATAATATTCTATTCCATTCATATAGAGCATAATTTGTTTTGTTTAGCCATTCCCAAGAGTCTCCAGGTTTTGGCTACCATAGAACTGCTATAAATCTATTAGTACCTATGGGTGCTTTTCTTCTTTCTTTGATCTCTTTGGGTATAGAGTTAGTAATGAGATAGCTTGATCAAAGTATAAATCCAAATTGTTTTCCAAAGTGACTGGACCAATTCACAACTCCACCAACATCGCACCATGGTATCTGCTTTTCCATAGTCCCTCCAAAATTGGTCATTTTCCTCAGGTTGAAGTCAATCTCTCTCTAGACAAATTTCCAATGAAGAAGAGGTTTTGAATGTCGTTGGGCTCCTCTCCTGTGGCAAAGCACCTGATGCTGATTCTATTCCAGCTGAGATTTACAAGGTAGGGCATCCACTGCTTATATAAAAGCTGACTGAAACTTTCCAGGTTATCTGACAAGAGGAGGTTATCCCCCAAGAGTTCAAAAATACCTCCATTGTCCATCTCTATAAAGATGAAGAAAATAGATTGTCTTGTGCCAATCATGGGGGTAGGGGTAGGGGAGAGGTCTCTCTCTTAGTCATTGCTGGCAGGATTATTGCCTTAATAGGTTGATCCTTCACCTGGAAGATAGTCATCTACCTGAGAGCCAGGGTTGCTTCAGAAAGAGCTGAGGAACAGTTGATATGGTGTCTGCTTCTTGACAACTCCAGGAGAAATGCCAAGAGCAAAGCAAAGGTCTGTACACAACATCTGTAGAGCTGACCAAGGCTTTTGATGATGACCAAGGCCTCAAGTATGAGGCCATATGGAAAATGATGTTAAAATTTGGTTGGCTGGAGAAGTTCATCATTAGTGCACATCAGTTTCATGACAGCATGCTTGCCTGGGTTCTAGATAATGAACTATACTCTTGTACTTCTTTAGTCACCAACAGAGTGAGAAGATGACCTGTAGCCCAGGCCATCTGTGTGCAGAGTTATGACTACAGCTCCTACTATGTCCACACCTGCGGCTTTGTCACTTGCCTGTTGCCTAGGACTTCGAGATAGGTAAAAATGGTAAAATGGTATGAGTGATGTCTTTTGATTTTTACAGAAATTGGATTTAAATGAAGCAGAGTTGCACAAAGCCATCGGGCTCACTCTCTCTTCCAGAGTTGTCACAGTCCAGTGGCAGAGCAGAGTCAAGATGACTGGTGATGGCTTGAGATGCAGTGGATGACCTTGGAGTTCTCAATGTCTAAACAAGCTCTAAGAGCACTCCACAGTGCCTGCTTTCACTGCCTTCATAGCCATTGGAAGAAATTGCTCTCATCCACCCATTCCACCAGGGGAAATCTTTTACATGCTTGGGGTAAATACCCCCTTAACTCACTGAAGGTTTGAGATCCTTTGGATACCCTTAACCTGTTTTAGCTCATCTGCTGAATCCACACTAGGGTGTGGCCACTGCACATGCTACAGCTTTTTGGAGCCTCAGGTGAGAGTTAGGTAGGACAGGTAGACACCAAAAGTGGAAAGCAGCCCTCCCACCAGAGATACTAGCCTTCCCTGAACACACCCAAAACACTCCAAATTCCAAATGAAAGAATCCACCAATTTAGCATTAAATTAGCCACTTACTGGGGTACCCTCATGTCTTGAAAAATTTAAACCTATATCTAAGGATACCTAATTTATTTAGGCATTGGAAAACTCACTTTCTTCTCTGAAATCCAAAGACTAGAAGAGACCTTAAAGATCTAACCCCCTCACTTTACAGGAAAGGAAACTGAGTATCAGAAATGTTGCTAAATAACCTGTTTCAGGATTACAGTAAATTTACAGCAGAACTTGTAGTATAATCCCATTCTCCTGACTTTCATTCCAATTTTCTTTCCCTCTACCAAATTGAGTCTTTCCTCCTTGAAAGAAATGTTCACCATTAAAGAAACTCCCGAATTAGATATTTTCTTTGAGTTCTAGTGTTAATTACTTGTTTCCTGGAAGAAATATAAATTATCTTTATATCTTCCTTCTTTCTGATCTTAATAATAAGTACCATAGAGGGAAGGCCTTTTTAAAAAATACTTTCTCTCCCATAATAGAAAGAAATGGCCATGAATGTTATGCTATGTGTTGGGGGAAAGAGGAATGTTGTATGAGTGTGGGTGTATGTGGTTTTGTCTTATTATCAGAAGTGACTTCCAGAATAACTTAGACCAGAGGTGTCCAACAAGGAAGGGCCCATCTGGCCCACAACATTTCAAAGCAAATCCTAAACTAAATTAAAATGTGATTGATAAATACTTAATAAAATAAATAAAAATACAATAAAACATTAGATAATATCACATTTTAAAACTAATGCAACACGTAGCCATCAGGGGAATGTAGTGATTGCTTGGGGGCAGGCACATTTTTGTTCTGAGTATGACACCCCTGATTTAGACTGTGAAACTTTCATTTTTCTTTGTTTAGGTAAATAGTTGGATTGTTAAAGTTTGGATTATTTTGTTGGAAGAAAAGAGGACTAGTGAAGGACATCGATGTAACAATGGCTTTCAGATACATAAAGAGTTAAAATAATGCATTGCTTCTGTTCTGCTGAATATAAAACAATGAAAAAAGTTTTTAAGATGGCAGCAAGAATGAATTTAACTTTAGGGAATTTGGGAAATACATGAGAAAGAATTTGTTTTCAGGAATGAGTTACTAAAAAGGGGTTTTGGAATTATCTTCTATTGAGTAAGGCATGAGAAGAGAGTCATCTGCCAGAGATGTTTTAAATACAATGCTGGATGAGGAAAACTATAAAGTGTTTGGGTATACCTTTTGCTTTATGATTTCATGTGAATGTTTGTCTTGTGAATTTTCCTTCCAAGTCTCCATTGTGCTGATGAAAACAAGTAACAAGCTTAAATGTAACATATAGTTTGAAAATTATTTAGGACTGACATCATTAGTTAGTGCTAGTGTTAATCAGTTAGTGATGGATATTTTAACCAATTCTGGAAAATCAATTCAGTATCTTTTACTATGGCTCACTGAAGGCTTAATCTCCTTAGCAACATCCTAGCCATTTCAACAGCCTAGCCTAAAGCCATATCTTCCATGAAACCTTCTTTGATTTATGAATTTGTGTGATCCCATAACCCTCTTCTTCTTCTTCTATACATTTAACATATTCTAATTTGTGATATATTTATCTATAAATATGTCTAATCACTTTATAGGATTGTAAATTCTTTGATGGCCATGAAAGGGTCTCTACATTTCTCTCCCAATATATACTTAATATTTGCTTGCTGAATTCAGAATCAGATCCAACATTCACTAGTTTCCATCAAATGATGTAACGTTTGTAAGTCACCCAGGGAGCACTAAATAAACATTGGCTATGATTATTGTTTAAAAATTACATGTAGCTTGCACAAGAAAAAAATAGGGTGGGGATTGTTCAGTCGTTTTCAGTCATGTCTAACTCCTTGTGACTCTATTTGGGTTTTTCTTGGCAAAGATACTGGACTGGTTTGCCCTTTCCTTCTCCAGCTCATTTTACAGATGAGGAAACTGAGGCAAAGGGGATTGAGTGGCTTGCCCAGGGTCACACAGCTAGTAAATATCTGAGGTCACATTGGAACTCAAGTCCACTGTTATCACCTACCTGCCCTATGGGGAAAGTGGAGATTTGCCTGTTATTCGTTTTCAATTTGGCTTCAACTGGAAACTAAATTGATGAAGTTGAAAAAAAAAAGTTGACATTGAGTAACTACAGTTAACAATGAGATACGTTTTCCTAAAGAAGATTATCTTTTACCTGAAATGAGATGAAAGTAAAGAAAATGGGAGGGGTAGGCACCCAAGTTCCCTACAAAACTGATTCCTTGAAGAACAATGCTTAGGCACAACATAATGAAGACTACTTGCAACAGTCTCCTGTTAAGACTCCTGCAATTAAGAATCCCATATCCAGATTAAAAACATAAATATAACTAATATGAAGCTTTTACTTCAAATAAAAGACAGCTTTCAAATGCATGCATATTTACTAGGAGATTACTGTGAAAAGCAAGACTAATGCATCATTCATGTAGAACTAAAGAGAACAAGAAAAAAATATACGTGTTGTATAAGTTACATGTACTATTCTAAGACTGTTTCTGAATACCAAGCAGGGTGTTACTCAAGAAACCTGCAGGATAAATACTGTGAGAACAACCAGAGTTTCAGTTTGATCATTACTGAAGTGCTGTGATGCCTCATTGATCTCTCCAACTAATTTGGCATTATCTAATTAGACATTAAAGGCAGTCTGCCAAAGTAGATAGGGCACTGTACTTAGAGTCTGCAAGACAGGTTCAAATCCTCCATCAGACTCCACTCAATAGCAAATTACTTCAACTTTCTGTGCCTCCATTTTCTTACGTGCAAAAATCAGAGGATGATCTCAAGAACCTCCTTCTAGCTCTAAATTTACATCCTATGATGTATCCTTTCCAGAAAAATGTTACAGCTAATGTATCCTCAGAATCAGCAAGTATTCATCCAGAAAGTGATAAAGATCTACTGAATCTTCTGAGAGTTTTTCCCCAGCTGTTTCTTTCTGCATTTTGCACGGGGCCACAGCAGATGAGAAAAGAAAACATAGTCTGGTACCTTAAAGTCATTTTATGAGTAAATTCCACTAATGGTGATAAGTTAGAATGAACAGAATAAATGGCCCTTATCAAAGAATAATAAACAGCAATATCCTGTTAATACATTTCAAGGGGCCAGTTGTTAAGTTTCTTAACAGGATAAATTAAGGGTTAGGGAAGGAGAATAGAAAATGGTAGCCATGCAGTTAGGACTGAAAATTTTACTGTATCCTATGGGAAATCTTTAAGTCGGTACTTTTAAGAGGTTTTTGCTTTCCCCATATGGTGAATTCTTCTTTTGTTATCTCTTGCCTTTTAAATTTTTAAGTGACTATCTGAAGATGCCTTCAAGCTTGTAGGTTCTTTTCTTTTGGATTTTGAAACCGTAGGACCAGCACAATCTGAAATTTCATTTATTTTTGTTCTTTCATAATAGCACAGGCCCTATCAACTATAAAGCTATCATTTGGTCATATATCCTAAAAAGGGGAAAACTATAGTTATTTCCAGTCAAATTCATGTTAATATTACCAACACCAATTTTGACAATCTTTCAAGACATGTCAGGAACTGCTAACTCTGTATTTTACCCACACAGATGATCAAGAGAGGTCACTTTCAAATTCATTCTATTGGAGAAGCCACTCATTTATGGAACAAAATCAATAAACTTTTGTGAGAAGGACTTGTAATGAGAACTGCCAACTAGAAGGTGGTAGGGAGAGTCAACAATTCTTGCATTCTGTCCCAGATTGTTTGACCTTACCTGGCAAGTCACAAAATCTTTGTTTCCCAGTCATCTTTGCGAGATAATGAAATGGGGAAGCACAGCAGGGCAAATATATAATGATTCTCTTATAGAAAAAAACCTCAACTGTCCAAAGAAAATAGAATTCAATGGACTGAATAAAAACAGGCATTCCATTCCAAAGGCAAGACATTCTGGATTTTCTCTAGCCCACTGGTCTAGGCAGTGAAAGCAATTAAAATGATGAAGCTTATTAGCTCATACCAAGGAAAGGTTTTTATCTCCATCCTCTATTATTTTAAAAGATAGAGGACCCACAGGACTTCCAGAAGCACATGTGAAGTAGACAAGATACTTTTTGCCTGCCTATGCTGCTGAGTTTTTTGCTACAATGGAATGGTGGAGAGGAGCATGAAGTTCCACATCAAAAGGTTCGATTCTCAGGTCTGTAATTTATCAGTTCTATAACCTTGAGTAAGTTGCTTAAGTTCTGTGAATTTCCATTTTTTCTTCTCTCTAAGGCAACTCCCTACATTATGAGGTAGTGATGAGTACCAAAAAAAATTAATCTCACCATTGTGGGAAGAGGCTGCAGAGTTAGTATGGCTGGTGTTACTTGTATGGCTCTGGGTCCTCATCATCAGCTCTATAGTCTACAGACTTTGTACATCTCCAGCAGGAGAACCTAGACCATGAGGGAATGGTCCTCGCTCTCGCTTGTCTTCCTCACTGACAGATCCCTGGGTTACGCAGAAGACGGTAGCACTCAAGGAACAAATCCTAGATGAAGTTAAGTTCTAGAAAAGGTGGAAGATGAGAAATAATGACAAGACCAAGATGGAAATCATATTTGGAGTTATGTCAAGCTAAGAAGGAGTTGGAAAAGGAATCAGTGAATTTCAAGAATAGGTCATTGGCTTCCTCTGGGAAGAAGAAGGACAAATGGGTCATGCTAATAAAGACCTATGCATATAAGCAACCCTAGAGAATTTTAGCAGCCCAGTATCCTTGGGGTCAACTTCCAAATCAGATGACTTCTCAGTTGGAGTGATGTGAAATAATGTGGAAACTGGAGAGAGAAATCCTAACAGTTCAGAAATACATTCTTGACAGATGCAGAGAATGTATCCATAATGAAGAAGACTCTGTAAGTACATATACAAAAAGTGGGATGATACAGAGAAGATTATTAGGAACCCTACATAAGGAAGTAATTGAAGAATTCTGTAGCATTGTGCTTTCCCTCCTCAACCTACCTTATACTTACCAGCTTTGTGTGCACATAAGCTTCCGGAGGCTAAAGACTATTTTATTTTTGTCTCTATCTGTACCTAATGTAATGTCTTATTCATATTTCAACCTTTTTAAAAGTTTATCTTGTGTTTAAAAAAAAAAGCTTTGGAGGCAGCTAGGTGGTGCAGTGAATAGACCATTGGCCCTGAAATGAGGAGACCTTAGTTCAAATTCGACCTCAGACACTTGACATTTAACTAGCTGTGTGACCTTGAGCAAGTCACTTAACCCCAATTGCCTTCCCCCCCCCAAAAAATTTTTAAGCTTTGATTCAACACAGCAGATATAAATTTACAAAGCATACACCTTAAAAACAATTAAGCAAAATTCCATTAAAGAATAACTACTACTGATGGTACATGGAATTGTTTGTTAAAACAAAGAAAGATCAAGCTTTAACTTTAACAGAGTACCATCATGTTGTCTGTTGGGTTTATTCTGAGTTTTATTACTATTTAAGTTAAAATTTTACTTTTATCAGAAATACATATTTTTTGTTCTTCCTACCCTTTGCACCAATGAAAAAAGGTAAAATAAATTCTCAAAAACAAATATATATAGTCAAGCAAAACAAATTCCTTCATTGGATGTGTTCAAAAATATATACCTTATTCTGCACTCTGTACATCACTCCTTTGTCAAGAGGGAGATAGCATATTTCATCCTCTGTCCTCTGGAATCATGCATGGTCATTTTAATAACCACAGTTCTCTTAGCTTTCAAAGTTGTTTGTTTTCACAATGTTGCTGTTGTATAGGTTTCTCTACAGTTTCTTTTTATTTCATTCAAAATTGTTCATTTTAATATTATTGATGATATAATATAAATTGTCTGCCTTCACTCTGAATCAATTCATACAAGTATTCCTATATTTCTCCAATATTGTCTCTTTCACAATTCCTCATGGACTAATAGTATTCTACCATAATCACATACCATAATTTGTTCAGCCATTCCCAAGTTGATGGGCAACCCTTGAGTTTCCAGGTTTTTGCTACCACAAAAAAGCTACTATAATAACATATATTTCAATCTTCAATTAAGCCTCAGTACTGTACTTTTCTCAGTATGAGTAGTGTCTCTACTAGCACTGATTAAAAGCTCCCTCATAATTTAATACAGTGGTTCTCAACCTTCCTAATGCTGTGACCCTTTAATACTCATATGTGGGTATATCTGCATGTGGGCAGACCCACCTGGAGACGGATAGAGGAGCAATGTCTCAGTTCTTAAGACCATCGGAAATATGTGTTTTCCGATGGTCTTAGGTGACTCCTGTAAAAGGGTCATTCGACCCCCAAAGGGGTTACAACTCACAGGTTGAGAACTGCTGATTTAATAGATGGTATTTAAGAGGTGCTATGGCTGAAAAATCAGTCACTCTGTGAATACCTTGGCTATAAGTCTCTCCAAACCTGGACTGGTACTTGAACAACAGACATATAATCCATCACTGATTCAATATTCAAGGCTTTTCTAGACTGATAAGATCTACCTGAGTCTATGGTCCATTGCTATGACCTTTGTGAACTAAGTAATGTTCACTTCCACGTCCTGAGGAGACATCAAAAGAATGACTTCAGTGATGGCTTTTCACACAGTAATAGCTAATAATAACTGCCAGCATTTATGTAGCATTCATTACGTACCAGGTACTATGTTAAGTGCTTTGCAATTATTCTGATCCTCATTTGATCCTCATAACAATCCTATGAGATAGAAGCTATTATTTTCTCCATTTTACAAATAAGGAAACCGAGGCAAACAGATTAAGTAACTTGCCCACAATCACACAACTAGTAAGTGTCTGAGGCCAGATTTGAACTCAGGTCTTCCTGACTCCAAACCCAACACTCTGTCCAATGTGCCACCTAGCTGCACATAATAAGTATTTTTGAATGGAATAATGAATATTTAAAAACTTTTAAAAATATAAACAGATACATAAACACCAGCTATTATTATGACCAAAGTCAGCCCCAGTCCCATGGACCTAGAAGAAAACAGAAAGGAGCTTCAGTTACTGGTCCTCAGTTACCAATAGTTCATTAACTTGGGCCGTATTTATTAAGATGGTAGGCAAGTTTATTGGTAATTTCTCCTAGTATCTTCCTATATTTAGATTATCTGTATGTAAATAGTATCATTGTTCCTCATTTTTACAACAGCTGTTTTTACTTAGATTTTAGTGATTTTTCTTTTTCTCCAAGAGTTATAATTTTTGTAAAGTTAAAAATTCTCTAGTACCATCTGAAAATTCCTAAAGTTTACATGAAAGTAACCTCTATTACTTTTCCAGACTACAGTAGCCCATAATTATAGACATAGTTCCACATTTCATGAAAACCTGTTCTATGTTCTAAGGTATTCTCCCAATACAAAATTAAAAGGGTTGGCAAATTAGATTCTTGATTTTCAATAGACTCAGATTCAATCTATTTGGTATGAACATTAAATTCAAAATCATTTCTTTCATTGAGTCAAATATTTTCAAGTCAATGTAAGTTAGGTATTTTTCACTAAAAAAAAATAGCTCCCTTGAGCAGCCTAACTCAGGAAGAAATGCAATTTCATTATGTGATAAGACATGAGTTTAAACCATCACCTCTGAAAATAAAATCAGTTACAGACATTTTTGCTTCAAGCTGGAAAGTGAACTTGAGAACAAAATTTTCTAACCAAAAGAAAAAAATGAAGCCTTGAATTTTCCTATACCTTTCCATGAGCTTAAGAACAATATAGGGCAATAGTTGAAATCGTGAGAAGAGATAAAAGTGTTTTCATATGGTTCACATGGCTTGGCTCTTTGTGCCCTCTCCTGTCCACTAGTCACAGATTTAGCGTTAGACGGGATCATTTAGATCACTGAGTCCAACTTCATAGATGAAGAAACTGAGACTGCAAGGGATGAAGTGACCTACTTTAAGGTCACAGAAGCAGAAACTCAGTTGACATTCAAACCTAGATATCAAAACACTGGTTAATCCCTTTTATGATTATCTACAGTAATGGCTAAAGTGCCACCTTACACTTAGGGAGACCTCAGTTTAATCTCTGCCTCAGAACCTCTGCAACCCTGGGCAAGTCACCTCATCTCCCTAAGCCTCAGTTTCCTGGTCTGGAAAATGGGAACAATAAAGACACTCACCCCACAAGATTGTTATGAGGATCAAGTGAGAAAATGTGGGTAAAACACTTTTCAAACCTTAAAGCACCATATAGATGTTAGTTATTGTTGCTGCTGCTGCTACTGCTGTGCTACTACCACTAGGTAAGGGTGGTATCTTAGTATTACTAGCCATCAAGCAGTCTTTTCTCTATACCAGTATTTTTGTCCTTAAAGATTCATTTCAACTCACGTTTCTCCTCTAGACTTCTCTTTTATGACCAAAGACACAACACATTTCTTCACAGATGAGTTGCCATAAAGCTTGAGTCTCACATCCTATAACTTTCCTACCACATTTCCCCTCTTCACCCCTTCTCCTACATTCACTTCAGGTTTTTGTAGACCAGAAAAATCTCCACATTATGATTTGTCCATTTTTGGGGTTTTCTTGGAGAGATACCAAAGTGGTTTGCTTTTCCTTCTCCAGCTCATTTATATATGGAAAAACTGAGGCAAACAGATTAAGTGACTTGCAAGGGGTCACTCAGCTAGTAAGTGTCAGGTTTGAACTCAAGAAGAGGAGTTTTTCTGACTTCAGAACCAGCACTCTTATCTACCACACCACCTACCTGCCTAGTCAATATTGATGAGTATAAAGAAACTACTTTTTGTCTCTATGTTAAGCTTTTGTTAAGCTCTGTTTAAAAATTTTTAAGCTAAAATTTAAATCCATTGACATTTTTATTACTTCAAACTTTTAAATAAAACTCAGATGTCCCTAAAACTGTATGACAAAGGATAAGGAACCAGTAAGTATAAGACAGAAAAGTTCTTGTCAGATTAAATTTGAAACATCCTCTACTTTAAAATAATGCTATTATTATAGCAGTTTTTTTTACCAATAAATATTTACATGAGTATTATGGTGTATATTGTGTGTAAATAGTGTATATTTAAGTGAATATATAGTATATTGTAAGGGTCACAAATAAGTGCCAGATTGCAAATGGTAATGTGGAGACACAGGGATGTGTTTGAGGCCCGGGAATTAGTTGGGTCACGTGGAGGTCAGAGCATGTTGCGCTGTCCCTGGCCAGGGGATGTTGCAGTTGCTCAGAACTTTCTTGCATGGGATGCCTGAGGTTCCTGATGGAAGTCTCCACACCTTGGGGTCTTCATGCCATTGCAGGTACAATTTACCTCCCCTCTCTTAATCCCGCTCAGCTGCGCTGTGTCACGTGTGGGGTGTGGATCTGGGGGAGATAAAAGGATCCAAGCCTTGGAGGGGCGGGGGACTGAGAGTCCAACTTTAATAAACCCTCTTAAAAACATCCAGAATTGTCTCCTTTGAAAGGGTAAGTACCTTCTGCACCTTAGGGCAGGGCTTTCGAACCCTGACAGTGTATGTTTAAAATTTATTTGTATGCTATTGTATGTATTGTAATGAATTCTTACTTTTATCTGAATGAAATATGCACCAAGAAAATGATTTGCATATACTATGTTCTGAAAAGTGGCAAGACACACAACATTTTTAAGGAGAAGGAGCTGTTTCTACATAAAATTTAGAAACCACTACATTAAGCTATTGTTGCTTATCCTTCATTTTTGAAGAAGACCAATGACATCACAGGTGATGTCTTGTCTTGTGCCTGAATTGGATGTAAATGAGGCAGAACTGTGGAAAGTCATCAGCCTTACTCTCTTCCTGAGGCACCAAAATCCAGTGGCAAGACAAAAGTCAAAATACCTGCTATGCAATGGATAACCTTGGCATCTTCTGTGTCTGACCAAGCTCTAAGCACTCCACAGAGCCTGCTTCAGCTGCCTCATGGCTATTGACACAAATTGTTCTCACTTGCCCATTCCATTAGGGAGTCTTCACATGTTTGGAGTAAACACCCTCCTAACTCACCAATGGGTATAAGCCTGTTGGTTACCCTCAAGCTGATTTAGCCCATCTGCTGAGGTAGTTTTTCTGGGGCATGGCTGCTGCTGCTGTAGCACATGCTACAGCTTCTTGGAACAATTGTAGTACATAAATGACATGAAGAAAAATCAAGTAAAAACAAGTATAAAAGCAACAGAAACAGTTAAAGTAGAGAAAATACAGAAACACAAAGAAAAAAACTAAATCCAAAAAATATAATGAACTATATTTTTCATTGGAATTCACAAGTGATGTTATCATTGATGGAAAATAAAGACCATTGTGTCTGTTTTTTATGAATATTTTAGCTGAAAATTACATGGAAGCTAATAACCTGGAAGGACATCTCAAAAGTATACATAGACAGGCCAAAATTATGATTTTTTGAGATAAAAATTTAACAATCAAAACCAAACTTTTCAAAAAAATCAATCATCAAATATGATATTACAGAGGTTGGAGGAGCTAGAATTAAAACCACAAATCACTTTCCCAGCAAAAATGAGTATAATACTTCAGGGGAAAAATGGACATTCAATGAAAGAGAGGACTTTCAAGCATTCTTGCTGTAAAGATCAGAGCTCAAGAAAAAATTTGACTTTCAAATACAAGACTCAAGAGAAGCATGAAAAGGTAAACAGGAAAGAGAAATCATAAAGGATTTATTAAAGTTAAACTGTTTACATTCCTACTTGGAGAGATGGTATTTGTAACTCATGAGACCTTTCTCAGTATTAGGGTAGTTGGAGGAAATAGATAAATAAGTAGATAGATAGATATATAGACAGACAGATGGCACAGGATGAGTTAAGTATGAAGGGGTGATATATAAAAAATAAAATTAAGGGGTGAGATAAGAATATATTAGGAGAAGGAGAAAGGGAGAGATAGAATGAGGTAAATCATGTCACATAAAAGAGGCAAGAAAAAGGTTTCACAATAGAAAGAAAGCGAGAAGGGGTGAGAGGGAATAATTGAACCTTTTTCTCATCAGATTTGGCTTAAGGAGGGAATAACATACATACTCAATTGGATATCTTATATAACTACAGGAAAGTAAGGGGGGGAAGGATATAAAGCGGTGGGATGATAGATGGGAAGGCAGATTGGGGGAGGGGGTAGTCAGAAGCAAACAATTTTGAAAAGGGACAGGGTCAAAAGAGAAAAGAGAATAAGTGGGGGACAGGATGGGATGGAGAGAAATATAGTTAGTCTTTCACAACATGACTATCATGGAAGTGTTTTGCATAACTACACGCGTATAACCTATATTGAGTTGCTTGCCTTCTCAATGAGGGTAGGTGGGGAGGGAAGAAGGGAGAGAATTTGTAACTCAAAGTTTTAAAAACAAATGTAAAAAAATTGTTTTTACATACAACTGGGAAATAAGATATACAGGCAATGGGGTAGAGAAATCCATCTTGCCCTACAAGAAAATAAGGGGGAAGAGGACAAGAGGTAGGGCATGACAGAAGAGAGGGCAGACTGGGGGAAGGGGTAATCAGAATGCATACCATCTTGAGGTTGGGGGAGAGGAGAAATAAGGAGAAAAGTTGGAACTCAAAATCTTGTGGACATGAACGTTAAAACTAAAAATGAATAAATTAATTTAAATTAAAAATAAACAAAATCAACCATCAAACTTTTTTTTACATCAAATGGACTGTTTGCATAATATAAAGTTGCTTCCAGAATTGCCAAGTACTGAAAGAATCATTCAACAGGAAAAACATTGATGCTGCCTACAGTTATTGACATACTCAAAATGTTTGACAAATCATATGCGAAGCATCTTCAAATGGTTCCACTCACAAATAATAAAGCAGAAAGGAAAATTGCCCATATGTCTAAAGAGCATATAAGAAAATCAAATCTTCCTACTTTACATTGTAAGTGTATAAAGCAACAAATATACATAAAGATGTTAATTCAATAATATAGGTATATAGTCTGTAGAAACTGGTGTTAAAGAAGATTTTTTGCTTTGAAAACATACTGATCACATTCAACAGCAAGGGGAAACTTTTGATATAATTGACAGATTTTTAAATTGAAAATTATATAATGTGAGAGAATTGTCATGGATTTCACTGACAGCTCAATTATTGTAAGGTCAAAATATAGATCTATGAGAACTATCTAAAATGTTCTTTCTGCTATTTGGATATATTACATGATTTTCAGATGATCATTTAAAAATATGAATGAGTAGCTACATATAATTTTTTGGGTTTTTTTGTTACCAGAATAATTAACCATATCAAAAATACTCCATTAAAAAGAAGGTTCTTTGTAAAAGTGTGTGATGATATGGGTCCATTAAAAAATTATCATTACTAAAACAAGGGGTTGGGAGCACGGAGTGAAGTTTGGCCAATGAAAGTTGTGTTCTCAAAACCCATTGTTCTCAAAACATTTTATGTGTCAAAGTACTTCAAAAGGTGTTTGAGCTAAAAAAAAAATTCACTATTTTTCTTAGTGATAATAATCAAATGAAACGAATTCATTTGACAAGAAAATTCCTCCTGAAATTTGTAAATTTGGTGAAAAAAATCCATTCTAAATAAATCTATGCCAAGTCCTCAAATTCATTTATCCAGAAAGACAGATGTGCATTTATATAAGAAATTGAGTTTTTTATGATACATTTATGAAACTACTGTTCTGATGTTTCCCAATTTAAAAAATAGATATGCTGCAAAAATAGAAAAGAAGAAAGTAGAGACTTCCTTAGTAATTAATCACTTAGCAAGTTTACAGAAGAATTCTTATTTTAAGGATCTGTATATTTCTAAATATGAATGAATAAGGAATCACTCGGTCTGGCTCCATTTGAATAAAAAAGGTTATTATATTTTCTAATGGTAATATATTTTTAAAATATTTGAACCTGAAAATCATACTATTTCAACTGCAGGTGAACAAAGAGTTCTGTAATTTTTCAAAGTTATGCAAATTGTATTTCTACTTGTAATATTTTATTTTGTGAAATGGGTTTTTCTGGCTAATGCAGAAATTTGTTTGCTTAACCTATTCATGTTTGTTACAGGGGTTTTGTTTTGCTTTCATTCTCAAAAGAGAAGGCAGATTTTTGCTGGTTGAAAAAAAATAAAATAAGATTTAAAAAAATTTTAAGTGAGGTTTTTACTATAGCTTTTATAAAACAAAGTATTGATCTTGATTAGTGGTTAAAATACTAAAAAATAGCAAAATGATTGATGATATCATATATTGAGAAACTTTGCAAAAAGCTAAGTTCCTCCATTACATAGTATTATTATTATGGTTATTATTTTTACAAATTATAGATATAGCCATCTTGTAGGATTTATCAACAAGTAGATATCTGTGTATTTTATTATGTTTAAATTTGTTTGTATCTTGTAAATATTGTAACAAAGTCATTAAGTGAAAAGAGAAAAAGGATTCAGATTTATGACTGTTGAGATCTAGTGAAGAAGGTACCAAACTATACCACAATATCTCACAATGTCATAGATCTAAAGTACAGTCCCCTCGCCCCCATTTCACAGATGAGGAAACAGGCACAGAGAGTGAATTGCCCAGGGTCAGATAGTTAGTAAATGCCTCACATAGGATTTGAATCCAGGTCTTCCTGCACCTAAGTCTAGAGCCCAATAATGCTTCATTTATTTTTTCAAATCCTAATGTAATTTCAATATCTTTGAAATATAATTATTTGTAATACTGGTTAGTGTTTAAGTTTTGTTGTTTTAATAAGTCTATTTATCATACTTTCAATGGATAATTGAGTAGAAAAGTGTGCTAGGTGGCACAGGGTCTGGAGTCAGGACGACCTGAGTTCAAATGTGACCTCAGGTACTTATGAACTGTATCATCCTGATTAAGTCACTTAAGCTCCACCTGCCTTAATTTCCTCAGCTGTAAAATGGGGATTTTAGCAACACGTACCTTGCGGGGCTGTTGTGAGGATAAACAGCAATGATATTTGTAAAGTGCTTATAACAGTGTCTGGCCAAGCATTAGAGCTTACTAAAAGCCTGTTCCCTTTCTCCTTCCTCCCCTGTGAGCCAAATCTGTGACCGTAAGGTAACAACCAAGCAACACCACTTACCTAATAAAGACAAAGTTCCTCGAAGGCAATGATCAGTTTTGTCAGGGGTTGACTCGAAAGTGGTTGTCAATAAAGTAACAATAAAAAATAATCCGTTACAGTTAGATGGTGCAGTGGATAGACTAGATAGAGTGCTGGGCCTACAGTCGGGAAGAATCACCTCCCTGAGTTCAAATCTGGCCTCAGACACTTACTAGCTGTGCGACCTTGGGCAAGTCACTTAACCCTGTTTGTCTCAGTTCCTCATCTGTAAAAAGCTAGAGAAGGAAGTGACCAACCTCTCCATTATTTTTACCAAGAAAACCCCAAATGGGGTCATAAAGAGCCAGATACAACTGAAATGACTCAACAACATTGTAAGAAATGCCCATCAGGGGGTGGCGAGGTGGTGCAGTGAGATACTTAAGACTTACTAGCTGTGTGACCTTGAGCAAGTCACTTAACCCCAACTGCCCTGCCTTCCCCCCTCCAAAAAGGAAAAAAAAAAAGGAAATTCCCATCAGCTACTACTTCTACTAGATTGATAGCTACGCTACTAAGAAAGTATCATCGCCCCCTAACCCTTTGAGTTCCTTTTCCCCCTACCTATATTTTACACAGATCCTCAACTTGAAAGCACCCTTCTGTTGTAAAAACCAAGGAAGGCCATATAGAATGTTAAGCGTGGACCTCCTTCAGCTTAACTGGAACCTCTTTGAAGACACCATCCTGCCAATATTCTAAAGGGAGTTTTACACGACCAATTTGAATTTACCACAGAGACTCATCTGAAAAGCACAAGTAGTATGTGATTTTTATTCTGCCTGTTAATATTTACTTTCCAAAATTATATTTCAGAGGAAAAGAACGGCATAATTTGAAGCTGATTAAAAAGGATAATTTTGTATTCACACAACCTCAATGCAAAAGCAAAGAAAATATTCTCAGCTCTTTGAAAAGTCCTAGTCTGCCAAGGGCAAAAACACATGAGCGAAACTAAACCAACTAAGGAAGGAGGAAACGGCCACTGTAATAACCATGCTTATCTGTCTGCTTGATAAAGCTAAGAATGTCAAGGAAGGAGGAACCTGAAATCAATTCAACACACACACATACACACACACACACACACACACACACACACACACACACACACACACACACACACTTAAAAAAACAGGCTTACTAGTGACAGAATTAGGAAATAAATGTTGGTCTTATATATTCTTTCAACCTTCCCTTGGATCTCCCCAGACTTTTTTTTAATTAAATTTTTTGTTTATTTTTAGTTTATATCATTCATGTCCATAATATTTTGAGTTACAAATTTTCTCCTTGTCTTTCCCCTACCCATCGTCCCAAAACAGCAATCCCATTGTATACCCCTCCCGCAATATGGTCTCTCCTATATCCTCCCCCATCATCCCTGTGACTTTCAGGTAGGGCAAGATGGATCTCCCTACCCCAGTGCCTGTATATCTTATTTCCCAGTTGCATAATAATAATAATAATATTTCTGACTTTTTTTTAGCATCCTCTTTAAAGTTCTCAATACATCCTCTCTTTCCTAAGACCCTCTCCTGAGCTCCTCCCGGACAAAATCCATGCTCCTCCCCGTCCTCACCACCACCCTGCAATCATAATTGCCAGTCCTATGTCCCATTCCTTTGAGTCTCTCATTATCTATCCAGATTCACTCATTCAGTCAATATTTACTAGGGACCTAGTTTCTGCACAGCACAGATAGCTATCATATACAATATTATATAATTAGTGCAATAGAACTGGAAAATCATTTTAGATCTCAGGTATGGTCAATATATTGATTTGTTTTTCCAGAAGAACATATGTTTTAACAGGGAGGGCTTCTACTTGGAAGGGGAAAAGGTGGATTAAATGTGGGGAAAAAAAAAAGAATAAAACATTTTTTAAATTACACAAGATGGAAACCCAAGAAATTATGGAAAAGGACCACAAATAGAGCAAATTCATTAGTACTTTACTAAACCTCATGAATTTGTACATATTTCTCTTTTTTTAAAGTAAATTTACAAATGTTTAATGTGAAGGTATTTGTAGAACCCATATTGGATTGCATGCTGCCATAGGGGGAAGGCTGGAGGAGAGGGAGGGGAAGAAAATTTGGAACTCAAAAGCTTGTGGAACTGAATGTTGTAAACTAAAAGTAAATAAATAGATACAATTCTTAAAAAAATGAAAAAAGTAAATATACAGAATAGTTCAGTCCCACATAATCCTCCCTCCTGTTCTTTGTATACTGACATGTTTGTGTTTGTGGATGACCATTAAAATCACAATAAAAAAGAAAAGAGAAAAGGGAAGTATCTTAGACTTCACCAGGTCCAATGCCCATGTTTACTGATCTTAAAAAAACTGAGTTTCACAGATATTTGATAACTCGTTCAAGGTTACACAGCTACTAAGTGACACAGATGTGGCTAGAACCCAAATCTCCCTATTTCCAATGCAGGATTTTTCAACCATATCCTATCTCATTGAATTGGACGAAGTTTCCATTTCCTCATCTGGGAAATGAGAAGAATAATGCCAGTATTGGTTATATTAATAATACGCTTGCATATCAAGGCATCGCCTCCCTGATGTTCATGGTCCTCTTCAAGAATTAAGGATGAACAGCAACAATATGAATCCTAACAATAAGAGCTAACCTTTATATGGTGTTTACCTTGAGCCAGGCACTGTGCTAAGTGCTTTCCAAATACTATTTCGTTTGATTCTCACAACAACCCGAGAAGGTAGGTGCTGTCTTGTCCCATTTTACAGATGATGAACCATGAGGCAAACAGAAGTTAAGTGGCTTGCCCAAGGTCACACAGTTAGTAAGTATCTGAGGTAAAATTAGAACTCGGTTCTTCCTGACTGCCTTGAGTCTCCTAGCTGCCTATTAGGATTGTTATGGAATTAAAAGTACTATACAAATGGAAAGTATTATTATTATTACTGGTATTACTACTTTTATGGGACCTTGCACATAGTAAGTACTCCAAGATTTGCTGGATGAATGAATCAATGAGTGAATGAATACACTATTATCCTGCAACATTTTAAATAATTTGCAATATCGTTTTAAATGCTACACACGTTAAATAGAAAACACATAATAGAATTTTCATGTCAAAAGTGATGTAAAAGACATAAAAGACAACAGAGCTGGAAAGGACCTCAGAGACCATTGACTCTACCCCCCTGCTTTTACAGATTTGGAAACTGAGGTCCAGAGAAGTTAGCTGACTTGCCCAGGATCATATTCGAGGCAGAATCTGAACTCACTTCCTCCTGACTTGCCCCCTACTCTGCTGCATGCTTTTTGTCCATTACTCCATGTTGTCCAGAATAGGAAATGAATTAGTTATGAAACAAGAATGAGACACAGATAGCCATAGCACCTTGTCAGAACTTCCAAGATATCAAAATAACTAGAGATCTCCAACATGTGTTATTGATCCTTTATGGAGGATTTATGGGAAGACAGACACAAACTGCCCAGGATGGCAAGATGTGGAATGGTTGTGACAAGCAGAGATGGAGGGAGTATACAAATTTGATGTATGCACAGCTTCAAGAATATATTCATTACATAAATAAGGTATACTTGTTTATAACAGTACACATAATTAAAAAGAAAAACAATAGTGAAGGAAGAGGCTGGAAATTTGAATCCCAGATATTTTCACATTTTTCAACTTGAGATTTCCTTAGTATTTTTTCCAAATTCTTAAGGATCTTGAATCATCATACTCCCAAAAGTCACAGCTTCTGGTGATTGGAAATAAAATCTGTTGATAACAAGCAATTGGAGAGGTGCTAGAGAAGAAAACAATTCTGAAAGCAAAGTAGATTATTCCCACTTCCCATGTGTTTTGATGAACAAAAATAAAACCAGCCATTATTAAGCATTCTGTCCTTAGATTCTTTCCTTGTTATCTCAAAAACAAAGATAGCAGAAGTAAAATCCATTTAAATCCAAGTTTATGAAATGCCTTTCCCTGCTCAGGTATCTTCATCAGTCATTCACTGGCAACTACAACCTAAGATCCACATCTAGATTCTAGGGGACCAATTGCAAGTAGATAATGTAAGGATGTTGTGGGTTTTTTTGTTTGTTTTCGTTTTAGAGAGGATAGGGTAGAATAAGACTATGTTAGGTTAAGTCTATATTTTATGTATGTTGAGTCTTCCTTTTCACCTTTCTCTCAGTCCCTTGAAAAAGTAAACTATTGGGACAGCTGAGTTGTTAGTGGATAGAACAGACTGTGGAATCAATAAGACCTGAGTTCAAATTGGACCTCAGACACTTACTAGTTATGTGACCCTGGACAAGTCACTTAACCCTGATTGCCTCCCCCTGAAAAAGTAAACTATTTACAACTTTGTTTTAAAATTTGGAATATTGGGGGGCGGAGCCAAGATGGCGGC